>CAMZMU010000086.1:43584317-43844843 GCA_947311845.1 Poa pratensis
AAAATAGTGATGATTTTATGCAGGATTCGGATCAACCAATCGCGAGCCAGCGCTCCGAACCCGAGGCTGCCTCACTGTCCGCTCGGTTGGATCGCGCGCCGAAGCATCCCGCCGCTGCGTCTTGCTCGCTGGAGCGGGCCTCTCTGCGGGAGCATCTGCGCTGTCTCGGCTGCGGCCGGCAGCCCATCTACTCCGACTGGCCGCGTCGCACGGATGGGCCTTCCTCTGCTGGGCTGTCCCGAAGTGCATCGTCGCTGGGATCCACGACGGACTCGGCTTTGGCTGCCTCAGGATCGTCTGCGGCGCCCTCTCTGTCGCCAAGCTTGTCACCAGCGCCACCGCAGCTTCCGGTTATTTCTCGTCCTGTTACTCGACTCTCACGTGGTATTGTTAAACTGCAAATCTTGGTGAAGGTATGATTCAGTATGGTTGTTTGAGTACTACAGGGGAACCACAATCGCTTCAGGATGCTCTTGGCACTCGTCTTGGAAGCTTGCCATGGATGATGAGATCCGTGCATTACAAAATAACAAGACATGGCATCTGTTCCTGCCTTCATGGTACCAATTTTATTGAGTAAGTGGGTCTACAAATTAAGCGGCGTGCTGATGGTACTATTGATCGTTACAAAGCTCGCCTTGTTGCTAAAGGATTTAAACAGCGTTATGGGCTTGATTACGAGGATACTTTTAGGTCCCGTTGTTAAGCTGTTCTTCGGAATGAGCATGTTCTATTTTGTGTTGGTCTATGTTGACGACTCATTGTTGCTAGTTCTTCGAAAGATTCCACTTCAGCTTTGCTTCATGCTCTCCAGTCCGAATTTGCTCTCAAGGACCTTGGAGACTTGCTTTTTTTCCTTGGTATTGAGGTTGTCATGTCTGCTGATGGTTTGCTTTTGTCTCAAGAAAATAATACTTCTGATATTCTGCAACGTGTGAATATGCAGCAGTGTAAACCGCACCTACTCCCTTGTCCCTTCAGAGAAGCTTTCCAAGGAAGGGGAATTATTAGGTCCGGGTGATGCTACTCGATATCGCAGCATTGTGGGAGCACTTCAGTATCTCACTCTTACGACCTGATATGCATTCTCGGTTAATAAAGTTTGTCAATTTTTTGCATTCACCTACTGAGATTCATTGGACAGTAGTCAAGCGGATCTTTATCTGAAAGGATCCTTAGGTTTGGGGCTGCGCATAAGTAAGTCTCCATCCACTCTTGTCAGTGCATTTTCTGATGCGGATTGGGCTGGTTGCCCGGATGATCGTAGATCGACAGGAGGTTTTGCTGTGTTTTTTTGGTTCTAATCTTATTTCATGGTGTGCTCGTAAACAAGCAACAGTATCTAGGTCAAGCACAGAAGCTGAGTATAAATCTTTAGCTAATGCAACTGCTGAAGTTATGTGGTACAAACCTTTTGGATGAGTTGGGAATTCCTCACCCACCATTGCTCGTCTTTGTGTGATAATATTGGTGCCACCTATTTATCAGCTAACCCAGTCTTCCATGCTCGAACAAAACATATTGAGGTAGATTTATCACTTTGTGCGTGAACGTGTTGCACAGAAACTTTTGGATATTCGATTTGTGCCTACAAGAGATCAAGTTGCAGAGGGTTTACAAAGCCACTACCAGTCGACAGTTGGTAGCTTTTTAGGAGCAATCTTAACTTAGATAAGTTATGATTGAGGGGGAATGTAAAAATGATGTATTCGTGCTGTACAAGCTATGTATGATGCGTGTTGAGATATTCCTGATCCTATTCCATGCATAGTTAACTTAAGGATCAAGGAATATCACAATCGTATCTCCCCTGTAACCCTTGAGCATTTGCTCCTATATACATGCAGGCTACCCGAGGCAAAGGGTACGCTTCACCTAATAAAACTTATAAAACATGCACTGGCGCTTCCACCCAACCACGTTTCTTCAAATTATCCTTGGTCAAAGTTCTCCTTCAAAAAAATTGGGGGAGAACTTTGACCAAGGATAATTTGAAGAAACGTGGTTGGGTGGAAGTGGCCAGTGCATGTTTTGTGCGACAGATGAAAGTATTGATCATCTGTTCTTGACATGCCCTGTTGCTAGATTTGTATGGGGTGTCTTCCATTGTAGTTTTGATGTTCATGATCCTCTGGGTTCTGTTGCGGACCTGGGACAGTGGATCCTTTCTTTCATGGTCTGGAGCGTGGTGCGATAAAAGTGTGCCTCGCTGCTATCTTCAGGGCAATCTGGGAAGACGAGGAATCTAGCATGCTTTGATCAGATCATGCCACATGACCCTAGTGATATTATTTTATTTATTTGTTATTGGATTGAACTTTGGAGTGAATTGCAGACGGAAAAGGTGCGAAGAATGCTGCGGCGAGGAGCTGAAGTTGAAGACCGTGTCGATGGAGGTCTTCAATCGAGCAAAAGGTGGTCGCCAACATGTCCAAGAATTTGCAGTGGATAGCTTTCGTTCGGAACAATTGTGTTTGGAGTCTTCGCTTAGTGTCTTTGTGTTGTAATAAGGGAGTGCCTTGTTTGTGCGCCTTAGACATGAGCCTGTTGGCTTTCGCTTTCGTTTGTTTGTTGGTCTGAAAATCGTGGGAACCTGGATGATGTAATAACCTTAAGTTTCTTTATATGAGGCTGGGGGTTTATCCCTTTTGATAAAAAAAAAAAGGAATGCAACAGTCATACTTTCAGGCCCGTGTTTCACTCGGCCCATCGTCGCTCGTCAGCGCGCGGAAGGAAACGGGCCGTGGGCCTTTACTCGAGCAGACAGCTTATTCGGCGTGCCGGACGAACCACCCGCCGCCGCCGCTTCCCCGTCTGCAATCTCCGGGACCTAAACCCGGCAGTACCCTACCCTCCGAACTCCTCCGCCTCCCGTTCCGTCCCCCGCGCGCCGCCACCGCCACCACCAGGTTCTCCCGCGCTGCCCCGTGCCCGGACGATACGATGGTGGGGCTCTCGGAGGGGGAGAAGCACTTCATCCGCGGCGGCATCGCGCATGACCTCCGGGCCGACGGCCGCACGCGGCTGCAGTTCCGGGCGGTCACCGTAGAGACCGGAGTCATCCCTCAGGTATGTGAAGAAATCCGCACGCGTTCGTTGGGGGCTGCTACGGTGGCTTAATCTTTCCTTTTCCGGATCGTTGGTATGTAGGCGAACGGCTCGGCGCGTGTTAGGATGGGTGCGACAGAGGTCATCGCTAGCGTCAAGGTATGGGTACTCACACTCGGCTTGCTATGAATCAGCATCAGAGCTATGTGTATTGTGTATTTGTCTACGATAAGCTTTGCCCCAAGGAAGAGATCTTGTATAGCACTTTCCTGCCTTGAAAATCAGAGCGAAACATGACAAGGATTCGATTCCCCTTACATTCAGCGTAGCAACTAATTCACCATCGCTCTTTATTGTTCCAATTGGTTCACATTGATAACTTGTTCGTGTAGAGGGCTTTGAGATGATAAGAAACCATTGGCATGTTCGATTCCAATTATTCATCTGTTTTGGTTCTATTCTACTCCTTTTCTAACTGTAATTGTTCATCTTCAGGCTGAGTTGGGGAAACCAACCATTCTCCATCCTGACAAAGGGAAAGTTTCCATTTATGTTGATTGTAGCCCAACTGCTGCGCCCATGTTTGAGGTTGGTGATTCGTTCTTCTTGGATCAAACTGAAAAGCTCACTACTATTACATCAGTCAATATCCCAATCAACAATTATTTCTTTGGTACGTAATTTATGTCATCCGGACCT
Organism: Poa pratensis; assembly: GCA_947311845.1. Taxonomy (NCBI): domain Eukaryota; kingdom Viridiplantae; phylum Streptophyta; class Magnoliopsida; order Poales; family Poaceae; genus Poa; species Poa pratensis. The sequence goes on from CAMZMU010000086.1 coordinate 43,588,065, forward strand.
TCTATGTAATAGATACGACGGATCAATTCACTATTTTTTCATTGGATAATGGATACCGGCATTGTGATGATGAATCTAAAGGAACAATGAAATTTTCACGATGTAGAGTAATGTGGTCATTAGTAATCTGAAAAAACTTTTGAGGCTATTCGATATTTTATTATTAGCTGGCTTTGCAGATAGGTCTCGTTTTAACCGATCACTCATTATGATTGTCGATGGGAACACATTCTTTGTCTTATTTTGGCTTTGATTTATGAGTTCCGACATATCCTGCATTCTGGATATGGCCGCAGAGCTAAATTTTTTTGCTGCATTTTATATTTATAATTATTTAACAGAACAAAAGGTAGTTCTTCTAGTCCTCTTCCTCGCACTTCTGTTGACCTTCTGTTGTTAACCGTGCACTCATTATGATAGTCATAGTAACACATTCTTGTTTTATTTTGGCTCTGGTTCATGAGTCCTGACATATCCTGTATTCTCGATATGTCCGCAGAGTTCATTTATGTTTTTAGTTATTTAACAGAACAATAGTTAGTTCATTTAGTCCTCTTCCTCGCACTCCTGTTGACCTTCTGTTGTTATTTTGATGGAGTTATGGCACATCATAAATATTTACACAGTTCCTCACTGTAGTTTGACTTAGCACCACTACCTTTTAAGCTGCTACTCCCAAGTTGAAATCAGCTTCATGTTTATGTTAATTTTTCATAACTAGAAAGTATTGTTTGTAAATAGAAGTAAAGCTGAGCAGTTGGCTCATCGCTCAGTCCATCCGCTGTATGCAGTCATTAGTTCACCCTTCAGGCAAATTAACTATAGAAGTAGTCAATTGTATCTGCTTTTTCTCGAATGTGTCGTAAATGTTGCTAGCCTAGATGCATTAAACTACTTAAGTCTCCAATAAGTACAAGCCCGTAGACCATGAATTTTTTGCTATTTTTGTTAGCCAAAAGCACAACTCATAGGGCAGGGTTGCACAGCAGAACAGTGTACTACTATGTGAGAGAAGAAGCAGATTGATCAGCCTTCACTTTAAAACACTGCCAGATTTTCTTTGTTAAACCCATTGGCTGTATTTCATTTGTTCACTTTCTGATCATATTCTGTTGAAAGTTTTTTGTGCGCATGATTGACTTGTATTAAATTGAAATTTCTAGGGTAGAGGTTCTGAAGAATTGTCGGCTGAGCTCTCTGTTGCGCTGCAAAGATGTTTACTGGGTGGTAAAAGTGGGGCAGGTGACATACAATTTTATTGTTCACAATTATCTTTGTATCTCATATCACAATTTGAACAGGTGTCTCATATCTTGTCTCGGTACTATTTGCTGGAATCTATTTTGTTGCTTATAGCTGTGTGTTTGTGGCTCAAGAAACAAATATGCAAACTTCTTTTTTATTTGCATAACTGAATATAACCAGTGTTTGATGAAGCTTTGTTGGGATTGCAGTGCACACTTATTTCATGCAGTTTTTCCGTACTCCTAGTTTATGTTCTGTATTTAAATATTTTGCTGAATCTTGCCATTTCCTTGCCTGATTTTAATTATGCGTACCATTTGAACATTACTTTAAGCTCATTTGCACTATTCGTTTACTTAGTAACATATATAACTTTATTACATCAAACTTGTGTTATCGAGTGAATTGCTGTTCGGAATTCGGTGCACCAATCTGAACGCAAGTTCACTAAGATAAATCCACTACAATTTACACTCCATATGAATTCTCCTCATTCTTGCCGTTGTTGCCTGCCTGGTGGCAAGGGTTTGCTGTTGATTACTTCGTATATAGGCTGGGATAGCAAGTCATATTCGAATGAATAAGCCGATGTTTCGGGCAATTAACAGTTATTCTCCAAAGTTGAATTTAAACTCTGTTTACAAATATCGGATGTTATCAACCAATGGAAAACTAGACAACTAGTACAGTAATTTGTTCCAAAATTAAAAGTGAAACCCTGCCTGTAGGTACCTTTTAGTCTTCAGATATGCCAAAGTTGTGTCTGGTTGTCAATTCCTCGTGTAACTGTTAAAGAGAAGATCCCACTTCGAGTTTACTGATACAACCAAATTCAACTATGCTCCGATGCCCTCTTCTTGCTTCAAGACACTTCAACAAAAGTAGATTATCACTCTTGCTATCATAACTGTTTCCATCTCATTGACCCAAATTCAACAAACTGTATTTCAGGGGCTGCAATCGATTTGTCGTCCCTTATCGTTGTTGAGGGAAAAGCCTGCTGGGATCTGTACATTGATGGACTTGTGGTCAGTTCCGATGGTAATTTGCTTGACGCGCTAGCTGCTGCGGTAAAGGTAATCTTTGGTTTCTAATGCTTCAGATGCATCCCTTGTAGTTTCAAGTTATATCCTTTGTTATAAGTGTTGGTGATGTCATTTACTTCATATTTATTGGTTAAGAAGTGTCATCGACTTTCTCGTAGTCCATTGTAATGGCCATGTTGATTGGAAGGTCTTCTTTGCCGTTCTGAGGATTGAAGTGCTTTGTTCTTGTATCTTCTTATTTTGTTCTGGATCTTAATGCTAACAGGCAGAGGTTATCAATACCAGATTAGTTGTGCACCAAAGAGTAAATGGCTAACTTGATTTGTGTTACTCGCTGGCATAGCAGCAGAACAAATCTATGGAAGATAAATCATAGTTCGTGGAGACCAGCTATTACAGTTTCTACTCTCGCACAATTCTTCCGGGCATACATACACCTCTATCTAAAGATTCTGTCAAATGGACAAGTTCAGGCACTACTTGAATTCCATGGTAGATTTTCGAATTGTTATATTTGAACAATGCGATTTTTGGAATGTAGAAGGCAGAACCAGTTTGGAATCAGTAAATCAGGAATACATTAGATTTACTTTATATATTGAATGGATTAGTGATACTCCGATGCCTATTGACAACCAAATTCGAGTATTTGATGAGGTATCCAGGAAACTGGTTATTGGTCATTTTTCAGCGGTTTCTGGTACACCGTGTCACTATAAAGTATCCATGTTATGCTTCGTTATTGCGGTGTGCTGTCTAGTGCATATTGCACTGATTGACATAATTAAGGCACTAATACTCTATATGCTTATTGCAGGTTGCTTTGAGTGATACAGGTCTACCAAAAGTTAATGTATCTCTTAATGCTGAAACGGATGGGAGCCTGAGGTTGATATCAGTGATGAAGAATTTTTGCAATTCGACACTTCCAGGGTCCTGTTATAGTCACGTTGACCAAGGTATGTTGTGTTTTCTTTTTCGTTTGAGTAACTTTTATGCATTGGTGCCAAGAAGAAATAACCGAATTGTATAGAAATGCCGTGGCATCATAATAATCAGAATTGATAGGAACATTAGGGTCATTCAAAGTTAAGTGTTACTTTTGAATTCACTTTAATCAATGATCCACCATCTGCGAAGTACTACCTCCGTCCCTAATTAGCCTACCAAAACGTCTTATAATGTCGGACAGAGGAAGTATATGTTTAAAATTGTCGTGTAGCACCAACATTTGTAAATTGTTATCATGTAAAAATTGGATTGAGTTGAACATTTTCCTTACCGTGTTTACGACTTTATGCTCTTGTGTTTGTAAATATATTCTTGTCTATATGTATGTTCTTTTCTGCTTGTAAAGTACCTGTTCGTTATTCTAGGTTGGTAAGCAGTATATTGTGGATGCCACTTCGGAAGAGGAATCTCAGATGAGTTCTGCAGTTTCAGTTTCAGTCAACAGGCTTGGCCAAATATGCGGGTTGACCAAGAGGGGAGGCGCAGGGTTGGATCCGAGCGTTATTTTTGATATGATATCTGTGGCCAAGCATGTAAGCCAACGGTTCATCTCCCTACTGGACTCGGAGATCGCAGCTGCTGAAGCGGCCGAGGCCGAGTAAACAAAAAGATGCAGAGAAGATTGGCATCCTGACGACTACTGACTGCTCCTACCTGCCCGAATTTACTATGTTCCTACTGCAATTGCTGGAGTGTGTGGAATGTTTTTCTGTACAAGTTGTGGTCATTGTTCCGGGACTGGACTGGAATGGAATTTGGAACCATGATTGAACTCAAAGTGTTTACGAGTGGTTCCACGTTTTCAGCTCTGTCAAGAATTATCCTATCAAGGCATGCAAGTTATCCAATAATGCATTATTTTTCCTGAACATTTACTGCCTCCAGTCCGATTTAAGTGTCGCTAGGAAGAAACTGATCACGTACATCTTATATTAGTACCAATACCGACACTTGGATCGGAGGTAGTGAATCTTTTACTGATGTGACATGTTTTAGATTTATATGTGGTCGTGATGCGAAAGCAACTTCATTCCGTCGTCATCACATCGGTAAGTAGGGCCAATATAGTTAATATATGTACCTGGGTGCGAACATTGTTATTACCTTCAATAAGGCTGTTAAGGTTATCAGAGAGAAAAAACATGTAGTATTTTTTTGCAAAATAAGTGCACTAGCATAAGATTGTGATAATCTGTCATTTTGCACTTTGTAAAACAACAGATCAATGAATATATATCAAGTACTACCTCTTAACCTCTGTCCTATCTAAACATACTCCATCCGTTCCTATATGTAGGGCGTATAGTTTCTTACCCGGAAATTAAATCACGCTTGTGGAGGAAAAAATAAACTAGTTCTTTATAGAATTATCTCTGGCTAATGTGAATTTGCATGAGATAATGGAATATAATCAAATCCCTATAAAAAATTATCCAGATGAGTGGTGGAAAACAATACACCCTATATTCTGGATTTTTTCTAAAAAAACACATGTTATATTTAAAAGCGGAGGAAGTATTATATTTTGGCTCAAGGAAGTATGTGGGAACCCTTTTATCACATAGGCTGTTTTGCTAGTACTGATATTTTTGCATAGCGTACAGGTGTGGTTATTTAACATCTGTTGGGGATGTGCAAGCGAGAAAGCTCTCTTGTATGCAAAACCACCTTTTTTTTTAAAGTAAAACCAATATATATTAAGCTAGCAAGCCGCCTCATTAAAAACCTTCCAGTCCCGTTTGGTACCCTGGTAAGGAAAAGTTTGTGTCTGAAACTTGCTGCTTTAGGCGTTAAGCACAGTTACATCGTCCGCTAGGGTGCTTACAAGATAATCAGGAGGTTCCTCATGCCAAACAACAGACAGGGAACCCTCCGCATTTCTAGCTAAAACATGAGCAGCCATATTGGCTCCTGGGACTATGATCAAACACAACTATTGCAAAATTACGACACATCATCATACATTCTTCGAAAATTGCAGCTGCAGGGCCCAGTGAATTCCCGCCGTTTATCATCACATCGATCACCTCCATGCAGTCAAAATTCACCTCCAATCTATTGCATTCGGTTTGACCAGCAAGAATCAGGCCATCTCGCAATGCATGCGCCTCCGCCGTCGCCGGATCAGAAACGAACGGTATGCCCCTGCAACTTGCCGATAAGAAGTGACCATGAGTCTATGTTGAATCCAGCGTCAACATTCAGCTTGACGAAATCCTCTCTTGGTTTTGTCCATCCGTGGCTAGATCTGGCCTTCTTCTTCTTTCTAGCTCTTGAGTAGTTCAATACCGGCACTGATATCGCATGCGCTGTTCTTGCTGGAGATTGTACTGTTTCACCATGTGTAGCCTTCCTCCGCTCCCACCAAATAATCAAATATACCAAACCGCCACAGCAACTAGATCGTTGCGATCAACATCACAAAGAAGTGGGGCTTTTGCAGCTCTGTCTCGGAGAAGGACTTCCAAAGCCCATCTACCCTCCACTTCAACGGTACATACTTGGGAAATAATCTCCTCCATCCCCAATAATTTCCAGATTTCACGCACTCTGGGGCACGGAAAGAAGGCGTGACGGATACTCTCACACTCCACGTTACAGTTTAAAACGGTGTTAGGAGGTCGCCTGGCTGGTTTTAGAAAGTTGAGGGGATTATGTGAGCCAGTTTTGGTCTTTATCCATTTCTTGAACCATCTTTCCACACTCGGATTGTCAAAGCGAAACACTAACCACCGTTCATCAGAAACGGGTCCCCCACCCACCACGCACACCCTCCTCAGTCGTCACTCGAAATCCCCTCCAGATTCTTTCGGAGATGGCGCGAGGGGGAGCAGGAGAGGCAGCCATGGCGGCGGCGGAGGTGAGGTACGGGATAGTTGGAGTGGGGATGATGGGCAGGGAGCATCTCCACAACCTCGCCCACCTCGCCGGAGAAGTCGAGCGGGAGCAGTCTGTCCGCGTCCGCGTCACCTGCCTCGCCGACCCCCACCCAGAGTCCCTCCTCCTCGGCCTCCGCCTCGCCGCCGAGCTTGGCCTCCCAGCTCCCCAGGTACATGCCACAGCCTCCAGTCACATGAACATGATATAATCGCTGTCTCGCTGGTTGTAGAATGTTGAGCCCGTCCGTCATACATAAGCAGCTGGGTTCTGTAGTCTCCTATTGGTACTTTGATAGTTTTATTCCATACGAATTATATCTGGTTGGAAATACAGGTGTATGGAAACAGTATTCAGAGTCTAGCTGTTCCACAAATTCTGAGATTACTGATGATAGCCTGTATTTACCATGCAATTGTGCCGTGTTTTCGATCTCTTAACAAATCCTTAAAAACCACAAGTTTTCAAGACATTTTCAGGTCACCACGAGTTGCTGGAGAGCGGGCTATGCGACGCCGTTGTTGTGTCCTCGCCAAACATGACACACTGTGAGATACTCATGGATATCATTGGTTTCGCCAAGCCGCACCACGTTCTTGTTGAGAAGCCTTTGTGCACCACGGTACAGGACTGTCAGAAGGTGAGGCCATATTCTTGTTAGGGTTGTGCTATGTAATGTACTTTTTTTGCGGGATATTTAATGTACTTATTAACTGCTGTAAAAGTAAAATCCCTGTTTGCTAGAGAGGAGGAACTCTGGTAGAATTTACTATTTAACGGAGCCATCGGAAACCATCACACAAACTGAAAAACGAAAAGGACTACCTGAAAATGCCTATAGTCACAAAGCCTCTCAAAGGCAAAGCGTTTTTTTCACTCGAGTAAAACCTCAAAGCAAGAACTAGTGCTTCTGATGAATTTTGACTTTCCAACTTTTTATGGATACTATCTCAGTGCCTTTGATATGTTGTATAGTTTTCATCGTCCTATCTGGAGCGGCCAGTGGTAACATTCTTGAATACCGTAGATGGTAATTTTTTTGGCTGGGAACCGTAGATGGTAGTTGGTACTGTGTGCCTTTGATTAACTAAGATCAGATCATAATGTACAGTGACGCATATGTTGTTGAGTAAATAATTAACTACATTCAGGGATACTAGCTTTTCTCTCAAGAAATTCAAATCATAGAAACCCATCGCTAGTATTTATTTGAAATATTTTTCCTTCTATCAGCATCTCATACTCTCTTGGAAGGCTGTTCCATCTGAATCTTTTAGACTTTTACTACCTTCTCTTGCCCATCTTAGTCATTTGTTGAACAACTTAATTATGACCGCACAAAAAGTGAAGTAAGAGAAAGGAGTATCAAGCAGGCTAGCCACATTGCTGAACACACCAATTTCATGCTATTTGGCCTTTGAATCCACATGGATTGATCTTGTTTATTATTTATCTGTCATGAAATGCTGCTGACATTAGGTGATGTTCATTTTTTCTCTTATGAACCAGCGATTACGATTTGCCAGTCCTGTGAATCTTTGCAAGCTTATTCATTTGGATATCTGAAATTCCCCCCATATAGGTCATAGAAGCTGCTAAACAGAGACCGGACATACTTGTGCAAGTTGGATTAGAGTACAGGTATATGCCTCCGGTGGCTAAGCTGATAGATATTGTTAGAAGTGGTACACTTGGGCATGTCAGAATGGTGGCTATTCGTGAGCACCGGTTTCCTTTCCTTGTTAAGGTACGAGAACCCTAGTTTGTGAATCTTGTGATAACTAATAATTTCCTTGTGTTTGTAACTCCTAAAAGGCTTAAAATCTTGCAGGTGAACAACTGGAATAGGTTTAATTGCAACAGTGGGGGAACTCTGGTTGAGAAGTGCTGCCACTTTTTGATTTGTTAAGATTGTTTGCAGATGCGAACCCTGTTCGTGTGATGGCCTCTGGAGCTATTGATGTTAACCACAAGGATGAGGTTTATGATGGAAAGGTCGGGTTCATTAACTACAAGCCCTTTCCTTTCACTGTACTACTCATTATGGTCTGCTTGCAAGTTAAAAGCATGTTGCTGAGTGTAGTGCAGTGATATTGATTTCTTATTAATATACTTTCTTCTGATTTATGGAATACAAGATATATAGATTTTCAAACTATCAAGCAATCTTTAAGCTCTTGTGATTATACTAGACATGTTTCAGTTAAAAATGTGCTGCCTGATTCCTAAAAATTTCTCTCTGGATGCAGGTGCCAGATATAATCGATAATGCGTATGTAATCGTAGAATTCGATAATGGATGTCGTGGAATGCTTGATCTCTGTATGTTTGCTGAAGGTAGTAAAAACGAGCAGGAAATTTCTGTTGTTGGTGACATCGGAAAGGTAGAACCAGATGCTTTTGCTATTTTAATGTTCGAATTAGATCCATATATGAAATAACTCCAGATAGTTGTCTTGTCTGGTCGTTTTGCAGTCTGGTGTCATTTATCATTTTTCTTCACCCCCATATTTTCTAAGAGATCTGTGTTTTGAGGGAGCATATATAGTTTATATACTAAAAATTTGACATGTATCGTTTTCATTTAAATAGCAGGCAATTGAACTCCAGGAAAATCACCTCAATTTTGACATGTCTAATAATCGCTACAGGTAGGTTTTCCTCAAATACACTAATCAACTTCTAAGAAAACCAATGATTCAGACATAAATTATTGGAAGCAGAAAACAGCTGTAATAGTGATGCATATACATGTATGCTTTGTGTATATGATTGAACTGCCGATTACCTGCTTACTTTGCTAAATTCTAACATGGTCACATTTAAGGAAAACGGAATTTATTTGTTCTATGGTTATTGGCAGTGTTATTGGAGACACAAAATATGTTTCCGGCCATGAAATGTGCAGGTTTGCACAATGTTATAGCCAAATAACGAGTTTGCTTTTGAGTTTGCCAACTCAAAAACAGTCATCTCTGTTTGAATCCTCCTGGCACTAGCAGCCTACCTGGGATACCGTCCTGCAAGATTGCAAATAATTCTTCAGCATGATCCTAGACACTGATGCTGTTATGACTTATGAACCTTTATCTACAAGGAGATAACATGGGTAGAGTAAGTAAAGGTCCGAAGACCGGGGATAGGGCCCTCACCCTCAACAACCCGCTGACAGGGCCCGTCTCCAACGAGGGAGGTTCTGAGGCTTATTTTTTTTTTATTCCATTGCTTACTTCAAACAGTTTCATGGCAGCTCTTCATATAGCCAACTCGACTTGTCTCACAAGACACAAACTCCATCTCTATCTTCCCAACTAAATGGGTCCTGCCTAATTTGATAACTTTTTCCATAATTAACTTATCTCTATCTCCTAATGTGGTTAGGATTCTTAAATGCTAATGGTTTATTAGGACCTATGCTATAAGGGCATATGTACAATGTTTATATCTTAGTGTTGCCACATAGGATGATTGCTGAGATGAAGGAGTGAGAAATGAGAAAAAGAGACTTGTCTTCTCTTAGCTAAGAGATGATCTGTTAGCACAATATGTCTCACCACAAATTTAGGCATATCTGGTTATTAGAGATAAGACTAAGAAATAACCCATTGTACATCATATTCTATAGACATATCTAAATTACATGGCGGGTTTATGATAGTACTGTCTTATTAACCACTCTACATGTCCTAAACGGACCGGGCGATGCATATCAGATGTTGTACGAACCATATCAAATGTGGGGGACTGTCTGGATAATAATCGCTAGGTGAGCCATAGTGCATGCTCAGTTTTTCAGAAAGGCTGCAGCTCACAGGTGAATCTATTATGAATGAACCATCAATGCTCGTATCAGAACTGTATCAAATATGGGGCCTGTATGGGTAATATTGCATCCTCTAGGTTTAGCCATTGTGTACGCTCAGGTCTTCAGAAAGGCTGCAGCTCACTGGTAATTCTATCATGAATGAATCATCATTCCTTGGAGATAAATCACATGCTGGCTTATATCTACATGAATCTCTACACCGTAGCACCACACAAAATGTTGGCTTGTGTAGAACCGATAGCATGAGAGGAGATAAATGTCATGAGTCATGACAGAATTGTTTATTTTGAATAAGGCCATGTCAGAATTTTTTACACGGTGGGATCAAATGAGAAAGGTAGGCATCGTGAAATGAAGTTCAAGTTGGACATGAAACTGATGCTCCGTTTCTTACATCACACGGATTTCAGGAAACTTGCTTATCCCTCAAAGACATAGGTTGTTTAGTTGTTGCATTGCAGTAGGAGCAAAGGGCAAACATTGAGCGTGTTTGTTTTCTTCAGATAATGGATCTGCCTGTCATAACCTTTTACAATTTAATTGCATGGATAAAAAGAGTCCAGAATCTGGATATGTGAGGCTTGTATATCAATTCAATTTATGAAATTCTAGTATCTGTTTTTAATAGGATTTTTCAAACAGGGTGAGGCTTTTGTTCCAGAGAGCACTGTGAGGGTTGGAAAGCGAGCAGGAGGCAGAGATGGAGTTGTAACCATAAAGGCTGAAGATGGCCGAGTCAAGTATGTTCTACTTTACAAAAACATATCAACGTTTTGTTGTTCTTAACTCATCAACAACAAAATATTGAATAAAAGCTCACTTCTGTACATTAAGATGACTTGTTTACCATGGTTCTGCATTAAATTGTCATGTAGTACTCGTAGTATATAACGAGGTGCACATTGTTTAGGTACCAGGGGCTTCACCATGGATCTAGCTACCTGGAGCACCTCAGTTTCCTGTCTGCCATCAGGGCTGAAGGTGCCTGTAGACCAACTATCAACTTGGATGATGGTTTACTATCTGTTGCGATCGGCGTGGCTGGCCAATTGTCGATTGAGAAAGGCCGTTTTGGTACCATTGACGAGGTGTTATCGAGCTGATAATCAGCTATCTGTCGATGTACTGTAGATTTTTACGCACTGCTAGCTCTACTCAATGAACCCTTCAACAGTTGTGTACATCTCTCATAGCAGAAAGCTTATTTCTTGAACTTGCATGCATGGGGTAATCGTTTGTCTTGTGCAGTAAATTGTTATGTAATGATCGCATTTGTGTGTGTTTTTTTGGTTTCTTCCTAAGAGCAACTGATCCTCAAACTTGGTATGAGGACCATGCATGTAGTTCTTTGAATTTTTTTTTAGAAATGGGTAGCCCGACCTCTGCATCGTGATGATGCACACAACCTTTATATTAAAAGAAAGGTAGCAAAGTATCGTCAAAGCGTTATTACAACTTAAGGATCAGCCAACACGGCCACATGAATCAACCAGCGAAAAAGTGCTATCAAGTAAAGACTAAACATCTTGTAGTCTTCTAGAATGTTGCCACCCATGCTGGCAGCAAATAGCTTGTAGTTCTTTGAATATCGGATGGTTTCTGATCCCATTTGCCATATCCAAGTTAAACCAAATTAATCTGTCGCTTCCAATCTATGGTCGACTTCTTTGAACTTGATTAGTCCTTTACCTGTACAATTTTGTATACTTAATTATCCTAGAGATGTAATGCGCACTTGCTGCACAGTTGTTTTAATTCAGATCAGACTCCTAGCTGTTAGGTGAGACTGTGTGTTGCTATATATAAGCTCACATACACTCTTTATATAGAGCCACGAAGATTGAGATGCAATGCGCCCTTGCTATGCAGGTGTTGCAATTCAGATCTAAATTAGATGGTTGGTGAGACGGCGTGTGGTCATAACTTCGGGTGCACCCTTTATATAGAGGCATGGATGTTGAGAAGAAACACACAAGTGTCAAATATGAATCGCCCACATCTAAGAGCGAGAGAGACTAGAAGATTTAGAAGGCGATTTAGGCATGTGAAGCATCAGGAAGTGTAACACTTGACGCAGCATCCAACTACGTAGTTCAGAAAGGTACACAAGGGGGAATGCGGATTGTATGAAGAACACAACCGGGGCAAGGAGACAGGAACATGCGTATCTAGCTTAGCATTTGAATCGAGCAACGTGTAGCGTAACCTTGTCAGATACAGAGGGGCTGTTCTCATCTGTAAACCGTCTTTCTTTGGCGAAAATGCTCTCCCGCTCTTTTTTCAACCTCTCTAATCTATCTCACGGGCAAATCCCGGCGGGCTGCAAAAGGTTGTTGCTGTAAGCTAAGCTGATGTTTGTCCCCCGGCGGATATCTCTCCGGTTGGTAGATGGTAATGCAGCAGCCGTACAAGGTAGCGACATGTTGTACGAGGGTGCTTTGAGATTGGTGATAGAGGCTGAGTTGTCAACATCTTAGGAAGGGCCTCAGAAAGAGGATGGTGCGACCCTGCCCCCAGAAATTTTCTCTCCTGCTCGGGACTGCCTCTCCCCATTTGGCCGCCGCCGCTCACCTTCTCTCCCTTTGCCAACGTTGCAAGGTTCTCCACTCCCCTCTCGCTTCTTCTCCGACTCCCCTTGTCCTCGACAAAGATGTCTCTTTTATCTCGTATGCTCAGATCCGCATTATCTGCTCTTGGTTGCAGGATTGATGGAACTCGAATCCAACTCCGCCTCGAGGTGTACGACGGAGAAGACGAAGGGGACGCACGTCTTCGGGATCGTCGGGTACAGCCTCAAGAAGGGCTTGGGCATCGACAAGTACGTCCAGTCGGCCACCTTCACCGTCGGCGGCTACAACTGGTTTATCCGCTTCTACCCGATTTCGTTTGCGTGTCGGTCTGTCTCGACTGCACGGGCAGGACCATGGAGGTGGCGCGGGCATCCTGTGATTGGTTAACCAGGATACTGGGTTGCCAAAAAGTATTTGGTCTCAAGCAGTCCCGACAATGTTCAACTATAGTTGCCGTTTTTTTCCCACAGCATGGAATGTCCATTGATAGAAGCTTGCTGGAGCTGGAAAAATCAGGCTACATTAAGGATGATAGCCTGACGATTGAATGCGTACTCACTGTCATCAAACAGTCGCAGGTGGTAAAAACCAAAGGGGACTCTGAAATCAGGGTGTCGCCCTCCAACTTATCAGAACATTTTGGCAAGTTGTTGTCAGACAAGACTGGGGCCGATGTGACTTTTAGTGTTGGGGGAGAGACTTTTGCCGCACACAAGAACATACTTGCCGCACGGTCACCTGTCTTCACGGCACAGCTGTATGGAGAGATGAAGGAGAGAGAGGGGCAATGCATTACGGTTGAAGACATGCAGCCTGCTGCTTTCAAGGTCTTGCTGCATTTCGTATATACCGATTCACTGCCTGGTGTGGATGATATTGGTGATGATGATTACACTGAGATGATCTGGCATTTACTTGTGGCCGCAGATAGATATGACATTGATAGGCTGAAGCTGATATGCCAAAGTATCCTTGGGAAGAATCTTGCCATGGAGACCGTGGCAACTACATTGGCTCTAGCCAGGGACGGATCCAGGATTTCAACTTTGGGTGTTCAAATTCTATACAGTACCGGATATTAAAGAGGAGTGGTCCAAGATAATACAAATAAAAAATTATTTGAAAAGTATAGAAGTACAATTTTTAATGTAGCATCAAAAGTTATAAGTTTTCATTTTGAACAGTACATAAAAGGTTCAAGAAATTACAAGGGTGTGAAAAAAATACACCGTACAACATAAGCATATGAATATATGATGTGTCATGTGTCCCTCTGCCCTCTGTCATGGATTAAAATGGCCTACACCTAAATGCTGCTTTGAGTCCGTGATTGGGCCAGGAGGAGACTGGCACGACTGTGGATTTCAGAACACTACTCCTACAAGTTACCGCCCAATGGGCTACCTGAGCAGTAGGGAAATATGAGCAGCGTCTTTGGGCTTTTCACTAGTTCGAGGATTCAGATTGGCTTGACGGAAAAGTAGGTTTAATGTTAAGACGATTGCAGAAATTTTTGGGTGTTCAGCTGCACACCCATGAACAACTGTGGATCCGTCCATGGCTCTAGCTGATCTCCATAACTGTGACAAGGTTAAGGATCTGTGCATTGAGTTTATTGCCTCAAAAGATGAGATGAATGCTCTGATGGCAACCCAAGGCTACACGAATCTCAAAAGAACTCGACCTTCTGTCTTAATAGACGTGCTAGAGAAGGCAAGTAGGTTGCGCAAAGCATAGAAAAGGAGCTCATCCTAAGCAAAGCCTGTTGACAAAATGTAGTTCTTAGTTATATGAGTAGCTTGCTAGTTAGTTTACTAGAGTAGCTTATGTTCACTTGAACCGGTGGGTGGTCACTCTGGGCTATTTACTTTCTTGGCACCTTTTGTCAAACTACTGGATAAGGGTCAGCACTTCTAAAACAAGAACCGATCATCGAACTGAATTGATTGTTATTCTCAGTTGATTCAGTTTTCGCTTTACAGTTTGGCCTTCCTTTTATCACTATTTAGTGGTGTTCAGTCCTTATTCAAACATCAGTGTGTTGAACTATTATGATCTCATTCATGGTAATGAATGAATATTAGATAATCTGGAATGTCTTTGTCGGTACTCGAGAGAACAAATGGCTACTACTTTGCTGCTATCTTTTTTGTTAATTATGGTACCTTCAAAATCGCGAAATGGGTTAGCAGGTATCATAGTATCACATAATTATTGGAGGAACATATGCCTCTGTTTGTTAAACTTTTACTGTCTGGGATTCCTATTCTAGATAACTTACACAATCTTGCAAATACAACAGTTTGATGATTGAATTTGCACAGTACAATAAACAGCTGACTTTCAGTTAATTAAGTATTATACTGAGTTGGATTTCAAGCACTATCAGCTAAACTTGGTTTTATTTCCCTAACGAGGTATGTTGGCTTGTTTTACTGTTGTATTTTCTAACAATCTATGCAATTAAGGGATTATACACTGGTTTATTATGAATTGCAAAGAGTAAGTGGGAATATCACCTAAGTAATTTTCGTGCTTTAGACTGCCTAGCAACAAATATTGACCTTCTGTTATGTTGGAATTTATAATGGTCGTATAAACCCGAAAAATAATTTACACGAATCTTGAGTTGGGATAAAGAGGGGTAAGATTGAGTGAGCAATGTTTGGCCCTACAATAGTGTCAAGTTGTCAACTCAAAGTCCTGCCATATTTAGCATCAATGACCTTACGAAACCAACTGTCTTGGTAATTTTGATTGTGCTTATAATTCAACGATCCAGTGTTTTAACATTGCTTTTAACATGAATAAACTGAAATGTCAACACTTTTCATCATACGGATCCTCACTTTCTGCTTTGCACCAGATTTTGCATGAACTTCAACTTTGCATCAGTTCCGGCACAACGATATTGCACTTTGCACCATGGCCTATGTTTGAAAGAAGTCTGAAAACGTTCATGCAAGCGTATTATGGGGCTAATTATACATACGTTGATCTTGAAAATATAAGAAATCGATAAATGAACAGGTGCCAAGTTGTATACCGTTTGGATCCTTTATTGTTGAGGTGGAAAATCACAAGTACAAAGGGTAGATGGTCATAAAGTGGAACAAACAGTGGAGGGACAAGAACATTGGTCGCAACACCAGCAATAAACAGAATTAAAATTTTGTATCTACTGCTGTCAAACGCTATTCGTGGGTTTTGCACCACAACCTGTCCGGGGAACGCACAATTGTGCCCAAAATTAATATACTGAAAAAGAATATATATGCACACATACGCAAAACTTTATCAGAAAAACGGATATTGCAACATTGTTCACCTATTTGTCTTTTTTATAGATCAAGGGCTTGAATAGCTCGGTTTTAAATTAATGAAGCCATCAACGGCATGTACAAAGTGCAGATACAGCTTTACAGATCTCAACAAAACAAGCAAACAAAAGATAAGGAAAGAAACTCCGCTTGAACGTAGAGATCATCGTCTTCCACCGCGGCAGAGGACAGAAGAGAGGCAAGGGTTGAAGTAGAAGGAACCAGCATCGGGAGACCCAGCTCACTTCGCAACCGGATGGGCAATTGGAGAAAACTCGCCATCTCTATCTTCGAAGAGGGGCCATTTCCCTCTCGCCTAGGCTCGTAGGACGCCGCATCGTCGACAAGCATTTATGTACAGTACAAATTGAAATCATTAACTTTCCGAGGGAGCACCATTTAGTATAACATTTGTTTTAACGAGTTCATTTAGATAATTTGTTTCTTTACACAAGTGTGTGTGTTTTAAAATGGATAGCATATGTGACCCATCTCGATAATTTGGCGTGCACCACTAATTGAAAAGTGCACTCAATAAATTTCCAAACATTGTGAAAATATCTTGAACTTTATCTATTTTACGCTTGGTTTAGCTCGTAGTCTGGTGGTGCAATTTTATACTGGGGCCGCCGTCAGTGAAACTCTTTTACCACGGCGGAAACCGGAAGGAACCGTTACCTCCCCCGATCGATCATCCCAACAAAACCTCACCCCTCCACCGCCGCCGCCGATTGGGTTCTCACATCTTCTTCCAAGGTTCTCCTGTCCTCTACCTCCCACCTTCGTTAGCATCTTCTTATGAAGAAGTCCGTATCTTTTCTCCTTCAAAATCGATCTGATCCCGACCTGCTCTTCTAATCGGGATCGGCAGTTCGAATCTTGGTCGCGGTCGCGGAGTGAATGGGGTCCGTATCCAAGAAGACGCTGTCGAGGTACACCACCGACACGGAGCAGGGCTGCCACACATTCGAGATCTCCGGGTACAGCCTCAAGAAGGGCATCGGCGTCGGCGAGTTCATCCAGTCGAGCATCTTCACCGTCGGCGGCTACGACTGGGCCATCCGCGTCTACCCCGACGGAGCCGCCGACGCTGTCAAGGATTACGTGTCAGTCTATCTCGAGATCATTAGCAGGAACGCGGAGGCGCAGGTACTCTGGGACCTCAGGTTGATTAACCAGGACACTGGATCGCCGGTTAGCATGTGGTCTGCAGCAACCCCGACAGTGTTCAGATCCCGCGATGCTACTCGATTTGGCCCGCAAAATGGCGAGTTTATACTACGAAGTGTGCTCGAACAGGAATCATCAGGCTACATTAGGGACGACTGGCTCGTGATCGAATGTGTCCTTACCGTGATCAAAGACTCCTACGTGTACAATACCGGAGGGCAGTCACAGATCTGTGTGCCGCCATCAGATTTACAGGCGCATCTGTTCAAGTTATTGCTGGGGAAGGAGGAATCAGATGTGACTTTCAGTGTTGGAGGAGAGAATTTCCCGGCACACAAGATCGTACTCGCCATGCGGTCACCTGTCTTCAAGGCACAGCTGTATGGTCCGATGAAGGAGAGAAGGGCGCGTCGCATAACGGTCCAAGACATACAGCCTGCTGTGTTTAGGGCTTTGCTGCATTTCATCTATACTGATTCTTTGCCTGACATGAATGATCTGGATCATGCTGATTACAGTGAGACGATCCGGCATTTACTTGTGGCTGCGGATAGATATGCCATGGACAGGCTGAAGTTGATCTGCCAAAGCATCCTTTGTGAGTATATTGATGTGGACACCGTGGCAGCTACATTGGCTTTAGCTGATCAGCACAACTGTGATAAGCTTAAGGAGGTTTGCATTGAGTTCCTTGAATATATTGCCTCCTCGGATGGGATGGATGCTGTTGTGGCAACCGAAGGTTATGCGAGTCTCAAAAGAACTTGCCCTTCCGTCTTGCTGGATGTGTTTGAGAAGACAAGTAGGTCTCGCAAAACATAGTGATGAGCTGTCTCGCAAAAAAAATAGGATGAGCGGCTTAACCGTGCCGAGTTAAGTCTGTTGACTAGGTCTATAGCTTTCTTCTTAGATCATATGAATAGCTTTGCTGGCATCAAAATATTTATCTTGTGGCTTTATATGATTCCTTATTGAGATTTATTTTTTTACAGAAATTAGAATCACGGATGAATGTCTCTTGATCTTTTCATTTGTGTTAGTTATATTTAGCTTCAAAACTGAAATAGAAATAGGTATGTACAATCTGGCGCATGCTCCATCTGCTTCATTATAAATTGTCACAGTTCACTATGAGCACTGACCAATGATAAACCAAATACAAGGGTTAATGCTAAATGACCATACATAGCCTTATAAAATGACATGTTACATACAACTTCTTAAGCTCCTACAAAGCATGAAAGATGGCGTGAAGCATGGTAATGTGGTGTTAACATTGCTTTTAATTAGCTCAGTAGAAGATTATTTTGAAACACGTTTATACATGATTTGGACAGTTATGGTACACGGGGGGATAATAGTTTAGATACCTCCATTCTATGATTATCTCTGCATGTTGCACTATGTTTCATATTTCACAAGGACTTGATGAAACCACAGATAGAAAATTTTGAGGAATGAGTGTTTTTCTACTCATATTAGGTAGAATTTATTTCACACCAGCAAGAAATTAAAAAATCGGCATGTCTTACCTATCAAGATCCACCACTAGAAAAATAATGCATTTGGTCGTTAGCATGTTGTTGGGGGGTATTTTTTTTTGAAACAACTGGTGGCCCCAAGGGCGCCTAATATATTTCAGCTCAAGGTATAGAATACATCATTTATTACAATGCCCTGTAAATTTAGAGATTTTAAAATGGAAACAACCGGGCAGACTATGTCCCTTTGAGCTGAACAAGTGCTCCTAAAGATAGGTTGATTTAGGTCAAGCCTAAGAACCTGTTTTGCACTGCTATTTGCCACCTGATTGAAGTTTCTTTTGATGTGATGGACATGAGCTTGTGATATGGAGCTGGCTTTGTAGAATTCTGCTAATATGTTCCTGGAGCTCCACGGCAGTAGCGGGTGGTTTAAGCTTCTGGATGCCGCCACCTTCGCAAGAACCTGATTGTCTATGAAGAAAGTTGGGTTCTGGACCTGTAGGTGCTGCGCCACCCTTGCTGCAAATGATAGAGCGCGAGCTTCCGCCTGGAACACTGAAGAAGCATATGGAGCTGATGCATGTATATTGATCATGCATTCTTCTCCGTTTAGCTTAGTCTTGATGAGGATTCCAATCCCTGTGATCATATGGTCGATGTCTCTTTCCCCTGTTTCCGGTTTCCATGCTGCATCTGAAAAGATAATTGGACCTGCAGTATTTAAGTTAGATTCAGGGTCGCTTTGTTGTTGGATATTTTGCTGCTGATCTGGGTTTCTCAGTATTCGCCCTTCTCCTGGAACCTGCATGTCTGGAGGATCAGTGTTATACAATGCCAAGCTAGCAGCCAGAGCCCGGGCTTGAATATTGATTTGAAATGGCTCCCCTGTTTTCTTGTTGAAAAGACAATCGTTCCTGGACTTCCAAATACACTACATAAAAGTGAGGATGTTCTCAAGACAAGCATGTGGGTGGTTAATTAAACAAATACTAGACAATATAGCGCGGCACCGCCGCGCGCGTGTTGGCAAAATTTAAACTTGAAAGTTTGTAATTGGTTTCGAATATTTGGAATCTAATGAAACTGGAAGAAAGTTTATGTATGAAAGATTGTATATATAGATCCAGGTTTTTAAAACTAAGCGAATTAGAAAGTTATTTCGATTTGAATTATTTGTACGTCTGTAGAATGGCTAGGTTTTGAAAGGTCTTCAAATTTTGTGAATATGCAAATTTCCATGTCGCGAATGAGTAGTATAACTTAAATTTGGGAGTGTATACATTTAATAATTATTTAGGCGATCTTGTGGCTAGAAGGAAAAATACTGCCGACTAAAACATTCGAATTTGGAATCGTCTGCATTTGAGAATTGTTTAAATTATAAGATTGTTGGGATTCAAAAAAGAATGCTTATGTTGAGAAGTTGTCGGTCAATTTGGCGAGCTATTCATGTTTGAGTGATTTTCACGTTTATTAAATGCTCACATCCTGTGTCCATGTTGATATATTTTTTATACTTGCAAACACCGTGGTGGGAAGCGTTCGGAACTATAAATGAAATTTGAAATTTGATCATACGACGTAAATAGGTGGTCTGAAATCTTAAATGCTGTTAAATTTTTGGAAAAGCACGTCACAAACAGGCAACGTCTGTTTTTTGCATTCGAGAATTGTATAAATTGTAAAATTGTTGGAATTCAAAAAATGAGCTATTTTCACGTTTATTAAATGGTCGTATCTGAAATGTTTCCAAAATTTTGAAGTATTAAAATTTAGATTTTGGTTATATGACATAAGCGGACAACATTTTTTTTGCGTTTCCTTGGATATTTACAAATTGGTTTGAATCTATTTGTGTTTGGAATTGGGAAAAATTGGTTTGGATTTATTTGTATTTAGAGTTTGAAAAAGGCACAGAAGTTCTTTAAAAAGAAAGAGGGAAAAAGAGGGATAAAATTGTTTGTATTTAAATTACTTTTGAAATTTTGAAGTATTGTAATTTAAATGTTGATTATATGACATAGGTAGGCAACATTTTTGTTTGTGTTTCTTTGGGCATGTACAAAATGTTAGAAATTGGTTTGAGTTTATCTATATTTGGAATTCAAAAAGGCACATAAGTTCTTAAAAAAGAAAGGGGGGGAAAAGGAAAAAATATATTCGTATTTGAAATGCTTTCAAAATTTCAAAATTTTGTAATTTAGATATTGATTATACGACGTAGATCGGCAACATTTCTTTTGTGGTCGTTTGGGTGTGTACAAAAAGTTACAAATTGGTTTGAATTAATTTGTATTTGGAATTTGATAAAGTACAAAAGTTCTTAAAAAAAGAGGGAAAAAAGGAGAAGGGCCGAGCCCAGGCGCACGGCCAGCTAGCCCGGCCCAGCAGCGGCCCAGCTGCCCAGCGGCAGACCACCGCCGACGTCACCCTGACGTCAGCCCTGGGCGGGCGCGGCCGTCGCCGCGTCGGCGTCGCCGCCGTCGGTCCAGCGCGTGCTAGGACACTCGGCTGGGCGCGCCGGGTGCGCGCGGAGGTGGGCTACGTGGGAGCGGCGGCGCCGCCGCTTGTAGGTCGCCGGAGCGCGGCTGGCGTTGCGCGGACGCGGTGGCCCAACGGGCGCACGGCGGCGGCGATTGCGCGGCCTGCACGGCGTCTCGGACGCCGATTTGCGGCGACGACGGCGAGGACACGGCGGCGGAGGCTTCCGTGGGCGTCGATCCGGCGGGGGAGGCGCGGAGGGGCGGCGGCGGCCGGCGGCGGCGACGGCAACCCCCGGGGTCGCACGGGGAGAGAGAAGGAGAAGGGGAGAATGCGGTGCCATTTTTGCATCGCGGTCCCTGGGTCTTCGCGGATTTGCGGACAGGTCCTTTCCTTCAGGAAAATGGGAGTGCGTGATGCAATTAGTGGGTGACCGTGGGTTTTTTTTTGCAAAACCGGCGGCAACCGGCGGGGTACCGGGTGACGTGGCGAGCGCGGATTGGTAGAAATTCGCTGTTACTGTAGCTAGCTACAGTAGCACGTCTAGGGGCGACGTGGGGTGCTGCGTGCCGTTGGATGGCGCCGATTGGACGGCCCTCGTTCTGGGGCGACGTGGATGGCGAAATTGAGGCAGAATCCAATCAACCTTTATATATGGATCTATTCTTGATGATCTGTGATAATGAGGAACACTCGTGGACAAGAATTTCAGTTATAATATACCACAGATGGAGATACCAAGCAGCTTTTGCGAAAGGACAAGTAAAGAAAAGATGAATTTCATTTTCCTGTAGGCCACATCTGCAGCATAATTTACTTATGTGCTTGGTAAATTTATCTGCTCTTGCTCCTGTAGAAAGGGCTTTCCGAAGGAATCGCGAGGCAAAAGTTTGGATTCTGGGAATGAAATGCTTGTTCTTCCAAACCTGCTTTAGTAGTTGTGTCGTTTCTGGCAGATGGTTGTGTTGGCCTGTTTTGCTCTTCCTTGTAAATTTCCTGCAAACAAGCATGATAGGCACTTTTGGCGTTGCAAATGCCATTTGAAGTTAGTTTCCAACATAGAAAATCTTGATCGTTTGAGTCAATGATGAGAGTTCTTTTTGTGTTCAAAGCCATGGAAGGAGCAAACAGTGAACCTATAAGTTTGTTATTCCAAGTTTACATAATCTTGATCCTGCATGCAAATGTTCCACCACTACCACTGAAGCATTGTTGCAACTTGCAAGACACACTAATCGGAGCCCCCTGGTGATGTCGCCGAGCGGCAAGCAACAAGAAAGGGGACCAACAACCTTTGGTAGGGTTTGGTGGCAGTTTGGCCTCCCTTATCGGGGTTTCATGAGATTAGAGCATCTCCAGCCGTGCATGCCCCCCACGGCGTTTTCCGGCGCTAAAATGGGCCTTTTGGGGGGGGGGGGGGGGGTTCACAGCCGTGAAACCAAGAGCAAAGGCAAAAATAATTCAGAAATTTAAAATTTAGACGAATTCGTTGATATTTAGATGAATTTCATTCATATAGGCGAAATTCTTACACAATGCGGCGAAATACATAATAGAAATTTATAAACTAGAACACAACGTTCTACATGCCCAGCTGGCTGTAGAACGCCTTGTAGACGGCATGAGTGGGGATTAAATAGCGACGGGGAGGCGCGGGGAAGGTGCGACGGTGGAGCGCCATTACTCCGACGCGTGTACGCGCGATTGGACGCGTCGGTGGGAAGGCTTACCGGCGTCAGTCCATTAACGCGCGCGGGAGCCGACGCGATGAGGACGACAGGATTTTTATTTTATTTTCGCGCTTCTTTTTGTCTGGTCGTTGACAGGGAGGGTCTGTCGGTCGTTCGCGCACTTTTTCTCTCCGCCGACACCCCCAGCGCCCTGGGTTCGGCCTGGGTGCACCGGATGAAACATTGGCCCAATCCGGCGCAATTTAGGCTCCTGGGGGCGACTGGGAGAAAAAAATTAGCGCCAGCACAAAAATATGGTCCCTGGGGGGCCCTTAGTTTTTTTTAGGTAACCTTTTTTTTACCTGGAACCTTTGTTTGTTGAGAATATACATAGGCACATAGCGTTTAGTTGGAGGCTCTCATTCCCCTTCTCTCTCCCTCTCCTCCCTCGTCCTAGTTGAGAGTCCCATGTGGTTCTCCGGCTCCTCTTTCCCCCAGATCCGGTGGCCTTGCCGCCCGGAGATGGTGCGGGAGGGGAGGTTGGGCTTCCTCTGTAGTTTTAGGTTTAGGTTTCTTTTCTTTGCCGCCTCGACTATATGTCGTTAGGGTTTCAGTCGTCGGAGCTCTCAAGCTGCTCTTGGCGCACGACGGAGGTGGTGTTGTGGCTCGTCAGGCTCCAGAGGCTGGAGATGGCGGCCGGCGGCGGTTCCTCGGCAACCCTCGCAATAAAGCTCGTTCGTCGGGCTCGGAGGCCTCGAGATATGCTGGTTTCCCTTCTTTCTTGTTGTGGTCGTGGTGATGGACATCAGAAGGAAGGGTGCTGGCGGCTTCTTGGCGTCGGAGCTCGACACCGGGACCGGGTGTGCCTCACGGCGCGCGACATGGAGGCTACCGCACCTGGAGGAGTTCTCCAACACCGGCAGCTTTGCGCCGGAGTTACACACGGCAACCGGGAGCCACTCCTCGCCGGGAAGCGGTGTTCTTCCTCGGCCTCTCTTCCTCCTTCGGGGGATCTTCCCTGATCTCGGCTTGGGATTCATCATCGACGCTGCCCCAAGTGGCTTGTTCCCCGGCGGCGGCGCGGATGCCTGGACTTGGAGGTCTGCAAGAAGCGGCGATGGCTTGGACCCATGACTTGATTGCTTTCCCCCCCTTAGTTTGAGGGTTCGGCTTGTAAAATGTGAGGGCCTCGTTGTAATTATCCCTAGATGCGAGGGCCTCTTTGTAAACTTGTTCCTGCCGCGTTAAATATATGCTTCCCGGCCCTTCGTTAAAAAAAACATAGCGTTTAGTTTTGTTTTCAGAATTGTTTAATTTATTGTTCCTTTTACTTTGTGGCCTTGTGGGCTTCGTGAGCGGCAACCCTACATTGGGCCCAAACCTCTGTGAGTGAAGTGGTGGCCGATGGGTGAGAATAAGAACTGAGGAGCATAGGTGGGTTCCTCCGGCGGAAGGAACCGCCGCCGCCTTCCCCCAATAAATCTCGCCCCCACCGGCCAAAGCTGCGGCCGCCCCTACGCGTCCGAGATTTTGCTTCCACCTCCTCCTGTCGCCTGCTTCTGTTTCTGAAGGAATCCGTCCCACTCCCCTGGGGGCATATGCTGTGCACTAGGGGGTTGGGGTGTACTAGTGCACTAGGGTGTTCCCTCACCGTCCGATCTCGAATCTTTGGTTCAGATCTTCGTGGCGCCCGTTTTGTAATTTTTTGAAAATCATCAAAAAATTCCGAAAAAAATCATGCACATGCCTGACCATGGTACGCACCGCCGTGATTTTTTTCGCACCGAAATGTCACCGTATGCGCCCTGGGCAAAAATGACAAATTTCTGACAGAAAATTCAAAATTTGGGATCTCAAATTCTGTCAGAAATTTGTCATTTTTTCTCAGGCGCATACGGTGACATTTTGGTGCGAAAAAAATCACGGCGGTGCGTACCATGGTCAGGCATGTGCATGATTTTTTTCGGAATTTTTTGATGATTTTGCAAATTTTGAAATTTTTGCCCATGTTGCTTAGTGCACTAGTACACCCCAACCCCCTAGTGCACAGCATATGCCCCCCACTCCCCTTCACCTGATCCAAATCTCTGTTCCGGAGGGAATGGCGTCCGAATCCAGGAAGACGGTCTCGAGGTACACCACCAACACGGAGAAGGGCTCGCACGCCTTCGAGATCTCCGGGTACAGCCTCATCAAGGGCATCGGCGTCGGCCGGTACATCCGCTCCAGCACCTTCGCCGTCGGAGGCTACGACTGGGCCATCCGCGTCTACCCCGACGGCGTCACAGAGGCCTTCACGGATTACGTCACGGTCTACCTCGAGCTCATGAGCAAGGACACCGAGGTGCGGGCTCTCTATGATCTGAGTTTGGTTAACCAGGACACCGGGCTGCCCGTCAGCTTCAGTATGTGGTCTGAATCAACCCCGTGCATCTTCAAATCCCGTGACACTAGTCGCTTTGGCCCTCAAAGTGGATGGTCCATACTAAGAACCGATCTGGAGCTGGAAGCATCGTGCTACGTTATCCATGATTACCTGACGATCGAATGTGCCGTCACCGTCGTCAAAGAATCGCAGGTGCACGGATGCACTGCAGAATATGAAATCGAAGTGCCGCCGCCGGACTTATCTGATCATTTTGGCAAGTTGTTGCTGGAGGAGGAGGGTGCCGATGTGACTTTCAGTGTCGGAGGAGAGACTTTCGCGGTGCACAAGATTGTACTTGCCACGCGCTCGCCCGTCTTCAGGGCGGAGCTGTATGGACAGATGAAGGAGAGGACGGCGCGGAGCATAACCCTTGAAGACATGCAGCCTTCTGTTTTCAAGGGCCTGCTGCATTTTATATATACCGATGCGTTGCCTGACATGGAGGATCTTGATCATGAGGAGTACAGTGAAATTATCCGTCATTTACTCGTGGCTGCAGATAGATATGCCATGGAAAGGCTGAAGCTGATGTGCCAAAACATCATTTGTCAGTATATTGATGCAGACAGTGTGGCGGCTACACTGGCCTTGGCTGATCAGCATAACTGCGGCGGACTTAAGGATGCTTGCATTGACTTTATGGCCACTTCAGACGAGATGGATGTTGTGGTGGCAACCCAAGGTTTTGCAAATCTCAAAAGAACATGCCCTTCTGTCTTAGTAGATGTGTTGGAGAAGAGAAGCAAGTTTCGCAAAGCATAGATATCTAGATGAGTCTGTTGACTATATATGTAGTTCTGTTCTTGGATAAAAGCTTTCTAGCTCTTCAAATCTGGTCTCTAATTATTATAGTTGCAGCTTTCGCATTGAATTTGATGCTGGGTAATTTTAATGTTATATGGATGCTCTGATGGCAACTAGCAAACCGATGTTTTGTCACACCCAAAAGAACTTGTTCATGTCTTTTAGTAGATCCATTTGTGAAGAACCAGGTTTGGAAGAATATATTGGCATCTCATTCTAAGCTGGCTGTGAGCAGTTAGTCTACTTGTGTGAACGATGCTCATTGTAGATCCTGAATGTCTTGCTCCTTGTGTACACCTATTTGTCAAAGTATTGTGTGCAGCAATATCCAAACATGAATATCAAGAGGACTCATTATTTTAGTCATGCAATGAAACATCAGTGGATAGAAACGTCTTGGTAGTTTTTTTCACACCGCTGATGCTATCATAATATCAAGTGTAATTTTTTTTTTTCAAAATCGTAAGATGAGTCTTCAAATACCTCAGATAACATTATGCTGAATGCTGTGATTTTTCTATTTGTTTATGAATTATAGTTTGCTATTCGAGAAAGCTTCTTATAAATTTTTGATATGGTATATTAATGCTCTGATAGTGTTAATTGCATTACCTTGAGATCTAAAAGATAACTGGAAGTTTAAGATCTAGCATGTAATGGAGGCACGTATTATGTGGAATTGTGAATATTTGTTGATTTTATATGATTCATATCTTCGTTTTCAATGGAATTATAGCTACCATATTATTTGCAATGGGTGATTTTTATTTGTAGCATTGTTATTTAGGAAACCTTCTCTATTAGGATCACAACTTCAATTTGTTTTGAAAAACAGGTGTTTTTTTAATTTGGTGCTTGATAAACTTTGAACTTTAAATCCCAGTTAAGCTGGTTTTATTGCCCTAAGAACAGATTAGTGAATGACAAGTTAGGTCTGTTTGTTTTATTTTGTGTCTGAGATAACCATTAGAACAAGGAGATTCGATCTTACTAGTTACTACAATGGCAGTGTGTAGACTGATCCGTAATAACAGTCTAACCTTGTAATTTTAGATGAGGACACCATGTCCACTTTCTACTCTGTTGGACTTTATGTAGGTACTACAAGTGTAAGAATCAGTTGTAAGATAATACTACCCCCCTAAAATGAGTAGTCTTCCTCCAATGGTGTCAACCAAGTTGTTCAGCCTCATTGACCATATAGTGCTACCCTCCTTGTATACAATATACATTTCAAATGAACAGCCTAAAAGAATACCAATTGTCATTAAAAATCCCAACACATAGTGCATAAACAGTGGTTAATTTTGCAAAAGAACAAAAACCATGATGTTGGCTTGATTACACCAGCTAGCAGAGTAGAATGCACACCATAAAACATTCTATACTGCATCTTATATACCAGTTACACCATTCAGGACTGTGCATTCCTCAGTTATTAACATATGTTGATAATTCTGTGGTCCCATACCTGGTTGGATTATATTGCCAATTACGATGGAAAGAATATTCCTGTTATCGAAACCTTATTTCGCTCACTGAAGTGCATGATTTTGGAGAGATGTTTTTATCTGCACTTTTCTCGAACTGACGACTTAATGTATGTGGCGCAAAACAGTCTTCTTTTGCTTTCCTTCCTCTGGAGAAGGCCTATGATAGGTTCATCAAATGAGAGGTTTATGTGAATTCGTTGCTCTGTTTTCAGCTTAGAATGAATTCAGAAACATAACCGGTTTGCAGTGTGTTATTGTCAACATGGTTCACAAACATACTCCCTCCATTTCATAATATATGATGTTATAACAGCCAATATACTCATACGTAATCTGTGTAATTTGTCACCTTCCTTTATGAAACTCGATGCGCTTGATGCTTCAAGCTTACTCTTGATTAATTAGTTGAGTACCAGCTCCCTGCATAGGTAATGTTGTTGATAGTTGTAGCTTGGCTAGGCTAGGAATTAAAATGGATGAGGGACACGAGCACCAGAGCAGGATCGAAATTCTAATAGCAGATTCTGGTTCTATTTCGATTACACATTTGAAACCAACGAATTGCATCTAGGTTTCTAACACTAATTTCTTACGAAGCGGTTTATAAAAATAATAGCAAGGCAAGTACAGATGGATCATCCATTTTCTCTCTCTTTCTTTCGACCTCCATATTCTTGAGTTGATGCTACAAAAGAAAGATGGTTGGCTGTGTTTGCAGCGGTGCTGCATTCAGTCAAGACCAATTGGTGAACAAATACTTCTGAGTATGAGGGACTCTTGATTATTTTAAACGCAGGAACAACAAAAATACAGGATTTGAGGCATGTCCACTTGAATCATATAGGATTAAGATGCCGCGGGAATTGGAACTAGAGAGTGATTTGAATTTTAAAGGATCCAATCGTACAAATCAAACGACATAGGAATAATTTCAAAGGATTCTAATCCTCCAAAAGTTCTATGAAAATTCTTCAAATCAAAGGAGCCCAATGATCAGCAGTATTCAATCGGTCTATGGGCCGTTCCTGCTGTCTACAGGGCTCAATCAATGAGCATGATGTCGCCAACCTGACGCAGAGGTGCACCGCGATGGGAAGAGCCAGAGCAAGTAGACGACGCCCTTGAACTTCCTTAAATATTTAGTTTCATCTCCAACTCCGGCAAGCATCACGACACATCCATCTCTGTCATAAGTGAGCCTTTGGTCGATTAGTTTGTCGCAGACCATCTTCCTATCAGGCTCTACCTTTCCCCTCATGGAATTTCATGATTGATTCATGTGTGTGTCAAAACATGAACATTTGTTAGTTGATGCCACAAATAGGTATGCAATTATTATCGCTTAAACTATTAAATGAAACATCCCTAAGTGACAATGCATTGGACTAGTTGTATCTAAATTTCTAATATCTCCTAGGATATCATGCTAAGAAACAATGCATTGAGAGAGGCCCAAGGGATTGAAAAAGGAGCATAAGTACCAAATAAATAGCATAATTTAGCCGGTAAAACTGTAGCTCCCAAAGGTGGCTGGCCGGATTTCGAACCCTGCTCTTGGTCTCAAGAAGGAGAAAGAAATGTTGGTGTAAGAGAAAGCATTAGGATACTGCACTTTATGCAACAACTATGCAACTGTCAGCGAGTACTGGGATGGTTTGTTCTTCTCAGCCTACTTGCTTTGATGAATTTTATGTAGGCCTCTGCATTCCTACTTCGAAATTTCAACTTTGAAAGGGTCTAGTCTGGAGAAACATCAAGACTCTGATCTGTGGAGCACTCCCAAGTGGCAAGTGACAAGTTAAATACTCTGCGGCCGTGTGGCCTTGGGCTAGCGCTCGCCTCCCTCCAATTTTTATATAGAAGCCCACTTAATCTTATCTTAACTGAGAACTGGGTGCTAACCCAGTGGCAGAGGCTGCGAGTGCGCGCCTAGCCGGCCCGGGTTCGAGTCCCAGCTGCGCCGAGGCATACTCGAATAACCGGGCATCTCACCTACCTAACAACGTAAAGTCAAGGGAGGATCTTTCCCCCTTTGACCACGTTTATCTTATCTTAACTCAAACCGTCGAAATTTTTACTAAGTTTATAGAATAAAATTTTAAAATCTACATTATCAAATGAGTATCACTAGATTTAGCATGGAATTCAGCCTGTCCATGGCATATATCAGTAAATGTAATTTAGTAGGAACATGAAGCCTGTAGATGACTGAACAGATCATATGTCAGTCTGTAGATTTTGACTACACTAGTCGGCATGTACGTGCAACGCACATTTTCACAATTAAAGGGGACAATGTAGACTAAGTCATGGCTTAGTGGTGGGTAGGGGCTGATGCCTTCCCACCCACCCGAGTTCAAGTTCTCACGCTTACAATTTCGGTGATGTTGCACCCCTCTTCTATCAAAAATACCGCGGGCCTTCTCCCCGTAGAAAATCATTTTTTCACAATTATAGGGGACAATTTACAAGTAGAAAAAGACCGTACCATGATTTGGATGCAGGGCTCGCGTCCGTACAGAGCATGGGCGCATGGCGACCCCCAAACGCGAGGAGAAAGGCCGAGGTGTGTGCGTCCCCATCCACGTGAAGGAATGGCAGCGGCGGCAGATTTAGCGACACTGGTGACGCGGTCAACCTGGCCTTTGAGGAGCAGGACGCGGTCAGCAGAGCAGCGTAGAGTGCGGCGACAACGGCGACAGGCGAGCGCGTGCCGCGGGGCAGTGCTAGATGCGGGTTTTGTATTATGATACGAAAAATATATGCCTAAGAATTGCACATTTTTGGCATTGAAGATAAACTTGCAAGTGATAAACTTCTACTAAATGGTAGCTCAGAAATAGTTTATTTGGATTGTGACAAAGCATAATACTCCAAACAATTCTTCTTTTTTGCCGTCGCCGCCGGACACAATGTGGCTACAAAGAATATTTTACCTACACACAAATCAACTTTACCTGCGTCTCTATTTTCATAGCCAGCAGCAAGATACCCGATGGTATGGGGGACTGAGCATATAGCGTGATTACCTTTACTATCCATGATGTGAAGACTGAGAATATAGAGATGATTACACCTTCACAGGTCGGCTTCTTCGTCCAATCCACCTCCAAGCGTGGTCACCTGCCCCAGTGTGAGCAGCCATCGGTGTCCTTCATTACCGGCCAGCAGAATTTCTCACGATGGCTGCAATCCTCGTCACCTGCCCCACTGAGATAAGCCATCGGTGGCTTTCTTTTCTGGCCAAGAGAATTTCCGCCGATGGTGTCTATGGGCTATGGCAGAGCAATCAACGAACAGATACATATCACGTCACAATACATACGTACCTAGCTCTTTCTTCTCTAGGAAGGCAAATCCTCAATCCATCTTGCAGGGATCCGTGTCCGCTGGGAGCTGGGAGTCTGTACTGTCCATGGTCCAATCTAGATTGAAACATGGGCCCACGATGTGCATGCATGAACTTGGTGGAGGACTGGAGGTCGGACGGCCGGCCAGACGGCCGACGGCAACAAGCAAATTACAGCGGTGCTGGTGGCGTGCGCGAGGACACGCTAGGGCAGGCCTAGCGCTTGCGTTTATTTCTTTTAGCGGTGGCAAATCTCGTAATTATCACGAAACGAAATAAAACGAACCGGTACGATGGCATTAGCAGTATTATGTGATTTGGTGGGAGGGTAAAACGGGTAAAAGTGGATTTGTGTTGAGTTGTCAAACATTGGAACGATCTGGACCGTTGGCCAAATATTGAAGGGCTCAGATTCAATGTATCAACACAAGTTTGCTCTTTTAATAGTAGTATAGATTATCAAACTAGTACAATACTAACAGTAAATGCAATTTAGTGGGAACATGAAGCAGTGTTCTGAATCCATAATATAGATGACTGGACAGATCATATATCTGTCGTTGATCAGATAAAGATAGAAAGCTTTTTGCAAAATTTAAAAGATTGATCTAACCACTAAGATTCAGCGTTTGATGAGCTGATAGTAAAAATTAGTCTAGCTTGCTACATCCATAATGCTTTAGAACTGAAGTAGCTATTTAAATTCATCTAACATGACAGTGAGCTGCTCAACTATGGTTTGCTGAGCATTCGCATCTTCAACAATATATCGACCAGGACTGAGGGGCAACTTCTTTTGAGATCCAGAAACCCTTGTGTAGACGCTACATCATCCATGGTTGACGAGTCGATAAATTCAAGGCAAGCATCCTTAAGCATTTCACAATTGTGCTGATCAGCTAAAGCCAATGTAGTTGCCACAGTCTGCACATCAATCTTCTCGGAAAGAATGCTTTGACATACCACCTTCAGCCTGTCCATGGCATATCGGTCCGCAGCCGCAAGCAAGTGCCGGATCATCTCTGTGTGGTCATCTCCCTCCAGCTCATCCATGGCGGGCAATGAATCGGTGTAGATGAAACGGAGCAGAGCCCTGAAGATATCCGGCTGCATGTCTTTGATTTGTATGAGTTCCACTGCCGTCTCGCTCATCGGCCCATAGAGCTCTGCTTTGAACACCGGCGACCGCGTGGCGAGCACGATCTTGTGTGCTGCGAAAGTCTCTCCGCCAACACTGAACGTGACATCCGCCGCCTCCTCTGCTTCCAGCAGCTTGCCAAGATGCGCCGTGATGTCGGGCTGTGGCACCTCGATCTTGGGGCACGGCTTGGTCTCTGATACCCGCGCCTCTTTCATGACAGTGACGACGCACTCGATCGCCATGTTATCATCCCGTAAGTAGGCCGAAGCTTCAAACTCGCGCCGTGATTTAGTTGACCCGTCCTGCGGAGCGAACCTGCTCATGTCATCTGGGTTGAACATCCTCGGACCCGTCGTCGTGTACACCGAAGACGACAACCCGGTGCTCTGATCGACCAGACTCAGGACACAGGACGCGAACACCTTGGCGTTCTTGCTAAGAAGCTCGACACGAACCGAGATGCAATGCGCGCTGTAATGGTCGAACCCATCGGGATAGAAGCGGATGGCCCAATCATGGCCCCCGACGGAGAAGGAGCCGGACTTGATGAACTTGCCTACGCCGATCCCCTTGTGCTGGCTGTACCCGAAGACCCTGAACACGTGGCTGCCCTGAGTTTTCACCGGGATGCACGTCGATACCGTCCTTGTGGCAGGCATTGGTGCAGGCGGCGACGGATGAGTTGTTCCGGCGGAGGGGGAAGGAATCACTACGAAGGCAACCGGAGAGGCGGAGGCAGTTAGCGGATCAGATGGTGGAGGCGATCGAATCTCCAGATGACCAGAACGGCGGCGGCACGGACTCGAAGAAGAAGGCAAGCTAAGTCCACGAAAAGCTCTTTGGAAAACAACAGTAAATCCTGGCCGTCGGATCGCTGAATCCGACGGCCCAGATTGCACATGGACGTCCTTACGCATGAGCAACTTCTTTTTCGCTCTTTAACGTGTCGCCGTAACTCAACCCAACATCTTTCCTTTCCGTGTCCACTCTGCCCAGCCAAAAACCTTTATGGGCCTTTCCTGTGTACTTTTTTTTTGCATGGGTCCATGAGATTTTGATTTGTTGTTCTGTTTTTACTAAGCTCCGCACATATGAAGGAAACCATGCAACTATGGCCGGCATGTGAGAAGGTTACCGGTGGAAAAATGTAAACTGAATTGGCAGAAGGTGTGCAAAGCGAAAGATCTTGGTGGCTTTGGAATTCTTGACCTCAACAAATTTGTCTCAACTCTTTGCTTAAGATGGCTTTGTTTTGAATGGAGTGAGAAACCAAAGCCTTGGAAGGACCTTGGGAACCCTTCCACCTCCCGTGATCATGACCTTTTTGCGACGGCTACCAAGGTCACCATAAGAAACGGAGAAAAAACCTTTTTTGGGAGTCATCTTGGCTTGAGGGCATGATGCCCAAGGATATTTTTCTCGATTGCAATGCTTGTAGCATGAGAAGTTTGGTTGGAAAAAATGCCCGCTTTTTTAGAAACAAGTCTCTACCGCTAACATGCTCACCGATAAAATCAAGCAGGAGGCAGTTCTCTGGTGTCGTGCGAGGGCAAAAGCGTTGTGTAATATAATGCTGCGAGAGTAGGCTTTTGTTTTTGGGCCTTGATCGTCTTAAGGTCAAAGCGAGTTTGTGACGGTCTCTACACTGAGATTCCTTAGTGAAAACTTGATGGCAACAATCTTATATGTATGGGAACTTGCTGCGACTTTAACCGCAGAGTGTTGCACCAAGTGGTCTTTCCCCCACAAGGATGACTCGGGGTTGAATATCAATCACAGGGTCCAAACAGCCTCTCTTTCCTCCCCTCGAGCAAGTTCTACAAAATAAGAGGGGTTTGTTTTGTATACCCAACTCAACCATGGTGGTTGTCAGGCAACAAGATTATTGCAGTGAAATAAAATAAGTACAAAATGCAATAAGCAAACCTAATTAAATGCAAGAGATTTTTATGATTTTAGTAATAAATAATAGTAGATGAAAACAGAAAATGCAGTGAACCAAAGTTAAAGGTGTTTTTATATTATAAGATGGACCAGGATTCATGGGTTCACTTGACCTCTCTCTCATAAAAATGGTTGCACGAGTATAACACTTACATACAAGATAAAATGCAATGTAATTTTTATTATACATGTATGCTTAATATACATATGACCATCACGTTCTAACATCGAGATAATGAACACACATATACTTCCTAAGAAAATCGGTGTTCGAATGCTAAGAATTATGTGCAAACACATAGTTTTGCATTAAGAAATTTGACACGATGTTGGACGATCTCATGCGTCTACGTGAAATAAGATGTCACCTTTTCTGTCACTAGGCGGACATAACGACATCGCATCCTATTACCCCTAGTGAGGTAGATACGGAAAGATAGAAACCAATAGTAGTTCCCAAATTTCCTGTCAATATGGCGAGTTGCTACAACCAATCTAATCCATCTAATGCATACGTTCATCTTCTCATGACCTAACATACTAGTTTAATAAGAACAAGCGTAAAAGAACATGGTAGTACTTGTCATGGGATTGTCACGACTGTATCCATCTTGGGGTGGCTTATCTATGGTGTAGAGCAAGGCGACAATCTAAATAACTTGTTTGCCATTCCAAATTGAACCAATTTTTGCATGCTACTAGATTTTGTTGAATGATACCAACCCTTAGTTGTTGGGCACACTCCAAGGCAGCTCTCTAACTGTGCAAATCATTGCAAGGTACACAAAATACAAACTACTAATCTAGCAACTTAATTAACGTAATCGCATAACTAGAGCGCCTAAAAAAATCGTCTAAACATAACAATATGGGATATTGTTTTGAGTCCCTTGTCGATACAAATTCAACAGCATAAACAAAACGCTAATCAGATTAACGGTTTAGCAGAGGAATCATTTCATTTTTTTAAATTTGGCAATTAAAGCGATGATGTCATAATACATGTACTCTCCCTTGGAGAGAAAAGCACATGCAAACCGCATGCAAAGGCCACCCCATGAGGCGCCTATAGATAGCTTTTCCCAGATTGAAACGAAACTACAACGACAGTGAATCGACTAGGAAGAGCAAGACATTAATGCGAGAGGGTCTCGAATTATATAGCCACGGCTTACATCAACTCGTGGAGCAATCCCACGGAAGAAACTTAAGAAACTTTAAACAGACATAGAAAATATACTAACTAGCGAATCTTAACAGTTTAAGATAAATAGATACTGATCTCTTGGGGCCCTTATCCTGAAAGTCCAGCACTGCCTCCTTGGGTGTCTGGTGCGGCTATTGGTTGGTCTGGTGCAATTTTGCCTTCCTCCTGCACCTTATAAGAACGAATGGTCCACTCATCCTTATAAGTAATGCCCTCCATGATACACTACCATTAGACCTAATGATCCACTCATCATTATAATCTTAAAATCAGAACGAAAAATAGCAGGTGGAGGTGCACCAAAAAGCAAAACAGCAATTTCAGTTGTGACAAGCAGCTCTTGTCTTGCAGCGAGGAGAGTAACTCGTATGGTCAACCAATCGACAGATAAAAGCAGTAAAATCATTCAAAATAATGTCTGAAAGAGTAGTCTAATTATAGGTACATGGAGCTTGAGTTGATTTGATCTAGCAATGCCAGCGTGATATTTAGACGTTCAGAAATACTCGGCTAATATTAATCTTAAGCTAGATAGAGAATCCTCTTATATTAAAACTGTCTTTCACATAAATATAATCCAGTTAATTAGGATGAACAGCCCTAGCAAAATACAAAGATTTCCGTAACTTAGGTCGAAGTTTCAGGCCCGCTGCCATGAGCTCTCCGACACATCTGGCGATCTCGTCGCCGTACCATCCTCGTCCCTCGCCGGTCCATGGCCGCGCAGGGAGAGGCTTCGCGGGTACGGCGAACGTGACTGACGACGGGGGTCACCTGGTGGTTGACTCCATCCGTTTCCACGCCCCCCCATGGCCTGGAGACGTGGTCGCTTTTCCGCCCTTGGCGTCAGCGGGCGTCGACGCCGTCACCGGTCCGGGGACTCCCCCACCTGCCAGTGGTTCGACGGGGAGCTCTCTGGCCGTCAATGAGGCGACGGCGCCGTCCCCTGCCCGGTGCGTTACATCTGTCAACATCTCGAGCGTTCCGGCTAGGGTTTCGCCCATCTCCGATCTAGAGGGGGTCGAGGAATTTTTCGGTCAGCTATGGTTCATTCCAGGTTCCCCTTCCCCTCCTCCTCGCCATTCCGGCGGTAGGCTCTGGATTCGCAAGGGGCTGATCGAAAGCAATTCTTTCGCGATCACAGATTGCTTCCCTGCTTCGGATCTAGATCGATTCGTTCCTGTATCTCGTTCCATTCAGATTGGTCCTCGCCTCGGTAGCAATTCCTTCGCGGAGATCCTCTCTCGTCGTCCGATGGCAGATGGTCGGGGGAACCGGGGTAGAGGCCGCGGTGGTGGCCGAGGTGCCCAACCCGCTGCTCCTCCCCCGGCGGCAGCTGTGATTCCGGTCCAACCTCCACCTGCCCTGGGCAAGTCGCCCTGCCTCAACGACAAGCTCCCGTTCCTCACCCACAGCAGCAACAGCAGCAATTTCGTCGCCGGAACTATGGGAGCCAACCTTTCCGCCCCAGGTTTCAAAATAACAATCAGGTGCGACCTGCTGCTCCAATTGCTCCCCTGGTGAATCTGCTTCCGCCTGTTGTGCCTCCCCCTGCTGCGCCAAGCCCTCCTGCAAGTACTGAGCCTCCCGAGCAAGAGCTAGATCCTAGATACAGTAAGATGATTTGCTACAATTGTGGAGACCCAGGTCATTTTGTAGGAAAC
The DNA here is from genome assembly GCA_947311845.1 of Poa pratensis. Lineage (NCBI taxonomy): Eukaryota > Viridiplantae > Streptophyta > Magnoliopsida > Poales > Poaceae > Poa > Poa pratensis. The sequence goes on from CAMZMU010000086.1 coordinate 43,624,795, forward strand.
TGTGTGCGTCCTAAGCTCTGTTTCATTTGCAATCTCCCTGGACACTCGGTGCACCAATGCCCTGAGTGGCACAAAGATCATCCAGTTGCTGTCTACCTTGGGAGTGCAAATACAGGTCTGGGTTTCTATCATGTGGATATTCCTGAGGAGAGCGAGACCCAATGGCTGAATTTCAGAAACTGTGGTGTGGTTGTGATTAAATCAGGAGATCCTACTATTGCCGAGCTTGAGAAACACCTTTCAGCTATCTTCTGCAAGGTCAAAAGGTGGCCGTGGCAAATCCGTGAACTCAGTGCAAAGAATTTCTTGGTCAGATTCCCTCCATGGAAGAAGGTTGAAGACCTCATCGAGTTCCCTGCTTTTGATCTGTGTGCTGAAGGTATAAACGTGAAGATCAAGGCTTGGGATAGGAAAACTGAAGCTGAGTCGGCTATGAAGGTCATTTGGGTCACAATCAAAGGCATTCCTCCCGAGTGGTATGCCTGGAAGACTATTGCTAGATGTACCTCCACTATAGGTGTCCTTATGGATGTGGACTGGACAGTTGTGTTCAAGTCTTTCTACTCTGCTGTCAGGGTCAAAGTTGCCGTGAGAGATGTGTCCAAAGTTCCTCCTGGTAGACTCGTCGAAATGGGGAACAGTTCTATATGCTCACCTTTATCTTGGAAGAGGATAATGGAGGTGCTACCAGCTCAGGTCCTGATCCCCCTGGGCCTTCTGTCAGTGTGGAGATCAATGTGGTGTCGCAAATGGACACAGACCAGAACCTGCTCCTGCTGGAAATGGAGGGAGTGGTAATTCACAGTCAGTCCATCCTGGGGCTGTTGCTGTCAGAACCTGTGGCTGGAGATGGCTCTGAGGTGGTGGGTAATAGAAATGCTGGCTCAGATCATTACAGCTGGAATGGCTTTGCTAATGCTGATAAAGACATAGGTGATGATTTGGTTTATGAGGAAAGTTTCTGTTCTCTACCTGCTCAGTGGGATTACTCTGGTCTGGATGATAGGGTGTGGGATTTCGACCCCAAACTTCTCAATATGGAGGAGGGGGTTGAAGATGAATCCATTTCCCTACTGGAACAATCTGCTGCCAACCTTGCTTACTGCTCGGGTATACTTCAAGATCTAGAAGAAAACTCTGTGGATGATGATGAGGAGGAGTTTCCTGTGTCTGACCTGCTGCTTAGCCCTGACCTTTGTGAGCAGGTCAACTCGGCTAGGAAAAACCTGCTACCCATTCTGGATCAGATGGCTGCTCAAGATCATGGAGAGAAGAAAGGCAAATGGGGTCCAGCTATTGCTTCACGCATGAGCACCAGAAATCATGGCAATGTCAGCATCATGGAGAAAGCACAGGAGTATAAGAAGAAGAGAAACCTTGAGGTTGCCCCTTCCTTCAAAGGTAATTCCTTTGCTGTTTTAGACCCTGATGTGCTTCGGGATATAGCTTCTAAGGTGGATGTTGATATTGGTGTTGATATATCAGAATCTCATGAAATTATTGATAACTTAGTGTCTGCTGAAATTGTTAGGAATTTAGCTTTCGCTGATGAAAATCCTGAAACTGTTTTACCTACTTCTGAAAATATCTTTCATAGTCAAATGCTTGACAATATTGGAGAATTCCTCCCCCTAAATGGTTCTGCTGTTGCAAATCAGTTGCCTGATTCTGCTCAGCTATGTGAATCTGGGGAGTGGCATCATGTGTCTGGTAGATCTAGAAAGAAAAAAAAATCTTAATGATAGGAGCCTCTTGGAACATTAGGAGCCTAGCTCGTCTAGGCCGCAAACAAGCTATTGCTGATTTCATCCTGGATCACAAGGTTGAGTTTATTGGTTTCCAGGAAACTAAGAAAGAAAAAATCGACCACAACTTCCTTAACTTTATTTCTGGACGTTTTACCTTTAATTGGTTCTCACTCCCTGCCAAGAAAACCGCTGGTGGCATCTTGGTAGGGTTCAGGGATGATCTTTTTGAAGTTTTACAATTTTCTGTTAAAAATACTGTGTTATCACAGCTGTTAGGAATATCTTTGATAACCTTGTTTGGCAGTGCGTGGTGGTGTATGGATCTGCCTATCCAGAACACAAAATGGAATTCATTGCTGAATTACATGATGTGCTGGAGGCTTCAGCTGTGCCCACTTTGGTCACTGGCGATTTTAACCTGGTCAGGGAGGCAAAAGATAAGAGCAATGCGGTTTATAACCCCAAGCTTGCTTTCCTTTTCAATGACTGGGTTAACAAATGGAGCCTTTTGGAGCTTAAGCCCTCTAATAGGGCTTATACCTGGTCAAATAACCAACAAGACCCTATCCTGGCTACACTTGATAGAGTGTTTGTTTCTCTGGATTGGGAACAACAGTACCCTTTGTGTACTGTTCAAGCCTTATCTAGGGTGGTTAGTGATCATACCCCACTTCTTATTGATTCTGGTAGCCATAGAAGAGTCCCACCCAAACTTTTTCGTTTTGAAAAGTGGTGGCTCACCCAACCGGATTTCCATACCCTTGTGGTGTCTACCTGGAATGCCCCTTGCCCATATTCTGATAGTATGGACGTCTGGCAATTTAAATTCAGGCAGTTAAGGAAAAAGGTTAGGGGGTGGAGTATCAATATTGAGGCTGCTACCAAAAAACTTAAGAAGGATCTTGAACTGGAGTTCGACATCTTGGATGTTTTCTCTGAACAAAATCGCTTATCTGAGGGTGAAAAACTTAGATTAAGTGATGTCAAGCGCCAATTGGAGTCCATTTGGCAGCAAGAGGAAACAAAAGCTTGGCAGAGGTCTAGAGATAGACACATCCTTGAGGGTGACCGTAACACTGCCTATTTCCATGCTCTTGCCAATCAGAGAAGGAGGAAGAAAAAAATCGAAACCCTTAATGGTCCTAATGGTCCTGTCTCTGATACCTGTAGCATGCTTCAGGTAGCTTCTGACTTTTACAAAAAGCTATTTGGGCGTGAGGATAGGCCTCATCTCTCGCTGGGACCTAATTTCTGGGATGCCCACGAGGTCCTCACGGATGAGGAGCAGGCCAACCTCGAGGCACCTTTTTCTGAGGAAGAAATCAGAGAGGCTATCTTTTGCTCTTATGCTTGTGGTGCCCCAGGTCCTGATGGATTTTCCTTCTTATTTTACCAAAAATTCTGGACAGTTATAAAGGATGATTTTATGGCTTTAGTAAGGGATTTTGAGAATGGCACCCTGGATGTTTCCAGGATGAATTACTCTATTATAACCCTGATCCCTAAAGAGCCAGATGCAATTGATATGAAAAAATTCAGACCTATCAGCCTTTGTAACTGTAGTCTGAAGATCATTACTAAAGCTATTACTAATAGGATTTCTCCTATTTGTAATAGAATCATCTCTCCTAATCAAACTGCTTTCCTAAAGGGGAGATACATTCTTGAGAGTGTAGTCTCGGCCCATGAAGTGATCCACGCTGTTCATTCTGGGAAGAAGGCCGGCTTGGTTCTGAAACTAGACTATGAGAAAGCCTATGACATGATAGATTGGTCTTTCCTTGATGAGATGCTTTCCTCTAGAGGTTTTGGTCAAGTTTTCAGGTTCTGGGTTAAGTCCTTCCTTGTGGGAGGCTCCTTTTGTGTACGCATTAACGACGTTTATAGCTCCTACTTTGTGGCTGGGAAAGGTTTGAAACAGGGTGACTCCCTTTCCCCAATCCTCTTCAATTTGGTTGGCGATGTCTTTTCTAAAATGCTTTATAAAGCTTCGAACAACCACTTGATTAGGGGGCTGATGCCTGAGTGTGTCCCTGGTGGTGTCATCAGCCTCCAATACGCTGACGACACCATCCTATTCCTTGATAACAACTTGGACATGGCGAAATTTTTGAAATGGTTGTTAACTTGCTTTGAACAAATGTCAGGTCTACGTATTAACTATCATAAGAGTGATTTGATTCCCATTAACCTCCCTGAGGGGCATGCAAACCTGTTTGCACAGGTCTTCTGCTGCAAAGTAGGGGACTTCCCTTTTAAATACCTGGGAGTCCCTCTACATCATTCTAGACTCAGGAAGGAGGACATACAGCCCATCATAGATAAAATTTTGAAAGGGATTGCTGGATGGCGTGGGAAACTGCTTTCCTACAGGGGTAGACTGATTCTGCTCCAAACCTGCATAGCTAGCATTCCTTTATATCTCTTGTCTGTTATTAAGTTTCCAAAATGGGCAATTAAAATGATTAACTCCCAAATGGCTCATTTCCTTTGGGCCTCAGCTGATGGAAATCATAAATACCATCTAGCTACCTGGGGGCTAATCTGTAGAAAGAAAGAGTTTGGTGGCATGGGTGTCCAAAATTTGAGAGATTACAACCTATGTCTCCTAGCTTCTTGGATCAGGAGATATCACCTTGATAATAACAAAATTTGGAAGGCCATTGTAGACTCTAAATATGATCTTGCTCCAAATGTGTTCTGGGCTAACCCTTCACAGTGCTCTCCTTTCTGGAAAGGGGTGATGTGGGCGGCTCATGCAGCTAAGGTTGGATATCGTTGGAAAGTGGGCAGAGGTGACTCTGTTCTCTTTTGGGAAGATACCTGGATTGGGAACTGTAGTCTATCCATTGTCTTTTGGGATCTTTATGTGATTGCTAACGAACACCACTGTACTATTGCTAGTCTCTGGGATGGTTCTAATCTGCGGATCTCTTTTCGTAGGACTGTATCTCAGGAAATGTTTGGTCGTTGGGTTGATTTGATTAACCTAGTCTCCTCTTACACTTTTTCTGATGTACCCGATACCCCAGTATGGACGTTTCATCCGTCTGGGGTCTATTCGGTGAAGTCCTTTTATGGTGTGATCAATGATGGGGGGGTGGTGCCTGTACATACTCCAGCTATCTGGAACTTGTGCATCCCACCCAGAATTCATGTCTTCCTGTGGCTAATGTCCAATAACAAAATTTTAACTCGAGACAATCTCCATAAGCGCAGACATGTGGAGGATAGGACCTGTTTGTTTTGTCCTGCCCCTGAATCGGTTGTTCACCTATTCTATAATTGCTTTGTTGCTAATCAGGCCTGGAGAGTTATCTCTCAAATTTTTGGAGTAGAAATTGGCAGGGACTTTGAGTCTGTGGGTCGTTGGTGGATTAGCAATAATAAGAATGGTGTGCTGAACATTTTTAGTACTGCTGTTCTCTGGTCCTTATGGTCGCTCCGCAATGAACTTTGTTTTCAGGGAAAAAGCTGGCTCGGGCTAGGGATGCTCTGGGACAAGGTGATAGCACATTTGCGAAGATGGCGGGTTCTCTGCAAACCTGCTCATTCGGAGCTCATGGAGAGGAACTTGTTGCTGCTGGAAAGAACCAGAAGTGAGCTATTGCGGATAGCGTGGAGTTGAACTGTGTTAGCTTCGCCTTGCTGGTCACTTCCTAAAATGTCGTTCTCTGTAGTCAACAGATACTCTGTTCAGTAGTGCTGCTTCTGGCTTTTGCTTTTGCTAAGCTGCGATGTAATATGGATGTTGGTTACTATCTGGTTGCAGTAAAATGGAACCTGGGGGCGTGCCCCTTTTATCTAAAAAAAAAAACAGCCCTAGCAAAAACTGACAAAACAAACTAACCATCGATAAATTCAGCCTAACAAGCTGCTCATGTTTTGCGAAACTTCTTTGTCTTCTCCAACACATCTACTATGACAGACGGGCAGTCCCTTTTGAGATTCTTATAAGCTTGAGTTGCCACCACATCATCCATAGCATTTGAACAGTTGATAAATTGAAGGCAAGCATCCTTCAGCCTGTCACAGTTATGTTGGTCAGCGATCGCCAATGTAGTTGCGACAGTCTCAACGTGCAGGTTCTTGCAGAGGATACTTTGGCAAACTAGCTTCAGCCTCTCCATGGCATATCTATCTGCAGCCACAAGTAAATGCCCGATCATTTCACTGTTATCATCTCCTTCAGGATCATCCATGGCAGGCAATGAATCCGTATAGATGAAATGCAGCAGGGCCTTGAAAACAGCGGGTTGCATGTCTTTGACTGTCACAAACTGTGCCCTCGCCTCCCTCGTCGGCCATAGAATTCTGCTTTGAATACAGGTGACCGCATGGCCAGCACAATCTTGTGAGCCTCAAATGCATCGCCTCCAACACTGAACGTGACATCCGTTCCCTCTTTCTCATGCAACAGCTTGCAAAGATGCTCAGTTAAGTCCGACGGCGGCACCTCGATCTCAGGGAACGATTTGGTTTCAGACACATGCGGTTCTTTGAAAACAGTGATAGTGCATTCGATTGTCAGGCGATCATTCCGAAGGTAAGTCGACTTCTCAAAATCACTCCGTTTTCTGTACCATAGAGTAGCAACTTTATTGCTTGTGTCGAATTCCATCATCTGTTTGCACACTGTGGATCGTAACCCGGTGGTCTGGTTGACCAGCCGACTGTCGTAGGAAGCCCGAACCTTGGCAGCACACTTCCCACGGAGATGGAGGGCTATTAAGATGCAGTCCGGGTCCTTCTTACACCCATCGGGGAAGAGGACGATGGACCAGTGATGACCGCCGACGTAGAAATCGCCGGACAATATGTATTTGCCGACGCCGATGCCCCTGTGCTGGCTGTACCCGAAGATGTCGAACACGTGGGTGCCCTGCGCCGTCTCCGGGGTGCACGTCGACACCGTCTTTGAGGTCAGCATCTGATGAACCCTAATATTCGTACCGACGGAGAGAAAGAATATCGTATCAATTTAATCCCGCCAGGGAAACAGGGTGGAATAGAAAAGGACGCGGCGGACCGAGAGTAGATCGAACCTCCAGAGGATGACCGGAGAAGACGGCGAAGTATCCCAGGATCTGGGAGCGACGGGGACTGGAGTGGTAAACAATGGGGGTGGAAGTGTGGCCGCCGTCGCAGGCGGAGCTCGCGTTCAAAACTAGGTCGAGACAATGACGGAGAGAGCCCACTTGTGTCCCTAGGGCCTAGGCCCACTTTCGGTTCCATTTGGTGGAAATTCTTGGAGAAAACTATTCTTCTAAAATAGTTCACTACTTGTTCTGTTCACTATTATAACACTTTTTAGATATTTTAATATGGATTAGATACAGATCAAACAAAGTGAAGTTACATGTTAAATGCATTTTGATACATGCAATTTTGAAAGAAAAAAACTAGAATGTCTTATAATAGTGAATGGAGGGGGTAGATTTTGCTTGGTTTGTGGGCATGGAAAACCATACGATTCTTCATGCAGTTTCAAACGAAAGTATCAAGTGACTCAGAGCTCACATAAAGTTCCTTATTTTAATGATCCGCATGTGGGGTTCTTAACTATAAACATAGAAATGTATTAAACGTGTTCAGAAAAAAATACTTCAAATAATACAAAATTGCTCCTTCAGTTGTGATATTATGATATGGCTTTAACAAAATACATCAAAAAATCAAACTTGCGTAAAAATTTGGGAGGAAATGAGGTAGACCATACAACATCATCGAACTGGATGACAAGGAGCTAAAACTTTAAAGAGCCATACAACATTTGGACATAAGTTAATAGTAGAATATTTTGTCATACAAACCTTACAACATCCATGTGCAAATAACTACTATGCAAAGAAAATACAATGTCACCAAAATCCACTTTGCATATGCTCTCATTGTTCAACACCTCAGTTTAAAATGTTAAAAGTTTTCGAGACAAAAAGGTGTACATCCGGACATTCCATGTTCGCCATATAATTTCACGAAAAGGGTCATTTTTTTTGCCTATGTTAAAAAGACAAAATATGTCACGCGAACATAGCGAGGTGTGGAGCTGGGGCTTATCCATGATGAGATTGGTACACACAATGTATCCACGTTTGACCCCTCACGGGGGAGGTAAAGACCTACTTATGATTGATTATATTGATGATGATCTCGGTTATAACATTGCGACTTTGCCACCTGGAGTTAAGATTGCTATGAACTGTGACTATGCCCTCGGGGCGATCCTGGTCGGACTTATATACACGATCGGCTCAGGGTCATGAGGTTGTACCCGAATCGGTTCAGCGTCGGTGTCCTACTTGGAGTCGACTACGTCTTATTTCTGGCCTTCTAAGTCGGGCCACCGTGTCCAATGACTCCATCTTGAGTCATGTAGGATCTTGAGTCGGCCCAGCTTTGTACGCGTAAGCCCAAGGAGTGGGGACCGGGGAGGTCATGAGCCGACCATGTCCCACCTTGGTGTTGTGGGTCGTCTCACCTTCGTGGATCTACCTGGTTGGGTATGCCAAAGACAATGTCAATCTTACTGCTGGAAACCGAAGAAGCCTCGACACAAATGCACATCCATCCACACACGCCCCCACTCTAGTTGGTTGTCGTCGTCGCATTATCCACCCGCTGGTGAGAGATTTTCAAGTAGAGGGACGAAAACCGCCGAGAAAATCACGGTGGTGTGCAGCACGAAGGAAGAGAGAAACTAGGGGATTTTGTGCTCTCTCTCTCACTCTCTCTTAGAAAAAAGGCAAAAGCCTAGCTTTGAATTAACAAAGCTTAGAGTTTACGACGGCAATTACAGAATAGGTGCTGAGGAAATCAGCTTACAAGCAAAGAATCAACAAGCAAACAAAAAATAAACAAGACACACAGCTTGAAGTGCTCCAAAACACTGAAGGCCGCAACGGTCGTCGATTGAAGTGCCGCGAGAGCGAACTTGGCGACGAAGCTTCTGAACCACTGGAACATGCCCACATCTGCAACCAAAAGATCCACCCGTCGTCGAGGTGCCATCCGTCTCCACGTCCGAAGAAGGCCCCTGTCCCCTCGCTCGGTTCGACGACCGCCGCACCGTCGGAGTTGGAGAAGCTCACCTAGAGCATAGATTGTAAAAGGACTACGGGATCGCCGAGGGAGATGAAGGACGAAAGCCCACCGAAGTAGAAAGCACGCCGAGAAGAGCCTCGTCTACGACCGCCACCCACACCTTGTTAACCGGTAGACACTGGCCTCCCAAGACAGCGCCTTCAAGAAGGGAGCGACACCAAAGTGTTGCCGCCGTCCGGTCCATTGAGTGGACCAAAGATTTTCATCCGGAGCCATAGGTCAAATCGGCATGGACCCTCGACATCGCCCCCAAGGGTAATCGTGGCACCCGAAAGCATCACCGTCGTCGGCCAAGCAGGCAAGGTTTTCACCTGGGAACCACTATCATTGTCCGAAGAAATCATGCCAGCAACAAGGTGAAACTGGGCAACCGAGACACCAGAGAAAGGAATAGAGCAAAGCTCTCGACCATGACCGACCCACGACGGAACTCGGCAACGGCGGCGAGGAGCAGGGGCGGGGCGGAGGAGGATCTGGCTGGCGGCGCTAGGGTTCACCTCGTGAGTCGCGCCATGGCTCTCTCTCTCCCTCTCTCTCCACAGGCGCAACTTCCGGAGTTTAAATAGGCGTTGTCATTCGCGTGTACCACGTAGACCGATAGTTCGTTTCCATGACCATGCGCCCAACGTCGAATCATGATGACCGCGTGTGCCCGCGTATAGTAGATTTTGCATCTTTCAGTTTGCACATTCTTGTCCGAAAAGTACTGTAGATGAATCAATTGTCATTCAAACCAGCATATATTAGACAGTTTTCATCATACATAATGTACAAATTCACGGAACAGAGAGAGTAGATACAAAAATCAACCAGTGGAATAGAAAGAACATCTATGCATCATTGATTTCTATTAACAATATGTCGCTAGCACCCGAGTTGAAGATATCCTGTGACCACTCCGAATTCATGTGCTCCCGCTGCCCCGCTGTTGGACAGACACTTACAAATAAGTGAACACTGGAGTATATCACTAATTAACTAGTGAAGAATCACTTCATTTGATCGACAGAATAAGCTATAAATTCAAGGCAAGCCTCTCGGAGGCTCGGGCAGTGATGCTTCTCTGCTAACGTCAACGTGGCGACCACCGTATTGGCCTCAAGGATCTTAGACAGGGTGCTTTCACATATTAGCTTCAACCTCTGAATAGCGAACCGATCCGCAGCTACGATTAAATCCATGAGGATTTCCCTCTTACGGTGTCCGTCCACGTCGCGCAGGGCAGGCAGCGAATCCATGTAGATGTAGTAGAGCAGAGCCTCAAAGACCTCAGGCTGCATGTCATTGATGGTCAAGCACCCTGAAAACCCCATCCGTCCGCTCTGCAGGTCCGCCATGAACACCGGCGACCTCATCGCGAGAACGGTCTGGTGCGCGCTGAAACCCTGCCCTCGGACGACGAAGCCGACGTCCGCCCCTGCCTTGGACACGTACAGCTTGGCGAGATCCCGGCGCAGGTCCGACGGCGGCGTCATGTCCGGCGTGGTCTGGGTGACGGTTGGAGGCATGAAGACGGTGACGACGCACTCGATCACCAGACGGTCGCCGTAGACGAACCCAGACGCTTCCAGCTTTCTCCTCTTCTTGAACTTGGCCGTGGTCGGCGCGAACTTGTTGAGGTCGGAGCTGAACACCATCGGCTCAGTGCGCGACACCAGCGAGGTGACGCCGGTGCGCTGGTTGAAGATGCTGAGGTCGCACGACGCGCGTACCCGGGCGCCGGCGCCGCTCAGGAGCTCGAGGTAGACGGAGACGTACTTGGGCTTCTGGAACCCTCGGGGGAAGTAGCGGATGTTCCAGTCGTAGCCGCCGACGGTGAAGGAGCCGGAGCTGATGTATGTGTTGGGGCCGAGGAGCTTGTGCTGGCTGTAGCCGCGGATGTCGAAGACGTGCTTGCGCTGGACCGTCTCCGGGGTGCAGGTCGACCTCGCCGTATCCATCACCGTCATCACAAGCGGCTGCATTGCCATGGACTGGAGACGCCGGCTTGACCTAATTCGAGATTGGACGTACTCCGTTTAACCAAGTACCTAACTGGGTTTCTCAAAAAAAAGTACCTAACTGGGTATCTTTATACCGGTATATGTCGTCGAGCACTCGGAGTCTCTCGGACTCTACTCGAAAGTCGAATCACAACGAAAATCTTCGACGTGAGGTCCTCTTTGCGGGGATTGGAACTCCGTGTCCGGCATGAACTTGGAACTGTACTCGATCGGCAGGTTCACCGGAACAAAGGCCCGCGATCGAAGAACAAATAAATGAAAGTGGCCCAGAACAAAAGAAGATATCACGGGAGAACAAGGACCCATGGTTGAAGAGACACAAAGAGATAATCCGTTTCTTATAAGGGCATGTACAACGCTGGGCTCTTGCATAGACGCTCAGCGGTCCAAAACAATACTTTAAATTTTCCATTTATCTATAAATGGATGTATCTAGACATATTACATAAACTAGCAAACGTGACCGTGCGTTGCAACGGGCTGATTTTTTTAATTTAACACCATGGTGATCGACAAAGTGCATGACCCGTGCGTTGCAACGGGTAAAAGCAGTTTGCTAGGTACCCATCTGACTTGGGATGGTTGTCGAATGATGTCCCGGCGTGACGACACGGCTGGGTAGGCGAGACGACGACATGGTTAACAACACAGCAAGTGAGATAAGGGCGCTCAACTGTCAGGCACGCAAATAAGGTGGTTCGTATATTGCCACGGTTTAGTTCACATCTACACATATTTGTAATCAGCCGCTTGCCTGCGACTCACTTGTTCACTTAGCTAATGAAGTGTACATCTTAGGATGGATAAGGGTTCACATACAGTTGTTTGTAGTGGTACCAAGTCTGATAGATTGGGACACGTATCCTAGCAACAGCACATGGGTCGGCAATGAAGAAAAACTCACTGACACACACGTAGCATACACTCAGTCCCTCGCTCACACGATCGACCAGTTCCTCTTATCCCCAATTTCATCCACTCAGGCCCTCACTCACACATTAACCAGTTCCTCTATCCCCAATTTCAGCGCTGCTCTTAATCGATCGGAGACCTCCGCTGTCAGCCCGTCACCGAGGCCGCTAGGATGGGCGCCGGCGACCCCGACGCCCTCTTCGCCGACTCGCAAGGATGGAGACCGGGGCTGCTCGCCGCGGCTGAGCTCGCCGCGCTCGGTTGCGCACCATCGGCCGTCGAAGGAGCGCATCGAGCACGGGAGTGGCGGCGGGGAGAGCAGGGGCGCGCGGCGGCAGCCCCCTTGTGGGCCACGACGGCGCCCCAGGCGGTAGGAGGAAATTGGGGAGGTCGCGGCCCTGCCGGCGGAGCGGTCTACCATGGCCAACGGCCGACCTGCATCGAGCAAATCCATGGGGAGCCTGTGCGCCATCCATGGGGCAGCCGGAGCGAGGCGAGACCTCATCTTCCTCCCCGAATCACCGCGGCGACCTCCCCTGCTCCTTCCTCTACAATCGCGAGACGGGTCGGATAGATCTTGCTGGTTTCGGTGCAGTTTTATACGCCTCTCCCCGTGTCAAAACAGAGTTCGTTTCAGTTCGTTTTCAGAGTTGTACTCCGATTGGTTGTTTTATCTAGCGTGAGGAACTGTTTTTTTAGCGAGGAGAGGCACGAGGTCGAGAACCGGTTTTTTTAGCGTGGTTTTTTTACGTACCACCACGGTCGCTTAGGTATATTATATAGTAGAGATAAATGCATCTACATGTGCATAAATAGAAATCATCATGAGTTTAGGATGGACGGAGTAATAATTATCTGAAAAGGTAAACTTAGGAGTCTGGGCCTCCAACGAAGAGCGCTTATGGAGGCCCTTAACAGGGCTTGTTTTCAGAATCTGGGTAGCCTACGCCAGTGGGTTTTGCGCTGGAATAAAAATTCTTAGGGCGCTGCCCCAGAGCGCACGCGTGCTTTTTCAGCCCAGGGCGCACGCGCCAGAAACGGAAAGGGGCACTCCGCGCGCGCGCCCGAAAAGGAAGGCGCCAATCCGGCCAGCCATGTGCACCCTGTTGTACCTCCCACGCAAAACAACCCACGCGAAAAAGCAGGAAAAGCCGAACTGCATAAAGCAGATCGTACCTGCTCCCGTCCTTCCCATCCACCAGACCCCTCTCCCATCCCCTCCCATCCTCTTCCTATCTTCTCCTAGCCCCAGGAAACGTCAGATCGCCATTGCCGGCCAGATCTCAAAGTCGAAGCACATCTGGAGCTACCAACGGGCAAAAAAACAGAACAGGTACAAGGGAAACCACGTCCCACACCAGGCTACATCTTCCCTTCCTGAAAACCATCTTGTTTCTCAGAATTAGAAACATGATTCTTGCCTGCTCAAACGTTTCCAGGATCTGATGCTTGTTTCTTGCTCAAAAACCTCTTGTTTCTCAGATTTAGAACATGATTCTTGCCTGATCACAAGTTTTCAGGATCTGTTGCTTGTTGCTTGCTGAAAACCCTTTTGTTTCTTTGGTCCTCCATAGACGCCACACACCCCTTCAATGTGACCTGCATGTAAAAGATGTCAAAATTTGTAGCAGAAACATGTATGTGCTGTAGTTGCTTCATGAGTTTTATTATGTAAGAAGAAAACAACAGGTAATTTAGATGCTTCATGGGCTTGTTTTGTCAAATTAAGTGTGTGAAAAAAAATGAGTGCAAAGTTCCAGAGGCAACTCCTGCTGTATGAATTTGCTTTCTGCTAATTTGGAAAGGCAACTCCTACTTCATTAACTTGCTTACTGATTCTGTAGCCTATTAGTTTCATAAAAATGGGCAAAACTTAACTATTCTCTCTGGATTTTGAGGATAACTATTCTCTCTGGATTTTGAGCTAACAAGCTGTTTCTCCACGTTATTTGCTGCAGGGGATGGATTGGTTCGACCTTAATGAGCCGCCATTGGACTTTGGCAACTTGGATATTGGAAATAATGTAGATGAGCATGCTGAACTTATAGATGAGTCCCCTGATCCTGATGAAGGCATAAATGTTGACAATGCTACTGCTCCTGGAGGTGGTGGTGCAGCAGATGTTGATGGTGCAGCAAATGCTACTGCTCCTGGAGATGATGGTGCAGCAGATGTTGCTGGTGGCAGTGGTACTGGAGTTGGTGGTGCAGAAGATGGTGGTGCAGCAGATGCTAATGGCTCTGGAGGTGGTGGTGTTACCAGCAATGAAGCAGATATCCAGCATGACATGTTGTATGATCCAGGGGAGCCTTATGTTGGGATGACGTTCGACTCGATGCCCCTCGCTAAGAGTTACTATAATGACTATGCTCAGAGGGTGGGATTCTCTATCAAGTCGAACACTAGTAGGAGAAATACTTTCACAAAGGAGTTGGAGAAGCAAAAGTTTGTGTGCAACTGATACAAGAAACCGCAGGTGATGAGGTTCCTGTGGAAAAGTTGCTTAACCAATGCAGTGGTGATGAGGGAAGTGAATCTGATGGTGATGATATGAATGTTGTCGACAACGATGGATCAAGATCATGCAGCAAGCGCTCAGGATCTAGCAGATCAAGCCGGTCTGGGAGGAAGAAGAGAAAAAGAGAGATGATAAAGCAGACAAACTGCAGAGCTCGGATGGTTGTAAAACTTAATAAGAATGGCAAATGGGAAGTGATATATTACATTGGAGATCACAATCATCCAATGGTTGTGCAACCTTCTCTTAAGAAGTATCTTAAGTCACACCAGGGGATACCTGAAGATGAGGAGGAGTTTCTTCGTATGTTGCATGACTGCAACATAGAAACAGGTGTGCTAGTTTGTTTTTGCTTTCAGTAAAACTGATTTGATATTGGTTCTAATTTCATAGGAAACTAAAACCATCCCATGTTTGTTCACTATTACTTCACTATGATAGAAAAGCAACTTGTGTACTGTCCTCGAATTTATATTTTCTGGTTGCTTGCTAAATTTCTGTTTTGGTTTCATTGAGCAGGGCGTATGATGCAAATCATGTCTAGATTCTATGGGGAGGAGTTCATAGTGTCGTACGTACATAAGCAATTAGCAACTTGCGCACTGAATTCCGCTCGGAAACTAGGGACAGCGACATGACAGAAGTTTTGTCCTACTTCTGGGATCTTGAAAAGGATGACCCGGATTTTTATTTCCGGTTGAAGCTGGACAGTGAGGAATGGGTGGAGAACCTTTTTTGGATTGATGGTTTAGCAAGAAAAGCTTACAGAGAAGCCTATCATGATTGCATCTCATTTGATACCACTTTCATGACGAATTGCTATAACATGCCGTTTGCTCCTTTCATTGGAATTAACCATCACGGTCAGTCGTTCATGCTGGGTTGTGGTTTCATTAGGATGAGAAGCAAGTTAGTTTCGACTGGCTATTTGAGACCTTCCTGCATGCAATGGGAGGCAAAGCTCCTGACTGCATAATTACTGACCAAGATGTTGCCATGAGGGAGTCAATAAAAAAACCTTCATGGATTCGATCCATCGCAATTGCAGGTGGCATATCATGCAGAATGCCCTGAAGAAAATGGGAGCATTTCTGGGAAGAAACCCAGACTTGACAGCTGATTTCAACTATCTAGTTGATTTCACCTTGACACCTGAGGAGTTTGAGGCAGGGTGGGCAGACATGGTGCAGAAATATAGAGTTGGTTGGCATCAAGAGCTTGCACATCTGTACGAAATCAGAAAAACTTGGGTGCCTTGTTACTTCAAGGATTGCTTCTTCCTATTCCTGCAGTCCACTCAGCGCAGTGAGGGGTTCAATGCGGTTCTCAAAATTATGTGAATCCTAACAACTTGATTCTAGACTTCATGAAGCAGTACCAGAAGATCCAGGTTCATATTCTTGTGAAGGAGGGACGCAATGACTACCGTACAGATGTCCTAGGAGGTGAAACTTGGTCTCCCTACCCAATAGAGAAGCAAGCATTGGTTGTTTACACCCGTGACATTTTCTACAGGTTTTCTCATGAGTTTGAGAGAATAGGCAGATACAATGTGCGCCCGCAAGGCAACAACTTGTACCTGATTGTGCCTAACAATGAGTGGTGCCCTGTTTATGGTTCTAGGGAATATACTGTCTATGCAAACGAACTTGAAGGTGAGTTCAGTTGTGAGTGTTGCAAGTTTATCCGAGATGGCCTGCTTTGTTGTCATGTGTTGAAGGTGTTTACACACATTGGCATTGATCGCATACCAGATCGGTACATCTTGCGAAGGTGGACTCAGTTAGCGTGTCATTGTTAAGTGGTCGTTTGGGACAAAAGCAACAAGGTCAAGTGGATGTGATGCCGGCCGAATCCAAGAAGCAGATAAAAGTTGCTAACTGGACCAACTCATTTGCCAAGATTGCTAGCAGATCAGATCCAGCAAGCTCGATTGTTGATCGACACCTGCGGGCGATGCAAACCGAGATCAATCAATTGAACAAAACTCTGAAGAAGAAGAAGGCTGCGGGGCAAGGCCGGCTAGGTGGTGAGATATTTTTAGGTTCGCGAGCTGCTGTGTCTACTGCTTCCGCAAGTGCTGCTCCTGAAGGTCCTCCTCCAGCACAAACTGATGGGGTTGCCGCTGGTCCTAATGGTCCCCAACCACATCGTGCCACGGGCACTGCTGCTGCTCCTCCTGCAGTGCCCATGGCATCGCCAGCTCGGCCTCCCCAAACAGGCAACCAGTTGGACCTACTGTTGCTCCAGCTCCGAAACGCACATTGTCATCTAGGGTGCCCAATTTGTCACCCGCTCGGCCTCCCTCTAAGAAAATTCAACCTTCTAGGCATGTTGGTGCTCCTACTTCGACAACCATACGAACTTCTGGGGTGCCCAATTCATCACCCGCTCGGCCTGGCCCATCAAAACAACCTTATGGACACCTTGCAACTCCTGTTTCGACGAGTCGAGTGCTTTTGGGATGCCCATAGTCACGCCACCTCGGCCTACCCCATCAAAACAACCTTCTAGGCATGGTTCTACTCCTACGGTGCCTAATACGACACCCCGTCGGCCTCCCCAAGCTCAACAACCCGTTCGTTTCGATGCGCCTGCTGGTACGCCAAACAGACGTTCTCTGGTTGGGCGTACAGGATCACATCCAGTACCACACCTCCCCAAGGAAGTTGTGGCAGCTACTACTCTTGTTGATAAACGCACACGGGCTACAGGAGTTGGCGCTTCATCGAACCTAGCTTCTGCTTCTGCCTCGACGCATACTGTACTGCCCAATACACCTCTACCTGGGGGACCAATGCAAGAACCACCAGTTGGCCCTGGGTGTATTGATCAAACAGTCCAAGTGCTGGCCACAAGTCCTAGGCGGGATCGCTTAATACTTGGTAACCCGCCAAGATCAACACGAAAGGGAGATTGTCAAACAACGCACAAGGGCATAGGTACCGATCAGCCCTTGAACTGCAACCCAAAGGAAAAATTACTTGTGGATTCTGTGGGGAAGAAGGCCACAACATAACTAAATGTGAACGTCGTTCAGCTGGTAGTGCACTACAGAAAAAGCCTTAGATTTGTAATAGAAACGGGGTTACGCTGTTTTGCGAGTAGGCAAGTGGTCAGGAATACCGGAAACTTTGATGACAGTAAAATATGTGGACAATATTACTTGAAGAAAAACTTTGTTGACTTTAAAACTTATTTGTCCTTGGTTGTCTAATATGTTGAGATTATGGTTGGCTTTTTATTGGTGTGTTTGTTGCCTTACAAAACTTATTTCTGGTTGGTTTGTTACCTTGGTACAATTGTATGGCATTTGTTGCCTTACTATGAATGTATGAAAAAAGTTTACTTGTTGCCTTCAGGTGAATGTTAGAACACAACTGGGCTGTTTTTTATTTTGCTTTGTTGGTACACCAGGAAAATAAAATCAAAATTAAGAAAAATAGATTATAAAACAGTTTTTTGTTTCATGGTAAGCCCCATGCCGCAGGTCATGCTACTGTTTGCACACGGGAAGAAGGGAGTAATTCTTGGGCAGTACAACAGAATTCATATTCAAGAGTTGTAAAATGAACGGTACAAAAAACAACTACTCTTGAACAATTTGCTTCTTAGGTTGTGCAAGGACATCATAAAAAAAGCATGCCCACCCACCAAAAACACAGAACAGTACGCACTGCTGTAGGGTAAAAACAGTGTACCTCGACCCACTCTCGTCTCCCCCCCTATCCCTTGATCTTGAGGATACCCCTCCAATCTTGTATGTTCTTCTCGCAACTGACGAAGGAATGTGTTTGAACCTTCCTGATGTTGGGGATGTTTGCTGGTCCATACAGTGGAAGCATTCCTCCATCCCACATAATTGCATTATGGAGCATGTACACCCCGCAGTCGTCTCTGTCATGTACAATTGAAAATAAATAAGAGACAACATTGTTCGGGCATGGGTAAAAAGAAGCTGGATATAAAGAATCAGGCAAGCACTAAGAGAAAAACAATTTGCACTTACGTGTTGTCTTGTTTAGGAACATCAATATCAATGAGTTCGAAGTTCTCTATGTCCAGATTGTACTGTGTTTCCCAATGTAGTACAATACCATCAATGATTGTCCTTGCGGACGCCTCAAACTGCTTGTCCTCTAGGGTTCTTAAAGAGTCCAGTACTTCGAACCTCCTATCCCGGACATTGAGGTTGATCATCCAGTAATGGTTGACTGGATTGACCCCAGGAGCACCTTTAGTTAGTGATTCAAGGACTGGGAACATGACCTGGTTTTTGGTGTGCGAGAAAAACTAGTTAGAAACAACTGTCGAAACAAAAAAAAGGAAAAAGCAACAGTTTTTTACTGCAGAAATGAAAGACCATCTTCCACCGAAAGGCAAAATATGTAAGGAACTTTGGACAAAACACGTAAACTTACCATGTCCTTGCAGTCCAAGTGCATGGTAGCTTTGTTGAACACCTTCTTGACCTCTTTTCTGAACAATTCCTTGTTCAGTAGCCAAATCTGTTGTGTTGGAATATATATGGCATATAACAGAAAAAGTATAAGAACTATGGAGAAACAGAAAATAGTAGAAAAAGGAGCATAGAGGTTGGGGTGTGTGTTGCAAGTTACCCCTATCCGTAGTGGCCTGATTATTTTGGTGGAATTCTCGGTCATCATGTGCATGATTGACTGTATCCCTATCTCAACAACATAGTCTTTTAGCTCCCCTCTAGGTTTCATTGACTGGGCAAGTTCCTTGACAGTGACATGGTAATCAAGGTGGTTGATGATGTGTGGGCTGCAAATTTGAATAAGAATACTAATGCAGTTTAGAAAATTGTTGGATGCGATTGAAATATGTAACATGTACTACTTGCCTAGTTTTGTCAAAAAAGCAACAAAGCAAAACATAACTGACCTGGATACACTTCTATCTCTAGATGACCCTCGCCAAGCGCCAATACAGCATCATATACTTGTGTTACCTCCCTAGAGCACGGAAATGTTGCCTTGCTTTTGTAATCGATAAATGGTGACCTCTTGCGATCAGGCGACTTGTTCTGTATGCCCCTTGATGATCCAATGTCAATTGGGTTTGACGGATCAGCCCCTTTGAACGGAGTGGAAAACTCATCTCCTGAACCTTGAAGTTTTGCCTTCTTCCTCGATCAATTATTAACTCTGCCTCCACAAACATCCTGTCGAGCTCATCAGGGTCCAAATTGGCGTCCCACTCGTCCAGCGATGTCTGATGGTTGCTTTTTCCTCCAAGAGTTGTGGCAGCATTAGATGCTACCTGCTGTGTTTTCCCCTTGGTAGCAATAGGTTCATCGAACTCTGGCCCTAGGGAGAAAGAAGGTGCATCACAAGCTTCTCTCCGGAATTTGTCTTCAGTTGGTAATCTCAGCTCAGCAGGTATGTTGGGCATCTCTCCCTTCTCACCCTCGATGTTGCGAGGCAGATGTGTCTCCTGATCATGCACAATTGGGGATGCACAGTGGCCACCGAATGTGCATGACACCTTTGCCTTCTCACCATGCATCTGGAAGGTGCCAGGAGGCAAACTTTTCTCAACAAATTGCACCTGTGGGAGCCCAGTGGGTACCTTCTTTGGTGGAAGTTGTCCATGAGAGGTGCAAGGAGGAAACTGTGCATCCAGACCGTGTACAGTGGTTTTTGGACTCTGTGAGGTCCCAGGAGGCAATTTTGTTTTTGGAACTTGCGCATCTGATTCCCCATCAGGCAACTTGACTTCAGTTATTTGCTCCTGTGGGACATCAATATCCCCAAGATTTGCCCCTCTGCTTCGGTGTGTCACTCTCTTCGTTCTGACTGCACTTGCTGCTTCCATGCCTTTCTTCTTGGCTAATCTTGTGTTGTACCGTTTTGTTTCGAACCCTGTTATTTCTTTGAATATCTGCTTAATCAAGCCTCTAGGACACAGTGGACCGAAGGCTGTCATGCTTTCAGTTTCCTTTTCTTTCTGTTTCCTGCAGATATGGTACAATGTTCGACCGGGCAGCGGCTCGAGGTCTCTTATTTCAGGAACAGGGAGCTTGGTAATAGATTTTGTTTTCACAAAATCTAGGAATTGCCTTTTATCCTGCTCGGTGAACATGCCAGCAGCCCGGGGGTGCGGACTGCTTTGGGGCATTTGCCTAGCTCTTCTGTAGAAGATCCATCATTTGGTTTTAACCACTCGTTCATGGTCAAGCAATCATCGGACTCGGTGCCCGTGTCCGAGCATGAGCCTTCACCAGCTTCAGCTGGTTCCCCTGCTTCATGGTCCTCTCCTCCTCCCCCACCTGTAGTTTCTAAATCATGTATGAAGCTTACATTCCCAGCTGTGTTTCCTTCCGCGTCATCAGCCTTTCTCCCACTGTCGTTTTCGACATCTTCTCCTTTTAAGTTGTTCTCTTGTGCTCCTCCGCCTTTGCATCGGTCTCTAGTGACTGCAGGATCGTGTGGTACTTGCTGGTTGTCATCGCCGTCAACGGCTGCTTGGCCATCATCGCTTGCCCGATTGCCCGCTTGCTCGATTCCATTGTCCCTGTCATCATCGCTCTCTTCTCCGCTGCCAACTTCATCACTTCCTTCTCCACTGTAATCCTCAACCCCATCCACTTCGGTATCATCGCTCTCTTCTCCGCTGCCAACTTCATCATTTCCTTCTTCATACTCATTGTCTTCAGCGTCGCTGTCAGCGCTATCTACCAAAACTTGCTCCGTGGTTCGCCGCCGCTTCCTTGTGCCTGGAACAGTGCTAGTCCCTGCTTCATTATTGTCCATGTTGACGAACACCTCTATCATTGCTTCCATTTTTTTGGCGTAGTCTGAACACATATCGTTCACCATATTTGCAAGTTTCGTCTTTTTCTGTGCATGGACAGAAAAAGAAAAGGACTTTCAGTGGGACTGTTGATATATGAAAAAGTACAAAAGTTCATGGAAAAAGCAACTTCAGGGGTGTCATGTTACCTCTGGGTGGTATCCTGGTGGGACACGTGATGATACAAATGATTCGGCGACTGAGAGACCTCCAAAAAGCCTATCCTTCAATACAACCCCAACACCATCCTTCAGCTGTCCCATGTGGAAAAAAGGAAAAAATGCAAATAAGAAATATTGAAAAAGCAATAGATGCTAAAAAAGAAAGGCATCTAGTCGTCGGAAACAAAGATCTTACGCGCAAATTCCCATAATCACCGTCGTCCTTCAGGTCCTTCTGTATAACCTGTGCGATCGCCCTGCCAGTCCATGCTTCAACCCTTATGCGCACTTCTTGACAGCACATCCACCTCTAGTAAATCTAGATATAAAACCTGCAAAATTGTCACAAAAAAAACATAAAAGTAAGTTTGTATAACACACAACAACTTGTGTTCTAGGAAACAAAAGCAGTACATCACACGTGGTAACTTACCACCAGGTGGTAAATGCAAGCACAAAAAGAGCCTTTGTTTGAAGTCATGGCAAGCTTTAGCTGGTCCATGACAAAGCGACACCAATTTGTCTGTGGGACATCTTTCAAGTTCATCAAGGCCTTATAGCAACGCGGGCTCACGCTCAAGCTGGTGGTTGGGCATAGGAAGGTGCTGATAGCAATTATCAACCAAGCTCGCAGGAACTTGTCATATGTTGCTCCGTTCATTGCGTTAATCTTGTCACACAGAGCTGTGATATCAGGTGCTGATCCCAATCCATACTCATTCATAATGAAATCTGTTGCTTCTTGGTCTGTCTCGAACTTGACCGCAAAACCATCACAAGGCAGCCCCATATTCTTAAGAACTGTTTCCTCATTGACAGGGATTGAGCCCCTCCCCCTGATAACTATTTCTGATCTAATAGGATCATAACGTCTAATCAGCCATTTGCCGAGCTTGTCAGGCATTTTGGTACACTTGAGCATCAGCAAGCCCCCAAACCCTGCGGCTATGATAACTTTCTTTTGCTCTGGTGTAAGACTCCGGTTCAGCTTAACGAGCCTTGATGGTGATACACGGTTCCTACCTCTGGAACTACCAGCCCCATACTGGGACATGAAAAAAGCACACATTAGTATTGATGTTTCCAAAAACATGTGCAGGAAGAAACTTGGTTATGATTATGTTTTGTGGAAAAGCAACAATGCCTTGCATTAATTGCTCAATGAATATGCTTCATAATGCAATTATGCAATCCATAACTTGGTTACAGGAATTCAGCCTGCAACTAAAAAAAAGCATAGTGGACACCAAAAACTACCTTGTTAACTCTGCGTGGAGGACCAGGACGAGCGCCACCTCTTTGATGAGCAGTTTGGCCACGGCTTGTGCCCGCATGCATGTTTGCTTCTTGAACAAAATATGCAAAGCCGAAAAAAATGTGATGATCATTCTTCTGACTTTGTTCCATGTCAATTCATAGTCCATTAATACCACAATCCACACCATTATCACACCATTATTCTAAGCATCATAACCCATGGCATCAGGAGCAAAACATCCACACAGATACACAAAAAAGCATACTAACAGGGCTGCTAATTGCCATGAAAAACCAACAAAACTATATAAAAACATCATTGGGCACCATGGTTTCATGTCAACCCTAACCTCTCCATTTCCCCTCTAAATTTCAGTGAAATAATACCACAAATTCACACCATAATCACACCATTATTCTAAGCATCATATCCATGGCATCAGGAGCAAAAAACATCCACACAGATGCACATAGCATCATAGCATCCTACAACCCCAGTAACAAAACTACAGAAACCCACAATCCTAATGCACATAACTACAGAAAACTACATACCGTGTCAATTGATAACAGACGAGACGGTGCAGCGCGAGGGAGATGGGAGATCGTGAGGAACCATACCTGAGGAGGAGCCGCATCTGCCGTCTGGGGTCGATTTGCCGCCGAGTTGGTGGTGGGAGGCTTGGACATTGGTGCACGTCGCCTCTGCAACCTGCCGCCAGCCGCGGGGATGCCCTCCCTCGCCTCCAGCTCCACATCGGCCGCCTGTGCTGGCACCGGCTGCTTCTCCGCCGCCGAAGCTTGTCGCCGGAGACGCGTCGCCGCTGCGCGGGTCTCACGGGCGCCATCCGCCGCCGCTTCCCCGCCGTCCATGGCCGCGAAAACCCCCCCCCCCCCCCGCACGCCCACCAGAGCCTGCTACTGCTCCTACCCCGCCGCTCTCGAACGCCGGCCTCCTGCGCCGCGAGAAGCTGCGACGGATACGGCGAAACCCTAGCATCGCTGGAGAATCGCGAGAGCGGCGGAAATGGGGAACGGCACGAAGCTCTCTCTCTCTCAATTTTTTTCAAACAGTGCAATAAAAGCCCCACATGGTGGGCCCCATCTGTCAGTGTCGTGTGTTGGGTGTGTCCGCGTGCGCGCCGTTCCGACCGCGAGCCCGTGCGCCACGCAAGACAGAGCGCACGCGCGCGATATGTCATTTACGAAATTCTTATGATAGGACGGGCACCCATTGTAACTACCGCTGATGCCCGTGCGAAGCGCCCGCGTTGTACATGGCGTAAGGCATATTAGTACCGTATGATATATGTGTTGAGCAACCAGAACAAAACAATATTACAGGTGTACTAGTAGTGTTTTGAAAAAAGTCCAATTGACTATCTTTGACCAAGTTTTTAGAAAATAAATTCGCATTACACACTACTAGAAAAGGCCTTTCTGTGGCGCACCCACTTTGCCATTCTGTGGCGCATGGTGGGTGCGCCACAGAATTGTCGCCACAAAAATGTGAATTCTGTGGCGCACCCCAACATTCTGTGGCGCACCCAGGTCCATGCGCCACAGAAATCCCAACATTCTGTGGCGCACCCAGGTCCATGCGCCACAGAAACTGTTTTAGTGGCGCATCCGCAGGGGGTGCGCCACAGATTTTTTTTTTTTGAATTTTAAAAAAAGGGCGGCCAGATCTATATTTGGATTCTCAAAAAATTCAAAAAAAATCAGAAAATGAAATTTTTTGGAAACCCTAAATATTTGAATTTTTTGAACCTTTTTAACACTCCAAGCATACCTCAAATGATGACTTCCCAGTAGGTTACCCATCCTCAGATTGCTCCAACCCAAGCACACTTAACTTCTAAGTTCTATTCAATTTAGCTACCTTTATACTACTCAAGTTCTTATTGATAATAGTATCATATCAACACTCTTAACCCTTGTGTATGTGTATATATGTGTGTAGTTTATGTGTGGTATGTGTATATATGTGTTAAAAATTCAAAAAATCAAAAACTTCAAAAGTTTCAAAAGGAAGTTCAAAAATCCAAAAAAAATTCAAAAAATCCCAAAATCCCAAAAAATTCAAAAACCCAGAAAACCTCAAAAAATCCAAAAAATCAACAAATCCAAAAAATTTGAATTTTTTTTATTTTTTGATTTTTTTTATGTTTTTCGATTTTGTAGAAAAAATCTTCTTTTCAAAATAACTTTTTACTCTTTTTCTGTTTTTGCAAAAAAGGTCAAAATTCATATTTCAAAATTTCTATACACGCTAGACACTAAAACCTAACTAAATCTCAAAGGATTTTATTTTTTGAAGTTTTTAACATTTTCTTTGAGTTTTTGCAAAACTAAAAAGACGATCCACCGGGGGGGGGGGGGGGGGGGTTGGGATCTGATTTCAAAAAAAATCTGTGGCGCATGGGGCCTTGTGCGCCACAGAATTGCTGATTTCTGTGGCGCATGGCCTCATGCGCCACAGAATGTGTGCTTTCTGTGGCGCATCCCACCCCATGCGCCACAGAAAGGACAAATTCTGTGGCGCATCCCACCCCATGCGCCACAGAAAGGCACCTTTCTGTGGCGCATGGGGTGGGATGCGCCACAGAATTTGTCCTTTCTGTGGTGCATGTAGCCCCATGCGCCACAAAATAAATGTCTATAGAAAGGCAGTTTCCTAGTAGTGACAATACCAAATAATTGTCATCAGATTCAATTTGAAATAAATTTTCTTCTTTTTGCCCGCTAGTTTAGATGTTGAGAGTTTTTTCCTAAAATTTGGTAAAAAAATATTCAAGTTTGAACTTTTTTAGAAAACTTATACACCTTATAACAACAAATTGAGGGAGTATTAAAAGGCAGCACAAAATAAAATAAAACAAATGTAGAGTTTTGGGCCAGCTTTCGACGGTGGATCCTTCCTATTCTTATGCATCGTTATTTGTTTTAAGAAACATCGCTTGATTTTAGGCTTATGCATGTATTAGATTGGGTTAGCATATTTTCCTATGTGTACGAGTTATATCTTACTCCGTCCGTTCGGATTTTTAATGCCAAAGAATCAAAGGGCCCGTACCAAGACAATCCCTTGTAAATGCTTCCTTTCCCATGTTATGTCCTCTTTTGGTTCAAAGGAGTTGTATAGGATTTTTACCCATACGAATTTTCGTTGTAGAGTTCATCTGGTTCAAGCCTTGAATTCTAAAAAAAACATATGGGTTGCTTCCTACACCACAATCTTATAAGATTTGTAGCGCTATGTGTTTATGAAAATATGACTTGCACTCAATCCCTGTAAGAAAATCCTGCATTTTTTCAGCCGTGCAACCAAATAACACCTGCTAATGATTTATACCTTTTTTATTTTCTGTAGAATTTTAAGTACCATGACATGTTATTCTAGCAATATTCTTATTCAAGTGTTTTCTAAATCCTGCGAAGCAAAGAGGCCCTTAATGGCTATCGCTAAAATGTAGGCATTAAATAGACTGATCTTACATATCTGAAAAATCTGGAAAATAGGGAGAAAGGTCTTACAAACCCGAACAAAGTGAGTATTTTAAGATAAAGCAACAATCTCTTTTTTTGTTTGCGAGAAAAATTCCGATCTATTCACAACGGTCGAGATATTATGATAGTACAAAGAAAACAAGAGGTAACCAAAATTATATCCAGGTCCGTAGACCACCTAGCAACGACTACGTACAAGCACTACAACGACCCGAATGTGCGCCACTATCATCACTCTCCATCACCGCAGTCGGGCAAAACATGTTATAGTAGACAGTCGAAAAGTCATCGTGATAAGACCCCACATACCCAGCGCGCTAGAACAGCAATCGTCTCCGATGAAGAGAAGCGTAGATCTAAAGTATCCAAACTATCAAACTGTAGACACACGAACGAACACCGAATACAAGCGGATCCACCGAAGACAAACACCGACCAAATCCCGTGAGATCTGTTGGAGACACATCTCCACACGCCCTTCAACACGCTAGACATGCTGCCGGAGCAGGGGCTAAGTAGGGATAACTTTATTCCATCTTCAGGGAGCCGCCACCACTTCATCTCCCTAAGTAGGACACAAAATCTAGCCAAACACAAAAATAACATATGAGAACATAGCCGTCCCGCCGGCGAGAGCCTGGATCCACCGCGCCACCATGGCCCTAAGGCCACAGAGGCGAGATGGAGCGGTGGCGGCGCCAACGGGAGGCGGAGAAAACTCTCGATTGCTTGTTTCTTTGAGTAGCGTATGAAGCTGCCAGTCGGACTCAACAATCTCTTTTTTTTTTGAAAGGATCTTACACTGCGAATTCAACAAGGAAAACAAAGAAAGAACAGGAAAACGCACTACAACAAGCTGTCGAAACCCGGCGCAACAGCAGCTCGAGAGAACGCCACTGAACCTCCTCGTCGCCTGATGAACTCCATCGCCGAGCAACGCCGGAGAAGAAGGCACCAGGCCGCCGCCAGCCCCGGGGAGGGAAGCACCCCACACATGTAGAAAACCGCATATGCCGTCCGCCGCAAGCGCCGGAACTGAAGCACGGTGAACGCGCACGGCCATGGCGCCTCTTCCCCGCAACCTCCCAGCATCCAAACATCCCTGCCCTGAGCACGAACACAGCTTGCCGAAGTCGCCGCCACTTGCACGTCTTGATCACTCCATCCCCCTCGCCACCTCGGCCGGCCGGAGAAGGAAGAAGATCAAACCATGTCGAGGCAGAGCACGTCGCCTGAAGCACACCTCACCACGCCACCATGGCCGGCAGAAGAGGCCCGAGCGCTGCACCAACAACCAGCAGCAACCTCGAAGATCCCAGAAAAGCTTCTCCTGTGCTGGCGGAGAAGGCAGCTAGCAGCAGGCACCAGCTCCCCGCCGCCGCACCCCCAGCACCCCACGACGTAGCCAGGAGGAGCCACGCCAAGACGAAGAAGGGGGCGAGGGACAAAAATCCAAAGGACGGCCGTCACCTCCGCCACGACGTCCGCCCAAGGAACACCAATCCACACCAAATCCGCCGATCTGGGAGGAAACCTCGCCGGGGGCTCGCCGGCGCCACTCCTCAGAGCGCCACCGAGGTGGATATCGAACCCCGCCCATTATTCCAGCACGCCGCCGCGGACACCACCTCTCCAGCAGCGACGGGAAACCCTAACCTACTATAAACACGCCATAGGCACGGATCCGGGGTCCCCCCACTCTCCTGCCACCGCAACGGCGGCCGGAGAGGGAGGGGACCGGCAGATCGGCCGCCGGCGACGCGAGGGAAGGAAAGGGACTCCCTTTTCGCCTCTCCTAAACAATGAACGGGAGGGGAACGGGGAGGGGAAAGTGAGCTATCAAATAATTGTGGTCTTTCCTCAACAATCTCTTTCGTTATTAACTGGGGTGTCACATCGACATTTTGTTAATGATGTCGCGCTAAGAGGCCAGCATTGGGGAAGACCTAACGACGTCGAATCTCCTAGTTAGATCATAACTTGTATGTATCTTCGTTCTATGGCCACGGCCTCGGTGTGTGTTAATTTTATGTTACGTTAGTCGAAACTATAATCTATTCATAATCACCCACAAATATTAGTTTACATATCGTATATGTGACCCGTATTCTGACTCCCGCTTTCATGTCATATTGTCCCGTATCCCGTTTCGTATTCATCTCCGGTGATTTCGGCTTTCGCATTCACTTCCGGGGTTTTCTATTTTGGCGAGCGGAAAACGATAAAGTATTGTGCGTGTGTGTTCCCGTTCTGATCTCAGACCCTACCTTTCACCAGAAACGAAATGCCATCCTTTTTATTTGAGGTAATTTTCTTTTGAAATGAAAAAAAATCGACTTGGCCAAGCAGATTAGAGTGCGATCTAACTTGTATGTATCTTCGTTCTATGGCCACGGCCTCGGTGTGTGTTAATTTTATGTTACGTTAGTCGAAACTATAATCTATTCATAATCACCCACAAATATTAGTTTACATATCGTATATGTGACCCGTATTCTGACTCCCGCTTTCATGTCATATTGTCCCGTATCCCGTTTCGTATTCATCTCCGGTGATTTCGGCTTTCGCATTCACTTCCGGGGTTTTCTATTTTGGCGAGCGGAAAACGATAAAGTATTGTGCGTGTGTGTTCCCGTTCTGATCTCAGACCCTACCTTTCACCAGAAAACGAAATGCCATCCTTTTTATTTGAGGTAATTTTCTTTTGAAATGAAAAAAAATCGACTTGGCCAAGCAGATTAGAGTGCAATTTCCGTGTGTGCTAGTAAGCAGGTGCGTAAACCATGATCAAAAGCCAGACACGAGAACAAAATCTGGAAAAATGCATCAACAAATTCTCATTCTTGATAAAACAAATCTACCATGAGATGGAATTATGTATAGAAATATAGATACAGAAAGGGTGATTCGAGGAATGACTCCCGATTGCTGGAATTGTACAGACCAAAAATGAAATAGAGACGTATGCACCTGAGTCCACTAAAACCCAGATAGCTACACCGTAGTACTACTCAAGCCATCTATGTTACAGGTTCATAGCCCAAACAAAAAAAGCACAACACATTAATACTACACAATCAAGCCCCGAGTATCTGACCACCGATATTGTACATAGCCATCACCACACCCTGCATTTGCACATTTTACATCCTAACATCCATGAGACACATCCAAGGTCACATTTTGACAGGGAACTTTTTCCTCCTTTTTTTGCTGCAAACCACAAAAACAGGGTAGCTAGCTAAACTGGTATCACATCGCCGTTTGATGTATCTTCACATCTCAAGACTAGTCCATCAATGCTAGTTGGGAGGATGCACTTGCCCCAATGGCAGCCAGTAGAGAAGGATTCAGACGGTGGAACAATCATCAGCACATTGTCGTTCCTCTGAACAACCCCGATGACACTTACAGTGCTTCCCTCCTTTATGTATCTGCAGCAACGTCAAGTGACATGGATAAATTTATTAGAAGGTTGTGACTGCAGTTAAGATGACTTCATGCTCTTGCGTTTCAGATTCAAAAACCAGAACAAGGAAATAATAATACCCTTCTTTTAGCCGCATCACACGATCATCACTTGAGAGATTCCTTTCCCTTAGCCATCTCAGAAAATCAGGGGACATTTCCTTGTTTTCTGGATTTATGTCGATAACAACAGACTCGTCTACATATGGGGTTAGCCGTGCGCCATATCCTGTTTTGACTAATGCTCGAAGCCCAGATTGGAAATCCGAGATGTAGAAATCAACTGCATGACGCTGTGATTGTTGCAAAAGGGAAAAAATAGACACGATTAAGATGATAAGAATTGCAATGCTTGGAACATAGTAAGATCCTTGTATCTCATAGTCAGTCATCAGACACCATGTCATTCTCAGTTACCACGTCTCCTCACACATCAAAAGTCGTAGGGTATAGGAAACCAACCTCCATAGAGCGTAATCCCCAGGTAAATCGGCGATGCTGAGTGTTGGCAGCTTTCGAGTCCCAGCCCTTGTACTCATACAAGCAGGACGAAGTGTACACGCATCTTGGAACCCTTTGAAAGGAGGACTCGAGGGGGAAATTTCCACAAGTAACAACCTGTCAAGTTCAATAGAAAATTAGGACTGGCTGGTACTGACTATAGATGCAGTACTGCTGCTTAAATCATCATATTCACAAGCTAACTGCCTAACTATTACATAACTTATGGAAAACTACGAAAATAACATGTTAGTCTCCATATAGTAAAGAATGTTATCTGCTAATGTCTTTGTCTAAATTTTTTGTCAGAAATAATCTAAAATTGTTTGTTAACGCCAAGTATGAAATAGTTGGTGATACTACTACAATGTGAGTTAACAAAGCAGTAAAAAAACAGTCAGACAACTGGCAAGAGTATGGTGATAGCATGCCTAGTAGGCTGAGCCATCAATCAACAGTGTAATTTGAGAATTATATCTAAGTTCTATTGTAAACAAGCAGTCATATGACAGAAATAAGGGAACTAAATCCAAAAGATGGGATGGATAGTAGAATAAATTAATGAAGTCCAAAAAGGTGATCGGTAGTTCTGTTCTACACTTACCCCAGTAACCTTCACATACTGTCCATCTTTTGCAGTTCTAAGATCAGCGTCAGGATAACGACTGACAAATTCAGTGGCGCCTCTTGTTCCCCAGCAAATGTTCCAAATCAAGAGTGCAGCAACAAATCCAAATATGACCACAACAACTACCAGCAAAATCGCATTATGAACAGCACCAAGAATGAAGCCACCTGCTATGAATCCCATCACAAAGAGCAAAATGACCGCCCAGAGTACTGGCTTAGGCAAACTGGCCTTAATCGAGTAACCATCTTCCTCGTTCAGATTTGTAACAGCCTGGTTGTGAGCAAAAGAGGTGGCACGCATCTTCCTTGATATATTAGAATCAAGAGGGCCTGATACTTTTCGTGGAGCACCCGACGAGTTCAATGGTCCAGAAGAGATAGGTCCTGACGTGATCAGCCCGGTTGTAGGAAGAATAGGAGGTAGAGGGCCAGAATTCTGGCGAGCCATTGGGGTCACTCCTCCTGACTGGGGGCCAGACGATCTCTTTGTTGGTTCTCCATGCTTATTGAGTGGTCCAGAATTAGATTTGGCCCTTGCCGAACCTCCTGCGCCGGTTGCTGATGAAATAGAACCAGAGTAGTTGGATCGACCAACAGCACTAGATACTGGTCCTGAATTGGAAGCCGCGCCACCAATCCTTGAAGGTTGATTACCCAAAGGGCCAGATTTCCGTGACTTCTCAGCATGAAGATCAAACATCTTCCCGAGTTCACCAGATTTTTTGATGTCCCCCCCAGTGTAGGGCATAGCTGCGGAGCAAACAACCGGAGCCTTCTCCTTAGGTTGCTCAGGCCGCCCAGAGACATAAAGCCCACTGCTTAACTGGTGGGATGGAAACCGAGAACCCATGTTATGAATCAGTAGATTCAGATATGGCCTCCGAGTACGCCCAAGTTGTTGTATTACGTATTGAATCGAATGACTAGCAAACTTTGGAGCACAATGCCAGCATTCTCAGCAACAAACACCTTGCATCAGCACCTGAATAAAAGGCCCATCAAATAAATACAGCTAGCGTCAATTTGGGAATACAAAATGGATATGCACATAGAGTTCAGGATTATGCCATTGAGAGAAAGCAATTTTAAAACAAACTGTGCAAAATACAAATAAAGAAAATTAAAAAACAGAATCACCCACAAGACAGATTATTAAAGATGGGAACTGGAAGAACTTCAGATGAAGAACCTTCCCACAGAGTTCTACCAAGTCCCAATAGATCGTAGCAGTTCAAATAGTTCAAGATGGCAAGGGGCTTAAATAGTTCAAGAGTTCTACCAAGCATAATATATTTCCTCCTATAGAGGGACATATATGAGGTCTTAGCCAGTGCCCAGCGGTAATACAGATAAAATAAAGCTGGAACAAACAAGTACTTAGAGAACATAGTGCCACTAATAAATTAATAATAAATCCTATCAAAGATGGCCAACGTAAACTGACAGATTCTTATTGAGGATGTTGCCAAGTTTTCATCATGCAAACATCACGTTATCAGCAAAAAGCAAATACTAACTCTTTTCTTACATAGAAGTACACCAACATATTTTATTGGGTTTATCGCTGAGTCGAAATACTGCATCAAACTAATGGCACATTTCTTGGAAATGTAGCTTTGAGATGATGGGCAAGCTAAGAAATAAGAAGAAAGAAAAGTAAATGTGTCCGTGCTGTAGGTTTTTAGGCAGTGACAGACTGCAGACCCGGCCCAATATAATCACAGACAATTACAGCCCAACCCCAAACACACAGAAGCAGCGGCCAATGATGTAACTCTAATGTTTCAGCAGGCCCTCTGTCAGGTTGCCGCCAAAATATGGGGCTCTTGTGATAAAGTAATGCTTAATCCCTCGAAAAGGAAGATAAAGGAGTACAGACAAACCCCCTAAAGCATGCAGAATTCGTGGAGGAAGGTAAAGTATTCACACACACAAAATTGACAGCGATGGCTACATCAACGGACATGACCGAGTCTTCCAGCTGATTTTGGCGAGTACCGGACGCAGAATAATCAAACAAATTTCCACCGACACTATTAGATCTCAAATTTCCACCAAAGACTGTTTCTCTCCAATGGCCGTATGATTCATAACTGGGAGGGAGCTCAAACCTAAGTGCAAATTTCTTAACATTCAACTAATTACACTGACAAGCTTCAGTTGTATCCAGCAGAAATGCCAGCACCTGTAGATCCATATACACTAGTGCCAGATCCAAGAAAATCTTTCGCAGACCAAGAAGGCAAAATCACTACAAAGTTACACAAACCAACACTAGATCCGGCCAGCGGGAACCTAATGAGACCCAAATCATTCTGGGAAAATATACCGCCGCCGGCATTAGTACTCCGCCAAGTAGCAAACTAACAAAACCGCAGGAAAAAAAAACTGGACGGGATTGGGGAGTTTAAAGAGATATCTGAGCCAGATTGCTCGCACTCACGGCAAAGAAAACAAACACGGAAGGTGAAAACTCCCATAGCAATCCAGTCGAGTTAGGGTTCGTCACCAACCGAAGAAACCAATCTTCCCAGCCCGGGTGGATCTCCGCTCCACGGTGGCCGGCAGCGACGGGGCGGCAATGCGAAGAGGATTCCTCTGTGGCGGCGGGCGGGCGTGCGTGCGTGGTTGGGTGGAATGGGAGGTACTGGGGGAGGAGGGGTTGTTCGGCGGAGAGGGAGGTGGGTTGGATGACACCGTCGGCGTCGGGAGGAAAAGGAAGCTCCTCTCTGCCTGTCTGTCTGTCTCTGCCCCTGTTGGTGGACCTCAGCAGAACGCCTCTGGACTCTGGACTGGACGGTTGCTTCACTACCCCTGTTGCGCTTTTTTATTATCTTTCTTTTTTGTAAATTTTATTGCAGAAAGTCACTTTGACTCCTGAGCTGCAGTGATCCACTAGCTCATAAAATTCAAATGATATATTTACAAGTTTTTAAAAAATGTGAAAATACTTCCGCATGTTTTTAATGAGAGTAAATGACACAAAACCACCACATTTGGGGTAAATGTGGCCAAACTGGGTCGTTTTACCCCACTTTTGGTAGTTTTTTTACACACGGGTGTCACAGTTTCCCCAAATGTGGTGGTTTTGTGTCATTTTCTCTTTTAATGATGTATACTATAAAGCTTACAATGTGACATTTCTTGTATTATAGTCTACAAAAAATGAAAAAAAGTTAAAGATTTGAAATCATACATTCATTGTTCACTATACTCATATATGTACATTTTTCATTTTTATTTACCTCAAAACGCAAAGTATTTTGCATTGAGATTTTTCACTTGGATACATCACCGAGAACATGCATTATATTTTTCAGATTTTTTTAATTTATATTTGTTTGATTTTTTGAAAATAGTGAGATTACTGGATATCGGAAACATGAAATCTCCACTATATTATTGGTACTACATGCCACTACGAAAAGTTCTACTTTTGAAAAAGACCATCGCAATAGATTTCAAAATATGTCGATAGAAAGTTTACCTAGATTATGTCTCACAACATTAAAAAGCGTCTTGTTTTGCGTAGTATTTTTTACCATGCCAAAATTGCTCCTTGGGCCAACATTACGAAGTCAGTTTCTTTATCACTTTTTCACGTATCTCTCAAATTAGTCTTGGTTGTTTTTCACCTTCACAGTTGCTCCGGCCTCCGCCTTCCATGTCATTCGATGAAACATCACATGATTCTCGAGGACGTGACCTCCTTGCTGCTCATTGTCGTCACCTCACCTGCTCATGTTCATCTAATTCGCCATGGACATGTAGCTAGCACTAGGGATGAAAACGGAATGTAATCTTGCCGACTTTTTCATGGAAAAACGAAAACAGAATGGAAACAGAAACGGAATTTTGCGGAACGAAAACGAAACAGCATATTCGGCGGAACAACCACGGAAACGGAAATTCTGTTACCGGTAATACGGGACTTTCCTTTTTTGTTATGTGGTGCTTGATGACGTGAAAACACACGTTCGTTGGGAGACCCCAAGAGGAAGGTATGATGTAGTGCAGCATCAATTTTCTCTCAGTACGAAACCAAGGTTATCAATCCAGTAGGAGTTAGAAGTGCTCAGAAGGTTGTCAGCGGCGCCTTTAACGATTACTAACGTGGAACCTGCACACAACACAATCAAACTATTTTGCCCCAACGAAATAGGAAGGTTGTCAATCTTCCCGGCTTGCTGAAAACAAAGGATTAAACGTATGGTGTGGAAAATAGTATTAATTGCAGAAAATAAAAGAGAACAAATGTTTGCAGTTGGTGGTTTAATCAGTGTAAAAGAATGGACCGGGGTCCACAGTTCACTAGTGGTGTCTCTCCATAAAAGATAACTAACATGTTAGGTAAACAAATTACAGCTGGGCAATTGACAAATAGTGAGCGCATGACAATGCATATATATGACAAGATGATTACTATGATATTTAATTGGGCATTACATCAAGATACGTAGACCGTTATCCAACAGCATCTATGACTAATAATCCCCCGCCAGGTTAACATCCGTGTCCCCCGTTGGTATTAAGTTGCAAGCAACAGATAATCGCATTAAGCAAAGTGTGTAATGTAAACAACACAAATGACCGTAGACATAACATTGTTGTTTTATCCCTAGTGGCAACAGCACATCCACAACCTTAGATGTTTCTGTCACTCACCCAGATTACTGGAGGCATGAACCCACTATCGAGCATAAATACTCCCTCTTGGAGTTAAAAGCATCTACTTGGCCAAAGCATCTACTAATAACGGAGAGCATGCAAGATCATAAACAAACATATAAAGATAGATTGATAATCAACTTGATCATAGTATCAATATTCATCAGATCCCAGCAAACACAATAGTAGCATTACAAATAGATGATCTTGATCATGATAGGTGATACGTCCATGTTGCATCACTATTTTATATCATAATTTACTGTTATTCATTGATATATTTCATATTAAGATGCATTACTTATGTTATTTTATCTTATTTTGCATGTTTGATGATTATTGGAGAATTAATTGCCGGAGTCAGATTTCAGCTGGAAAAAGCACCGTCAAGACACTATATTTCTGGAGTTCCACAAACCACGACAAATATGCAGAAGCTCCTATTTTATCAGAAGACGGAGGCAGCCAAAAGGGGAGGCTGAGATGGGCCACGAGGGGCCCACACCACCCTAAGGTGCGACCACCATGGGGCCCGCGCCGAGGCATGGTGTGGGGTCCCTGTCCCACCTCTGGCGTCGCCCCTTTGCGTACATGACCCCCTGAACCCTAATCTTCACAGAGAGCGCCCGAGGAAATATTCCGCCGCCTCCACGGGACGGAAACAACAGAGAGAGAAAAAGCTCTCCGGCAGGGAGAAATCTGCCGGGGAAATTCCCTCCCGGAGGGGGGAAATCATCGCCATCGTCATCGTCATCACGCTGGACTTCATCGGGATCATCATCTTCTTCTTCATCTCCACCGCCATCACCATCATCACCGCTCTCCCGGTGTTAATTACTCCTTGTGGTTGATGCTACTGAGTTTTATCGGTGAATTAAATTTATGTCCAGATTGTTATTCATCATTATATCACCTCTGATCATGATCCATATGATGTCTTGTGAGTAGTTCGTTTAGTTCTTGAGGACATGGGAAAGTCTTGTCGCTAGTAGTGGAATTATGTTGAGTAATATTTAATGGTTTGATATTTAAGTTGTGGTGTTATTCTTCTAGTGGTGTCATGTGAACGTCGACTACATGACACTTCACCTTTATGGGCCTAGGGGAATGCATTGTGTAGTTGGTCGCTAATTGTGGGGTTGCCGGAGTGACAGAAACCTAAACCCCCGTTAGTAAACCGGTGCACGAGGGAGTGTAGGATCTCAGAGTTTAAGTCTGTGGTTAGATTTATCTTAATTACTTTCTTGTAATTGCGGATGCTTACAAGGGGTATAATCACAAGTATATATTAGTCCAAGTAAGGGTGGTGCATTAGCATAGGTTCACCCACACAACACTTATCAAAACAATAAAGATTAATCAACTGTATGAAGCGAAAGCACTTGACTAAATTCCCGTGTGTCCTCAAGAACATTTTGTCATCATAAGTAAACCAACCGGCTTGTCCTTTGCTCTAAAAAGGATTGGGCCACTCGCTGCAATTATTATTACTGTCTTTTATTTACTTGTATTTTACTTATTTGCTATATCAAAAACCCCTAAAAACTTGTATGCTAGTGTTTACAGTGAAACCTCGACCGAAACTACTTGTCAACACCTTTTGCTCCTCGTTGGGTTCGACACTTGTAACATCCCAAAAATATTAATCAATATTATTATTCCAAAAATGAGAGCCAACAAAAACTTTTGTTGTTTATTGTATGTTAATTGCTTGTTGTTACTTGAGTTGTTGTTCTTGCTGTTTGTGTGAGTGTGAGTGTTTGCTCTAGTGAACACTAGTAAGAAAGAAAGAAAACAAAATACAAAAAAATCAAAGCAAGAAAATAAAAGTGACAAGTTGTCACTTAAAAATCTCAAAGTGACAAACTCAATTGTTTTTCAAACCAAAGTCAGTGGAGATGTAATGTAAACACTCCCCATTTTGTTCCTACCACTTTCCCCTCTCAAATATTATTTTTGAACTAGTTTTAAAATTCTAAAATAAAAACAAATTGAAATAAATTAAAATAACATAAACAAAGTACTATGAAAGAAAATGTTGCAAAACATTTTATTTTGCAAAACCAATTTTTGTGGAGCTTCTGCACATTATGGGAAGGCCCCACAAATTTTGGCAAATTTTTATAAATTGATTTAGTGCCTCAAATTAAATCAAGAAGTGCTACTGCAATTAAACAGAAGGACTAAAAAGTAATTAGAAGAAAGAAGAAGGAAAAGGAGCAGAGCACAGGAGCCAGGGAGGTTTTTGCAAAAGTGTCATCGGCTACCTCCCCGTCGCCGTGTCGTCGCCGTGCGCCGCGCGCGTCGCCGTTTCCCCGGGCCCCCCAGGCCCCCCTCTCGCTCGCAGTCATCCACGGTCGTCACCTCTGCGCCCTCTGCACGAACTCGAGCACACCGTTGCCGAAATCGCCGCCCTGTCCCCCTCTGCATCTCCGTAGTCACTCCGACGGCGCCGTCCCAAATTGGCGCACCTCTCTGCACGCCGACACGCACAGCTCGTCTAGATGCTTCTAGAACACGTCCGGACCCCGGTAAGCATCACGCCGCCACGATCCCCTGCACCCTCGCCGCGGAATCGAGGAATCGATCACCTCGGGCGCGCCATGGCCGTCGCCGTGAACCGCGACCATCGTGGACCGCCCCGACCCTATAAGACCACCCCCGCAACCCTCTGGAACTCCACACCACCCCCACTCACTCTCCCTCGCTCCAATTTGATTTGTGCACCGCCAGAAGGGCGTGCACGGCCGCAACCGTCGCCGCCGTCCAGGTCGAGCATGGCCGCAACGCCACACCCCACCATTGTCCCCTCTCTGCCCTGAACCTTGTTCTCCACCCTCACCGCACTCACCCGAGCTCTTTCTTCCTCGTTTTCATGCACAGACGCGTCGCCAGGAGCTCGCCGGAGTCCGCTGCCGAGGCCGTGGAAGTCCGGGAACTCACCGCCGACGAACCAGCCCTCCCCAGCAAGCGCAAGTTCTTCCAGCAGCCTTACCCGAGCCTCCGCCGTCGAGCCCCGCCTTCGCCGAGCCCCCTAGGTGAGACATCCGTCCCCCACATCGCCGCCGGCGCGGCAGCGCCGCCAATTCTTGGTCGCCGTCGTCGCGTCGCACGTGGACCGTTGGATCTCGATCCAACGGTTGCGTACCGCTTCGTGTATTAGAAAGAGAGAGAGAGACTGACGGCGGGCCCCGCTCGTCAGGATTTTATTAATTTCCAACCGCACACTCTGTCGCTGCCGTGTAGGCCCCACCTGTCATAACTCTCAACATTATGCAAACAGAGAGAAATTCTAATTTAGTTTTCTCTGGAAATTTCAGTACTGGCATCAACTTAGAAAATCAATATCTCAAGATTTAGAAATCCAAATAAATCAAACTCAATTGTTCTGGAAAGCTTATGAAAAATTTTAACCAACCCAATTGGTCCCATGTCATTTAATTAAATAAATAAAAAGTATTATTAAAAATACTACAGAAGGTTTAAATTCTAAACTTGTTTGTTTCTGGTACTCTGTTAGTCCAAATAATTCCAAACCAATTTTGCTAGCTTAGTACTGCCATGTATTAGCTTCCCTAATTTTGGTAGAATTATTTGTGCAGTATTAATTGTTTAGTATGAAATTGAAGTTTGAACACCCTTCTGCACTCAAACATTTAAATATGTTAAATGGTTAACCCAAATTATTTAGAACCAATTTTGTTAGGTCACAATTAGTCATGTTTAGTTACCCCTAAAAGGATTTAATTTTAGAAACAACAGAATTTAATTGGTAGCTAAAACTTGATTATTAAGCTTCTGGATTCAAACAAATGTGTAGGGAGTTTGGTAACTCAAATTAACCCAAACTCAATTGTGTTGTCTTCTACACATCAGTAGCTTTCCATAGAATTTTAGTTTGTATTTTTGTGACCAACAGAACTCAAGTTATTGAATTAAACATGTTCAATAAAAGTAATTAAATGATGTTTAATTCAAATATTTTGAAACCAAATTGTATGGTTTGGTGTGTGCAGTAGCTATGTGTGATGTTCATGATTGTTGTGTTGAAAGGATTGCTTGTATAGATTAGTGATTGTTTGCATTGTTTGTTTATTAATTAGACGAGAACGTTGTCGGATATATCGAGGAAGGAGAGTTTGCTGAAATCGAAGAACAAGAGCAAGATCACTTTGCCAAGCAAGGCAAGCTATTCTCTGAGCTTGCACTACAAACATATGCATCTACTTTCATAACATGTTTTACTCTCAAAACAAGATTTATAAAACCCATTTCAAAAGTATGTGGATATTATTTTGCCACCCTATGTAGTAGCTTATATAAAACTTTAGGATGGGAAACAATGTTGTTATTTCAAAACTCCTTTAAAAAGACTGGTGTGGTTCTGGAATACCGAGATGTCGGTGTGGAAGTAAAGAAGTGGAGAATGGTGATGTTTATGAAAAATGCACATTGTGTCCTAGTACTATGACAACCAATCATACCCTGTGCGACCACATCTACCCACATATGGGAAAGGGCGTAGTCATATAATTTGCTCATATTAGTATGGGATGCCTCAACAACGAGGATGACCTCGTTCCATGAGGGGATGGTTTGGTGACCTACCCCTGACCTGGGTCCTAACACGATGGTGGGAGGATTGAAGGGTTCGCTCGCCGGGCAGAACTACGAGTCCTCACACTTAGGTTTCCCGACGGGGAATCTGGACTGGGTGTTGATGGAAAGGATGATAAATTCGTAGCGGAAGGGTCCTATACTAGCATGAGCAAAGGACAGGCTATGGTCGGCGGCTTACTTCGCATACACCCTGTATGGCGAGACGTGGCAGACACGATGAGTTGCCGGATGGATGGGGGAAAAGCGTGCTACCTCTGCAGAGTGTAAAACTATTCGAATAGCCGAGTCCTCGGATATGGACAGTTGGAGGCTGTCCTAGACCATGTGCAAGTTTTTTGAAAAACTCTTAAGTTTAAAAGAAACTGAAATGGTGATGGTGTTACATAGCTATACCAAATGAAGTGGTATGAGTTGTTGGAATAAATGGACTATGATGATCCATGGTCATGAAAAGGAGGAGTTTTCGAGAAACAAAATGAGATGGTGACTTCTTTCAAAGATGGTTATAAAACTCTTCTTACCTTTTTCAATAAAGATATAGAGATGCTCTAAAACAAATAAAAGTGCATACTCATGTTGGGGTAGTTTGCGAGTACATTCAAATGTACTCATATTGGTTTCGTCCCTGGCTATTGTCCTAGCCAGACTACGAGGAGGAACACTACGCCGAGCAGGAATATGGCGACTTCTACGCCAACTAAGGATCTCCACAAGTCAGCTGCCTGTCGGGTTGTCATCATTAGAATCTGACGTCTACTACGCCGTAGCTTCCGCTGATATTTTGGTTTGGCCCATGAAGGCACCTATGTAAGAACTTGGTCTAAATGACCATTTATGTAAGACTTTCTATTCGGTACTGTAATGGATGTAAACCTTGGTATCCAATTCGGATTATGTGCAACGACAGACTGATCACGGGATCGTTGTGTTAAGCATAATCGGGTATTTCAGACAGCTAGTTCGGGGTCCCCACAACACTCTTATTTATCGAAAGTACTACGATACACCCCTTATACTTGTGGGTCATCAAGACTATTTTCTGGCGCCGTTGCCGGGGAGTGAAGTGCTATTGGTAAGTAGAATCGGTAAGGGAAACTTTTACTGTAAGTGTTGTTTTTATTTCTGCTTACTACTCTATTTCATTATGGAGAGATCTCCATTTGAATCCCTATTCGGGAATGCTACTACCACTGCTACGGTAGTAGACAAGTCTCCACCTGATCAAGTAATTCCATTTAAAATACCTATGAAAATTGTTGAACGTGTTACGAATAACCGCTATGTAGGAGATGGAACTGTCCATCCTGGTGATCATTTGCTGTTTATACATGAATTATGCGAGTTGTTCAAGTGTGCAGGTATTTCAATGGAAGAAGTCAAGAGGAAATTATTCTCTATATCATTGACGGGCAGAGCTGTGGAATGGTATAAGATGCTGAAGAATGGCCATTCTATTGGCTGGGAGGAAATAGTACCTCTCTTTTACTCTAAATTTTATCCTCCTAGTGAAATTCATCAAGATATGAATCATATATATAATTTTTTGCCTCATAATGGAGAGAGTATTGACCAAGCGTGGGGGAGATTGAAGTCATTAATGCTCAAATGCCCCATTCATGAGCTTCCGGGTAATATTGTTATTGATAACTTCTACGCAAGGCTTTCTGATGTAGCCCAACCTCCGGTTCCTACAACCAATGGCCCTATGACAAGAACACGAGTCAAGGCTCTCCATGATAAGGTGAACTCACTCCTATCTATGTGTGATCTTCACACTCCTTTGAATGGTTTGCTACTTCATTCCGATACCTTGTGTGTGCTTAGGTATGAACCTCATGAGGATCTCCAAGGAAGTGTTGAAGATGGCCAAGAGTCGAGTTAAGAAGATGAAGAAGAGGATCTCCAAGGAAGTGTTGAAGATGGTGATGACTCCCAAGTGCAGGAGATCAATTGTAGTACCTTTCAATTAGAAAAGGTTGTCGAACCCACGAGGAGCTGAAGGTATTGGTTAGTAAGATTGATAAATAAAACAATAAAAGATGCAAGTGTTTTTGGTATTTTTGGTTGTATAGTTGCAATGCAGAAAATAAACAGTAGCAAGTCAAAGCTCTCAGAGAGAGAAAGCCCAATCCTCTTATGTGGCAAGAGGACAAGCTCAAGTGATGTGTAACTTATATGTGGAAAACGTTCCCGAGGGCGGCATGGATATTGCTAGGCATAGAGATTTATTAAACAACACGTTGAATATCTTGTCAAGTTTTAATCTTCTTTGGACGGAGCCATTATTAGGTATAGCTAAATAAATAAACTACAACCCCTTATGATGGATCATGTGGCCAAGTAAATGACTGCACAAGAGTTATTAAGACATAAAGTCCCACCATAGCATTACACTCTAAGGTCCCCGATACTAATACCCTCATAATATAACTTCATGATTCGGTCCCAGGTTTACATGTCCTCCCAAGTCTCCCTCAATTCATTATACTATGGTGTTCTCCTATGAGCCCATATAGGTGAAGTGTTGTGCAGTCGACGTTCGCACAACACCATCATAGAATCACATAAAAGATAAACTCTTAACAAAATACCAACACATGTTATATATAAATCATTGCCAATTCATCCTATGCCCTCGGGAACATATGGGAACTACTCACAACGTGCAAACATGATAATATTCAGTGGCATAAGTGGTACAACCCAATCTGAAAATATAACTTCACCACCAAATAATGACAAGTACTCAATCACAAACATGAATAGTAGCACAAGACAAGTATCTAGGGTATAGCAACTCTCAAACTACGAGGGGAACGGAGTGGATCACGGAGATGATGATGGAGATGGTGCTGGTCTTGGTGATGGTGATGATGTAGAGGCCTCCTCCCACGCCAAGGAGGAGAGGTGATGACGATGATTTCCCCCTTCTCCGGAGCTCCGGAGCAGCAGGATCTGATCCCCCTCGGAGGGAATTAGGAGTTTCGCCGCCGCCGCGGCCTCGGATGGTTTCGGAAAAATTAGGGCGTAACTTTTCGGGGAGGACGAAGGCGTCGATAAAAAGCCCCAGGCGAGGAGGTGCCCGAGGCTCCACTTAGTGGGTCCCACGCGGCCAGGTACTTGGGCCACGTGGGCCCACCCCTTTTGGGCCTCGTGGCTCTCCTCTCTTCGGTCTTCTTCCCTCTGCCTTTCTCTCGACGAAAAACCAGTTGTGTAATTTTCCTTTTATTATTTGGGTCCCTGTAGCTCCTGAAACATTAAAACAAGAAAAAAGAGGTTTTCTGCCTCCCAGAAATTAAATACCAAAAATAGGGACTTTGTATGAAAGTCCCATAAATCATCTAAAACATGTAAAAACAATGATATAACAATGCAAATAACATTCTAATGATACTAAAAGTTGTATAAATGATGATATAAAATGCACGTATCAACTCCCCCAAGCTTAAACCTTTACTCGTCCTCGAGTAAGTAAGGACATAGATCATTACATGCATCAATGGACTTATGGTTGATAAATAAATACGAGCATTGTATCATCATCATATTCAGTTGCAA
This sequence comes from Poa pratensis, assembly GCA_947311845.1. Taxonomy (NCBI): domain Eukaryota; kingdom Viridiplantae; phylum Streptophyta; class Magnoliopsida; order Poales; family Poaceae; genus Poa; species Poa pratensis. The sequence continues at coordinate 43,668,273 of CAMZMU010000086.1, forward strand.
TGTAAGATTAATGAACTAAAACTCATACACATGAGGGCAACATAAGTAGAAGCTCTAGCAATCACCCCTTACTTTTGAAAGCAAATAACCATTGTATGTTGGACAATTGAATCATACTATTTTTCACATGCTTTTGCTCCTTATGGCAAGCATTATAATATTTTATACTTTGCTGAAATTTAAAGACAAGATAAACTCTTATTAGATAACAAGTTCAAAGAAGACAAATGAAAAGATAGATATAAGATTGTTTACAACCTTGCTTCCCTAGTAACTAGTGCAAACTTTAGTCATGGATATTTCAATCAAGTTCCTATGCTCTATACAACCTTTATCTTACACTTTCCATGGCTAACTGAATTTTCAGGTGCCTTCCTTTTCATTCACTTTCCAAGAGCATAAGTATTGAAATATCCATGATTCATTAATTTGCTCAAAAGATACTAGATTCTAACAAGAGTGTTTCATATCCTTTTCATTAACCCTTCCTAACTTTTTATCCTACAAGACTATATCTCAACCTTAAATTATTAATTTTCAAGTCATATTGACTCATTCTCTTTACTCATTTTATAATGGGGTGATTCTACAATTGTCCAACATACTCAAGTTAATTAAGTTCAAGGCAAGATGTGACTGAAACTTCTAAATATGCCACGCTCATTTGCATGAGTGTTACCCATAAATCTCCAAACAAGGGAATCATGGATGACACCATACTTTCATATTCATTGATAAACTACAAGACAGAGATACATGATAATGCTCCATGAGCTCACACACGCCTAAGAGATATTGATAACTAAACGATAAAAGCAAAACACACCATGACTAGATAGATATGATAAACTAGTAGAGATAAAGACTAGGTGGAACTCCCCCAAGCTTGACGTTTTGCTAGAGCCTCTTTATTTCTCTTCCTTCTTGTCCTCATAATAATTGTCTTCAAGTTCTCCAATGATGCTCATCATAAGATTGTAGGCTTCCTCAAACTTGCTTGCAGCTTTTCCCAGTTTCTCCATGAGATTCTTCTCCACCGTCTTCTTGCTAGGCTTCCACTCCGGGCTTGGTACTTTTACATTTGGGATCTTACGATCCCATTCACCAGGATAGTTCTCTTGGGTGGCACGCTTGAATTCCCTATCAATAAGAGTAGAAACCACGTTTTGCTAGCAAGTGCGTGCCTAGGAGCCTTCCCTCCTGTGCTCATGCTCGCCGTATGCCTCTTGTTTCCAAGAGACACGTTCACCCTCACACCAGCAACGGAGATAGGAGAAGGTGGTGCTGTTGCAATAGGTGCGATGTCGACGAAGGGCTTGTATTCTTTCTCTTCCGCTTCCTCCTTCTCCATCTCCTCCTCGTCGGGCTTGTAGTCTTCATCATCCGAGTAGTCCTTCCTCTTCCTATTCCTTCTCCATATGGACGTGGGGTTGTTTCCCTCGAGTTCATCATCATCATCGTCCATGGAGGAGCATTGGAAGGAGTCTCCCGAAGACATAGCTAAAAACCTGACAGGCAGAAACAGCAAAAGCAAAGATCGCTCGAGAACACTCGGTGCGAGATTAGATCAACGAAAAGGGGTATATATTGACGGTTTTTAGGTCAAGACAAAGCGTCGGAGTCGAAAACGAGACGAAACGGGACTCCGAGGAGCAAAAGGAGTGGGCCCACGCGGCCCAAGATTCTGGCCACGTGGGACCCCTTGTTTCCTTCCTCGAGTCTCCGCTTCGTCCAGTTTTCTTGTCCCACACGTTAATTTCCATAAAAAATGACTTCCGTAAAATTTTACGCAATTCCGAGAAACTTGTGGGGACCCCGGACTAGCTGTCCGAAATACCCGATTATGCTTAACACAACGATCCCGTGATCAGTCTGTCGTTGCACATAATCCGAATTGGATACCAAAGTTTACATCCATTACAGTACCGAATTAAAAGTCTTACATAAATGGTCATTTAGACCAAGTCTTACATAGGTGCCTTCATGGGCCAAACCAAAATATCAGCGGAAGCTACGGCGTAGTAGACATCAGATTCTAACAATGACAACCCGACAGGCAGCTGACTTGTGGAGATCCTTAGTTGGCGTAGAAGTCGCCATACTCCTGCTCGGCGTAGTGCTCCTCCTCGTAGTCTGGCTAGGACAATAGCCAGGGACGAAACCAATATGAGTACATTTGAATGTACTCGCAAACTACCCCAACATGAGTATGCACTAGTTTTATTTTAACTCACCACTTTTATTTATTTAAAACATCTCTATATCTTTATTGAAAAAGGTAAGAAGAGTTTTGTAACTATCTTTAAAAGAAATCACCATCTCATTTGTTTCTCAAAAACCCTTCCTTTTCCTGACCAAGGCTCACCATGGTCCATTTATTCCAACAACTCATACCACTCCATTTGGTATAGTTGTGCCACACCATCACCAATTTATTTTCTTTTAAGACTTAAAAGCTTTTCCAAAACTTGCACATGGTCTAGGACAGCCTCCCAATTGTCCATATCCGAGGACTCGGCTATTCGAATAGTTTTGACCCTCTGCAGAGGTAGCACGCTTTTATCCCACATCCATCCGGTAACTCATCGTGTCAGCCACGTCCCGCCCTACAAGGTGTATGCGAAGTTGAGCCACCGACCCTAGCCTCTCCTTTGCTCATGCTAGTATAGGATCCTACCCATATGATAATTCCCACCAACACTCAGTCCGGTCCCCGTCGGCAACCCTAAGTGTGAGGACTCATATGTTTTTCCCGGCGACCACATTTATGAAGTCTTCAATCCTCCTCCTTATCTTTCCATAGAGTTTGAGCGAGGACCCAGGTCAGGGGAGTTCTCCAAACCATCCCCTCATGCATAACGGAGTTATCTCCGTCGATGAGGTATCCCATACTAATAAGAGCAAATTATATGACTAAGCCCCGTTCCCATATGGGGGTAAATGTGGTCGCACAGATTAAGATTGGTTGTCATAGTACTAGGACACTGTGCATTTTTCATAAACATTCCCATTTTCCACTTCTCCACTTTAACACCGACATCTCGGTATTCCATAACCACACAAGTATTTCAAAGGAGTTTTGAGTAAACAACAATTATTTTCCCATCCTATAATTTTATATCAACTATCTTATACTTCTACATAGGTGGCAAAATAGTTTTCAGGTACTTGTAAAAAGGTTTTCAAAAATCATTGATACTTTTGAATAACTCATGCGACAAAAATAGATGTATGTAAATGCAAGCTCAGTGAAGTAGCTTGCCTTGCTCGGCAAAGTTCTCAGGTTCTTGTGCTTGCTGATCAAGGTATTCCCCCTCCTCGTAGACTTCGGCAACGTTCTCGTCTAAACGTCAAACAAGCAATGCAACCAATTACTAAACTACTCAAGCAAGCATCACAACAGAACAATCATAAACATCACAAATAGCTACTGCACACACCAAACCATACAATTTGGTTTCAAATAATTGAATTAAACATCATTTAATTATGTTCAAAACTATGGCAGAAACTTGTGGAATATGTTTAATTGCATAACTTGAGTTCTGTTTGTCACAAAAATACAAACTAAATTTCTATAGAAAGCTACTGATGTGTAGAAGACAACACAATTTGATTTGGATCATTTGGGGTTACCAAACTCCTTAGACATTGGTTTGAATCCAGAAGCTTAATAACCAAGTTTTGGCTACCATTTAAATCATATTGCTTCAAAAATTAAATCCTTTTAGGGGTGACTAAACAGGACTAAATGTGACCTAACAAAATTGGTCCTAATTCATTTGGGTTAACCATTTAACATAATTAAATGTTTGAGTGCAGAAGGGTGTTTAAACTTCAACTTTATACTAAACAATTACTACTGTACAAATAATTATACCAAAATTAGGGAAGCTAATACATGGCAGTACTAAGCTAGCAAAATTGGTTTGGAAATATTTGGACTTACAGAGTATCAGAAACAAACAAGTTTAGAATTTAAACCTTCTGTAGTATTTTTAATAATTCTTTTTATCTATTTAATTAAATGACATGAATCCAATTGGGTTAGTTAAACATTTTATAAGCTTTCCAGAACAATTGAGTTTGATTTATTTGGATTCCTAAATCTCGAGATATTAAATTTCAAAGTTGGATCTAGTACTGTCTTAACAGAGAAGTTTAAATTTGAATTTAATTGATTTCTGGATAATGTTGAAAACTATGACAGGTGGGGCCTACATGTCAGTGACACAGTGAGCGGTTGGAAATTAATAAAATCCTGACGAGCGGGGCCCGCCCGTCAGTCTCTCTCTCTCTTTTATTTAACCGAAGCGGTACGCGCCCGTTGGATCGAGATCCAACGGTCCACGATCAAACGCATCGGCGGCGACCTAAAATCGGCGGCGCTGCCGTGCCGGCGACGGCGAGGTGGAAGGATCTCTCACCTAGGGGGCTCGGGAGGTCGCGTAGATGATGCAGATCGACGGCGGCGGCGTGAGGGAAGCTTCTGGCCGAGTCACACTTGCTGGGGTGGGCTGGTTCGTCGGCGGCGCGCTCTCGCTCTTCCACGGCCACGGGCAGCAACTCCGGCGAGGTCCAACGGTCGCGTCTGCGCACTAATCAAAGGGAAAAAGGGATGGGGTGAGTGCGGGGAGAGAGAGCAACAGCGTAGAGGGGTCAGAGGGGAGAATGGTGCAGCGAGGCGCTGCGGCCACGACGGACCTCGATGGCGGCAGAGCTTCGGCAAGGCACGCCCTCCTGGCGGCTCTCGGTGAAATTGGAGAGGGGGAGCGAGGGAGTGGGATGGTGTGCTGCTTCCAGAGGGGTGCGGGGTGGTCTTATAGCGCGGGAGCCGGCGTATCGTGGACGGGGCGCACGGCCGTGTCCATGGCGCACCGGCGACCTTCGGCTCGAATCCGAGGCAGGGGGAACGAGGCGTGGCGCTGCGAGGTCGAGCGGGGTCCGGTCACGTTCTAGAAGGTGCTGGCCGAGCTGTGCGTGTCGGGGAGCAGCGAGCTGGGCCAATTTGGCCGGTCGCCGTCCGTTCAACCACGGCGGAGACACAGGGGACTGGGGGCGGCGTTGGGTCAAGGGTGGTGCTCGAGCGACTGCGGCGGCTGCAGAGGCACGGAGCGTGGACGGCTGCGAGCAAGGGGGGCCCGGGAAACGGCGCGGTGCGCGGCGTGCGGCGTCGACACGGCGACGGAGAGGTAGGCGATGAAGGTTTTGCAGAAAACCCCCTGGCCTCTCTCCTTTTTCTTTCTTTCTTTTGTTTTTCAAACCAGTAGCTCTTCCTGAATTTAATTAGGGTACTAAATCAATTTATAAAAAATTTCCAAATTTGTGGGGCCTTCTCATAATGTGCAGAAGCTCCACAAAAATTGGCTTTGCAAAATAAAATGTTTTGAAACATTTTCTTTCATAGGGTTTTAATTATTGAATTTGGTTTTATTTTTAATTGAATTTTACTTTTGAATTTTTAAAACTAATTAAAAATATTATTGAGATAGAAAAGTAGTAAGGATAAATGGGAGTGTTTACATTACCACTCCTCTGAATTTTATTGTAAAGGAAAACAATTTCTCACTTGGAGAATTTTATGTGACACTTGTCACTTTATTTTCTTGCTTTTCTCTTATTTTATTTCCCATCTTTTCTTCCTGTCTTTAATTAGAGCAAACAACATACAACTAGCAAGAAATAAACACACAAGAAACAATATGAGGTCAACACATATAATTAAGCAAAAGTTTTTGTTGGCTCTCATTTTTGGAATAATAATATTGATAATATTTTTGGGATGTTACAATCCTTCCCCCCTTAGAATAAATCTCGTCCCGAGATTTGCTAGGCCTGGGTACTAAAGAGGTCTGGAAATTCGCTTCGAAGATAATCTTCGCGTTCCCAAGTTGCTTCTTCTTCAGAGTGGTTAGTCCACTGGACTTTGTAAAACTTGATCGCACGTCTTCGGGTAACACGAACATCTTCTTCGAGAATTTTGAGGGGTCTCTCGCGATAAGTCAGGTCTTGGTTCAGGTCGATGGAGAGGTGGTCGATGTTTTTGAAAACATCAGGCTGGTCAGGAACTTCAAGACACTTCCGGAGCAAGGAAATGTGGAAGACATCATGATAATCTCCTAACTCCGGGGCAATTCCAGCTGATAGGATACTTCTCCTCGACGAGCAATGACCTTGAAGGGTCCAATATACCTTGGCGCTAACTTTCCTTTGACATGGAAACGCTGCATTCCTTTGAGGGGTGTCACTCGGAGATAAACATAATCTCCGACACTGAAAGTGAGGTCACGGCGCTTGGTGTCAGCGTAACTCTTCTGACGGGATTGGGCAGTTTTGAGGCGTTCACGAATAAGCTGAACTTGCTCTTCAGCTTCACGGAGGGTATCTGGTCCAAACAATTTGCCTTCTCCGGTATCGGACCAATTCAGGGGTGTACGACACTTCTTGCCGTAAAGGGCTTCAAAAGGGGCCATTTGCAGACTGGACTGATAACTGTTGTTGTACGAGAACTCTGCAAACGGAAGACAATCTTCCCACTTGGAACCATAGGATAGAACACATGCGCGAAGCATGTCCTCCAATATCTGGTTCACTCGCTCAGTTTGGCCATCGGTCTGGGGATGATAAGCTGTGCTAAATGCTAACTTGGTTCCGAGGGCTTCATGAAGGGATTTCCAGAATCTTGAGGTGAATTGCGTGCCTCTATCAGATACAATCTTCTTAGGCACACCATGCAGGCTTACTATTCTGGAAATATACAGTCTGCTAACTGGCTCCATTGTGAGTGGTCTTGACGGTATAAAATGAGCAACCTTGGTCAATCGATCAACGATGACCCAGATTGAATCATGGCCTCGGTTGGATCTTGGAAGTCCGGTAATAAAATCCATTCCAATCTCATCCCACTTCCACTCGGGAATTTTCAAAGGTTGAAGCAATCCAGCGGGCCGCTGATGTTCAGCCTTGACTCGCTGACAGATATCACACTTGGCTACGAAAGAACCAATCTCTCGCTTCATTCCATGCCACCAAAATCTTTCTCGAAGGTCTTGGTACATTTTGGTTCCGCCGGGGTGGATTGAATAAGGGGTCTCATGGGCCTCTTTCAGGATTAACTCCTTAAGTTCCGTGACATTGGGCACACAGATACGGTCATTGAATTTCAGCACTCCTTCAGCATCTTCGGTAAAACCGGGTGCTTTGCCGAGGGAAATCTTCTTCTAATTCCTTCAATGCTTTCATGACCTTTTGGGCTTCTTTGATTTGATCCATCAGGGTTGGGGTTAACTCTAAATTGGCGAGATAACCATGGCTAACAAGTTCTAGTCCAAATCTTCGAACTCTTTGAACAAGGCTGGCTGTTCGGCTTGGATCAGGGCATTCAGGGTGCAAGGTTTGCGACTAAGGGCATCGGCAACTACATTAGCCTTTCCAGGGTGATAATGGATTCCAATATCATAATCCTTGATTAATTCCATCCATCTCCTCTGTCGCAGGTTCAATCTTTCTGGGTGAAAATATACTTCAAGCTTTTGTGATCTGTATAGACCTCGCAGCGATGTCCCGCAAGATAGGGACGCCACGTTTTGAGAGCAAGAACAACAGCAGCTAACTCCAAGTCATGGGTTGGGTAATTCTCTTCATGCGGTCGCAACTGCCGGGACAGGTACGACACAACTTTGCCTTCTTGCATCAGAACGCAACCAAGTCCGAGGCGTGATGCATCGCAATACACGTCGAAACTCTGGGTGACGTCTGGCATAATCAATTGGGGCTGAGGTTAGTCTCTTCTTCAGTTCTTGGAAACTATCTTCACACTTCTGAGTCCATTCAAATTTCTTGTCCTTCTTCAACAGTTGGGTCATGGGTTTGGCTATACTGGAAAATCCTTCAACGAACTTGCGGTAATAACCGGCGAGTCCGAGAAAGCTTCGGATTTCAACACTGGTTGGGGATAACCAGTCAAAATGGCTTGGATCTTCTCGGGTCAACAGAAATTCCTCCGGCAGATACAACATGTCCGAGAAATGCCACTTACTGAGCCAAAACTCACACTTGCTAAGCTTGGCATACAGCTGGTGCTCTCGGAGGGTCTCCAAAACTAGACGCAGGTGTTCAGCATGCTCTTCTTCGGTCTTGGAATAAATAAGGATGTCATCAAGGAAAACTACCACGAACTTGTCGAGGTACTCCATGAAAATCTTGTTCATGAGATTCATGAAATAGGCTGGGGCATTGGTCAGACCAAAGGACATCACGGTGTATTCAAACAAACCGTAACGGTGGTGAAGGCGGTCTTGGGAATATCTGTCTCTCGGATCTTCAACTGATGGTAACCTGTCCGAAGATCGATCTTGAAAAGACTCGGGCTCCGTTCATTTGATCGAACAGATCCTCGATCTTGGGAAGAGGGTACTTGTTTTTAATGGTCACGTCATTCAGCTTGCGATAATCCACACACAGGCGTGTGGTACCGTCTCTCTTGTCCACAAAAATAATGGGTGATCCCCAGGTGAAGCGCTTGGACGAACAAGACCTTTGCTGAGCATATCAGCCAACTGCTTCTTCAACTCAACAGTTCTTCCGGATTCATCCGATAAGGCCTTTGGGATATGGGGGATGTCCTGGGATAAGCTCAATTATGAACTCAATATCCCGGTCTGGCGGCATACCAGGCAATTCTTCTGGGAAAACATCCTTGAACAGGTGAACAACACGGATCTCATCTAGGGCGGTCGAGCTATGCTCTCATGGCAGCCTGGTTGGGAGTGATTGGTTTCAGACACATACTCCACTTCTACTTCTTTGTCGGTGGTGACGGATACAGCTCTTCTGGCACAGTCTATTCGACCATGGTACTTGGCTAGCCAATTCATACCGAGTATAACATCTATGCCTGGGTTCCTAGAATAATTAGGTCGGCTGCAAATTTTTCGCCTGAAATCTCAATGGCAGTATTTGGACAAAATCTCTTGGTTTCTATGGTGGAGCCAGGATTTGTATACTCAGGGTTTTATTTAGGAAGCCTTCTACTAATCCTCCCTTAGCGACAAACTCCTCGGTAACAAATGAATGGGTTGCACCAGAATCAAACAGAACAGTTGCAGGTACTGAGTTGACAAGGAACGTACCCAGCACAACATCTGGCGCCTCCTGAGCTTCTTCAGCATTGATGTGGTGCAGACGCCCTTGACAACAGCAGCATTTCCGCGGGGTGCGGCATTCTTGCCATTACCATTTCCATTGCGGCCTTGACCATTGTTCGGTGCATTGGGGCGCTGAACATTCCTCTTAGGATTGGGGCATTCCTGGAGTAGTGACCTTTGTTGCCACATTCAAAGCAGACAACATTGGCATTGGGGTTGAAGTTGTTGAAGTTTCCTCTGGGACGGTTATTGTCATTGGGGCGGTTGAAGTTGTTTGGGCGGTTAGGGTAATTGGGGCGTGGGCTTGGGTGGACGATAGGCAGGCCTGGTGTTTGCTGAAAGATACGAGGTTTCTGGCTGCTCGAACCTTCCTGAGCATTCATCCTCCTCTTGCGACCTTCATACATAGACTTGCGCTTGGTCTCCAGCTGGATGGCTTTGTCCACAAGTGACTCCAGATCACGGAAGTCATGGATAACCAGAGCACACTGCAGTTCATCATGAAGTCCACTCATGAAACGCTCCATCTTCTTCTCTTCTTTGTCGGTGTCATCAGGAGCATACCGAGATAAGTCGGTAAACTCATCCAGATAACCGACCACATCTTACTTCCCTGCCTCAGCTTGCGGAATTCATCCTTCTTCCTCTCAATAAGTCCACTGGGAATATGCTTCTTGCGGAACTTCTCCTGGAACTCAGCCCAGTTGATGACATGACCAGCTTGCTGGAGAGCCTTGGTAGTTTCCCACCAAGCTCTTGCAGGTCCAGCGAGATAGTGGGTTGCATACAACACTTTCTCATTTTCTCCCACAGCAGCAACTTCCAGATTGTTGTCGATGGTGCGAAGCCAATCATCGGCTTCCAGTGGGTGAAGTCCCTTGGAGTAGGTGGGTGGGTTGGTTTTCTGGAAATCGCCTAAGGTGGATCGCTGGTTCCATCTCCATTGCCATTACCACCGTTGTTGTTGTTGTTGTTGTTGTTGTTATAAGCGGCTGCGAGTTGTTGCAGGGCATGAGATGAGCCTGGCGCTCCTGCCGGGCATTTTCACGTTCCTCCATGATAAGCGCGAGAAGTTGGGCGGGGGTTGGGTCCGGTGGTGGTGGTGCTGATCCTGATCCTCCGTATTGTCGCGACGGGGCGGCATCCTGAAGCACACCGGGTATAAGAGGCAAGGCAAGAAAAGTTCGACTAAGGGAAAAGACGATTTCAAGTGGTTGATTAATTTTAAGGTTATATGAAAATATTTCACACAGATCTAACAAGACAAACATACTTATATTTCACAAACATCACATCAAGGAGTTCACAACAACATCAAGCTTACAACATCAAGCTTACAACATCACCTTACATCTAAGATACATAGCATCTGGTTTCCAAAAGAACCACTACTCGACTCGACTAGCGATAGGGGTCAACCTAATCCTGCGGTAGTGATCAAGTCACTCGCCTACTGAGGTGGAACCTCCAGCTCTAACACGTCAGCATCTGACTGGTAGGTGGCTCCTCGGGATCCTCCTCCTCGTCCTCGAGAACTGCCTCGAGTGGCTCCTCCTCCTCGTCAACTAACTCCTCCTCATCATCTCCTCCTCACAATCCATCTCCTCCACGAAGTCATCATCGTCACTGAGGAAAGCGTTGTTCTCCTTGCGGAGATCCTCGCCCTCCTCCTCCATCTCGTCAGTATGGTGCTCTAGATCCTCAATCAGCCGTCCTGCTCGCCACCTTCTTGCGGAGCTTCACGATAGTCTCCTCAGCTGGGCCCTCTTCCTGAGAAGAGCGACCTTCTCCTCCATCAGCTTCTCCTCGTTCTCGCGAAGCTCAACGAGCGACTCGCGGTCAAAGTGAAGCTGAATCCTAGTGCGCAACAGATCATCCTGAGTGCACTGAAGTAAGATCTCCATGTCCATGATGTAGCTCCCAAACATCGGGTGGTAAGGGGAAGGAGTAGGGTGTCCATCGCAGTTGCGCCTCCCGTAGAACCGGAAACGGGAGTCTACTAACTCCGCCTTGTGCTCCTCACAAAGTCGGGCTAGCATCCTCTGTGTAGCAGTACAGAGACCGTCAACCCAGGTGGCCTCCTTGGTGGTGAAGACGAGTGTCCTGGAACTGGGAGACTTGATGTTCCTGCGAACTGACGACTTGATGAGCCAGCTCAGCCTTCCGACACCGTGAACGTCAATCTGAGCTCCCTCAAACTCTGGAGCGGGGCGACCTAACAGCTTGCTCAACTCGAACAAGTCCCTCTCAAACGTCAGCTTGCTATCCTTCTCAAGCTGAACGAACTCGGTCCAATGGAGTGCCATCTACAATTTTTAAGCAAAATTTTAAGTTAGTGAGATGATAAGTGTACAAAATTTTAATTTTAGTGAGGTAACATAAGCAGAATTTTAAGTTTAATGAGATGACAAGTCTGCAAAATTTTAAGGATACTAAGGAAATTGTAATGTTTAATGAGAATAAATTTTTGCATAAGTAAGAGGATTGGAGATAAGCAGTTTTCGAAAATACTTCATCCTTTCTTTTAGAAATTAATCTTTTTGTAACATTTGTCTAACGACCATGCTAACTAAGGTTTCCTAAAGTCAGGATGGCTCTGATACCAAGTCTGTGGGGACCCCGGACTAGCTGTCCGAAATACCCGATTATGCTTAACACAACGATCCCGTGATCAGTCTGTCGTTGCACATAATCCGAATTGGATACCAAAGTTTACATCCATTACAATACCGAATAAAAGTCTTACATAAATGGTCATTTAGACCAAGTCTTACATAGGTGCCTTCATGGGCCAAACCAAAATATCAGCGGAAGCTACGGCGTAGTAGACATCATATTCTAACGATGACGACCCGACAGGCAGCTGACTTGTGGAGATCCTTAGTTGCGTAGAAGTCGCCATACTCCTGCTCGGCGTAGTGCTCCTCCTCGTAGTCTGGCTAGGACAATAGCCAGGGACGAAACCAATATGAGTACATTTGAATGTACTCGCAAACTACCCCAACATGAGTATGCACTAGTTTTATTTTAACTTACAACTTTTATTTATTTAAAACATCTCTATATCTTTATTGAAAAAGGTAAGAAGAGTTTTATAACTATCTTTAAAAGAAATCACCATCTCATTTGTTTCTCCAAAACCCTTCCTTTTCCTGACCAGGCTCACCATGGTCCATTTATTCCAACAACTCATACCACTCCATTTGGTATAGTTGTGCACACCATCACCATTCATTTCTTTTAAACTTAAAAGCTTTTCCAAAACTTGCACATGATCTTAGGACAGCCTCCCAATTGTCCATATCCGAGGACTCGGCTATTCGAATAGTTTTGACCCTCTGCAGAGGTAGCACGCTTTTATCCCACATCCATCCGGTAACTCATCGTGTCAGCCACGTCCCGCCATACAAGGTGTATGCGAAGTTGAGCCACCGACCCTAGCCTCTCCTTTGCTCATGCTAGTATAGGATCCTACCCATATGATAATTCCCACCAACACTCAGTCCGGTCCCCGTCGGCAACCCTAAGTGTGAGGACTCATATGTTTTTCCCGGCGACCACATTTATGAAGTCTTCAATCCTCCTCCTTATCTTTCCATAGAGTTTGAGCGAGGACCCAGGTCAGGGGAGTTCTCCAAACCATCCCCTCATGCATAACGGAGTCATCTCCGTCGATGAGGTATCCCATACTAATAAGAGCAAATTATATGACTAAGCCCCGTTCCCATATGGGGGTAAATGTGGTCGCACAGATTAAGATTGGTTGTCATAGTACTAGGACACTGTGCATTTTTCATAAACATTCCCATTTTCCATTTCTCCACTTCAACACCGACATCTCGGTATTCCATAACCACACAAGTATTTCAAAGGAGTTTTGAGTAAACAACATTTATTTTCCCATCCTATAATTTTATATCAACTATCTTATACTTCTACATAGGTGGCAAAATAGTTTTCATGTACTTGTAAAAAGGTTTTCAAAATCATTGATACTTTTGAATAACTCATGTGACAAAATAGATGTATGTAAATGCAAGCTCAGTGAAGTAGCTTGCCTTGCTCGGCAAAGTTCTCGGGTTCTTGTGCTTGCTGATCAAGGTATTCCCCCTCCTCGTAGACTTCGGCAACGTTCTCGTCTAAACGTCAAACAAGCAATGCAACAATTACTAAACTACTCAAGCAAGCATCACAACAGAACAATCATAAACATCACAAATAGCTACTGCACACACAAACCATACAATTTGGTTTCAAATAATTGAATTAAACATCATTTATTTATGTTCAAAATTATGGCAGAAACTTGTGGAACATGTTTAATTGCACAACTTGAGTTCTGTTGGTCACAAAAATACAAACTAAATTTCTATAGAAAGCTACTGATGTGTAGAAGACAACACAATTTGATTTGGATCAATTGGGGTTACCAAACTCCCTACACATGTTTGAATCCAGTAACTTAATAATCAAGTTTTAGCTACCATTAATCATTTGCTTCTAAAATTAAATCCTTTTAGGGGTAACTAAACATGACTAAATGTGACCTAACAAAATTGGTCCTAATTCATTTGGGTTAACCATTAAACATATTTAAATGTTTGAGTGCAGAAGGGTGTTTAAACTTCAACTTATACTAAACAATTATACTGCACAAATAATTCTACCAAAATTAGGGAAGCTAATACATGGCAGTACTAAGCTAGCAAAATTGGTTTGGAATTATTTGGACTAACAGAGTATCAGAAACAAACAAGTTTAGAATTTAAACCTTCTGTAGTATTTTTAATAATTCTTTATCTATTTAATTAAATGACATGAATCCAATTGGGTTAGTTAAACATTTTATAAGCTTTCCAGAACAATTGAGTTTGATTTATTTGGATTCCTAAATCTCGAGATATTGAATTTCAAAGTTGGATCCAGTACAGTCTTAACAGAGAAGTTTAAATTTGAATTTAATTGTTTCTGGATAATGTTGAAAGCTATGACAGGTGGGGCCTACATGTCAGTGACAGTGAGCGGTTGGAAATTAATAAAATCCTGACGAGCGGGGCCCGCCCTTCAGTCTCTCTCTCTTTTATTTAACCGAAGCGGTACGCGCCCGTTGGATCGAGATCCAACGGTCCACGATCAAACGCATCGGCGGCGACCTAAAATCGGCGGCGCTGCCGCGCCGGCGACGGCGAGGTGGAAGGATCTCTCACCTAGGGGGCTCGGGAGGTCGCGTAGATGATGCAGATCGACGGCGGCGGCGTGAGGGAAGCTTCTGGCCGAGTCACACTTGCTGGGGTGGGCTGGTTCGTCGGCGGCGCGCTCTCGCTCTTCCACGGCCACGGGCAACAACTCCGGCGAGGTCCAACGGTCGCGTCTGTGCACTAATCAAAGGGAAAAAGGATGGGGTGAGTGCGGGGAGAGAGAGCAACAGCGTAGAGGGGTCAGAGGGGAGAATGGTGCAGCGAGGCGCTGCGGCCACGACGGACCTCGACGGCGGCAGAGCTTCGGCAAGGCACGCCCTCCTGGCGGCTCTCGGTGAAATTGGAGAGGGGGAGCGAGGGAGTGGGATGGTGTGCTGCTTCCAGAGGGGTGCGGGGTGGTCTTATAGCGCGGGAGCCGGCGTATCGTGGACGGGGCGCACGGCCGTGTCCATGGCGCACCGGCGACCTTCGGCTCGAATCCGAGGCAGGGGGAACGAGGCGTAGCGCTACGAGGTCGAGCGGGGTCCGATCATGTTCTAGAAGGTGCTGGCCGAGCCGTGCGTGTCGGGGAGAAGCGAGCTGGGCCAATTTGGCCGGTCGCCGTCCGTTCAACCACGGCGGAGACACAGGGGACAGGGGGCGGCGTTGGGTCAAGGGTGGTGCTCGAGCGACTGCGGCGGCTGCAGAGGCACGGAGCGTGGAAGGCTGCGAGCATGGGGGGCCTGGGGGGCCCGGGAAACGGCGCGGTGCGCGGCGTGCGGCGTCGACACGACGACGGAGAGGTAGGCGATGAAGGTTTTGCAGAAAACCCCCTGGCCTCTCTCCTTTTTCTTTCTTTCTTTTGTTTTTCAAACCAGTAGCTCTTCCTGAATTTAATTAGGGTACTAAATCAATTTATAAAAATTTGCCAAAATTTGTGGGGCCTTCTCATAATGTGCAGAAGCTCCACAAAAATTGGCTTTGCAAAATAAAATGTTTTGAAACATTTTCTTTCATAGGGTTTTAATTATTGAATTTGGTTTTATTTTTAATTGAATTTTACTTTTGAATTTTTAAAACTAATTTAAAATATTATTGGAGATAGAAAAGTAGTAAGGATAACATGGGAGTGTTTAAATTACCACTCCTCTGAATTTTATTGTAAAAGGAAAACAATTTCTCACTTGGAGAATTTTATGTGACACTTGTCACTTTATTTTCTTGCTTTTCTCTTGATTTTATTTCCCATCTTTTCTTCCTGTCTTTAATTAGAGCAAACAACATACAACTAGCAAGAAATAAACCACACAAGAAACAATATGAGGTCAACACATATAATTAAGCAAAAGTTTTTGTTGGCTTTCATTTTTGGAATAATAATATTGATAATATTTTTGGGATGTTACAAAACTTTTCAACACAAAAGTTACCTATTATTGATTTTGGGTTTCTGAAACTGCAAAATTCTTCGCAATTACCTCCTCCGGTGTCTTTAAATTCAACTCATCCACCTTTCCGATGAAGCTCCTTCCTGCAATACAATGTTTAAGGCATTGTCCATTGACTACATGAGGTTTACCTTTCATATCACCGTGAAGACGGATAGCTCCTGAACGGTACACCTCCTGTATCACTAATGGTCCTTGCCACTTTGAAGCTAACTTTCCTGCAGAAAACTTGAAACGAGAATTGTACAATAAAACTTGATCACCTACTTTGAATTCTTTTCTCTTAATCTTCTTGTCATGCCAAATTTTAACTTTCTCTTTAAACATTCTAGCACTTTCATAAGCTTCGTTTCTCCATTCATCAAGTAGGTTTAAATCAAGAATTCTCTTCTCTCCAGCAGTCTTAAAATCAAAGTTCAATTGTTTAATAGCCCATCTAGCATTATGTTCTAATTCAACAGGTAAATGACAAGCTTTTCCATAAACCATTCTATAAGGAGACATTCCCATAGGATTTTTAAAAGCAGTTCTATAAGCCCATAATGCATCATTAATTTTAGTTGGCCAATCAGATCTAGACTTATTCACTGTCTTCTCCAAAATGAGTTTAATTTCCCTATTAATTAATTCAACTTGTCCACTTGTTTGAGGGTGATAGGGAGATGCAATTCTATGGTTAACATCATATTTTGCCAATATTTTTCTAAGAATACCATGCAAGAAATGAGAGCCACCATCAGTAATTAAAAACCTAGGAACACCAAACGTGGGGAAAATGATGTCCTTGAGCATCGTCATTGCTGTGGCATGATCTGCACTCTTGGTTGGAATTGCTTCCACCCACTTTGTAACATAATCCACTACAACCAAAATATGAGTATGCTTTGTCTTTGACTCTGGGAAAGGCCCCATAAAGTCAAAGCCCCAAACATCAAATGGCTCAAGTGGCAAAGAATAATTCATAGGCATTTCATTTCTCCTACCAATATTTCCTACTCTTTGACATTTATCACAAGATTTAACATATTCAGCACAATCCTTAAATAAAGTAGGCCAATAGAAACCATATTGTAATACCTTTGCACCTGTACGATCTCCTGCATGATGCCCTCCATAAGGACTGTCATGACAATCTCTTATAATAGCCTGTTGTTCATGCTCAGGTACACAACGTCTAATAATACCATCCACACTTTTCTTATAAAGGAAAGGATCATCCCAAAAATAATGTCTAAGATCATAAAAGAATTTCTTTCTTTGTTGAGAAGTGAAGTGTGGAGGTAGAACCTTACCAACAATAAAATTTGCATAGTTGGCAAACCATGGTGATGCAACTTTAGCACTAGAAACATTAACAATTGCAAGTTGTTCATTAACAAAGCTATCATTAATAGGAATAGGATCATCAGGTATATTTTCCATTCTAGAAAGATGATCAGCTACTTGATTATCTTCCCCTTTCCTATCAACAATGTGTAAATCAAATTCTTGCAATAGAAGTACCCATCTTATTAATCTAGGCTTAGCATCTTTCTTATGCATTAAGTATTTAATGGCAGAATGATCAGTATGCAATGTGACTTTCGAATCAGTAATATAAGGTCTAAACTTGTCACAAGCAAATAGCACTGCTAAAAATTCTTTTCAGTTGTGGCATAATTCCTTTGAGCAGCATCAAGTGTTCTACTAGCATAATAAATGACATTCAGTTTCTTATCAACACGTTGGCCCAAAACAGCCCCAACTGCATAATCACTAGCATCACACATAATTTCAAAAGGCAATTTCCAATCAGGAGGTTGAATAATAGGAGCACTTATTAAAGCATTCTTCAAAATATTAAAGGACTCAATGCAATCATCATTAAAAGAGAAAGGAACATCCTTTTGCAAAAGATTGGTTAGGGGTTTTGATATTTTGGAGAAATCTTTAATAAACCTACGATAAAAACCTGCATGCCCAAGAAAACTTCTTATACCTTTGATATCCCTTGGGTATGGCAGCTTTTCAATAGCTTCTATCTTTGCTGGGTCAACTTCTATTCCTTTTCCAGAAATCTTATGCCCAAGAACAATACCTTCAGTAACCATGAAGTGACACTTCTCCCAGTTTAAAACTAAGTGTTGGTCTTCACAACGCTGCAAAACTTTGTTAAGGTTGAACAAGCAATTATCGAAGGAAGTACCATACACAGAAAAATCATCCATGAATACTTCCATTATCTTTTCAATATAATCAGCAAATATAGCATTCATGCATCTTTGAAAAGTAGCAGGAGCATTGCATAACCCGAATGGCATTCTCCTATAAGCAAATGTACCATATGGGCAAGTAAAAGTGGTCTTTTCTTGATCATCCTTATGGACTGGAATTTGTGAGAAACCTGAATAACCATCTAAATAACAAAAGTGAGAGTGTTTAGATAACCTTTCTAACATTTGATCAATAAATGGCAATGGGTAATGATCTTTACGAGTTGCTTTATTTAACTTCCTGAAATCAATACACATCCTATAACCAACAACAGTACGTTGAGCCACAAGTTCATCCTCATCATTTGGAACAACAGTCATTCCACCCTTTTTAGGAACACAATGAACTGGACTAACCCACTTACTATTAGCTATGGGATAAATGATACCAGCTTCAATAAGTCTTATTACCTCTTTCCTTACCACTTCCTTCATTTTTGGATGGAGACGGCGTTGATAATCAATAACAGGTTTTGCATCCTCTTCCAAATTAATTTTATGCATACATAGAGCTGAGCTTATACCTTTAAGATCATCAAGAGAGTATCCAATGGCTGGTCGGTGAGCTTTAAGCACATCAAGTAATTTCTCTTCTTCTTCAGCAGAAAGGTTAGCACTAATAATGACAGGATATATGCTCTTCTCGTCCAAATATGCAAAGGTTTTAATTCAAAGCTAGGATCCCCTTTAGGTGGTGGTAGCACTCCTAAATTATCAGGTGGGATATGCAATTGTAATTGTGGTGGTTGTTGTCATAATATTTGTTCTAAAGCATCCTTTTCCTCATCATTAAATGGTTCATCTTGATTAAGCATATAACGTTCTACAACATCTGTTGAAGCTACAACTATATGTGCAAGAGTTTCAATTATATCTTCAGAAATTGGCTCTTTCACAACATGTTTATCAGCAAATTTGGAAAAGTTGAACTCAAGTTTTTCACCAGCACATTTAATAAACACTTTCTCTTTAGGCAAATTAATTTCAGCACCAACAGTGTTTAAGAAAGGTCTACCAAAAATGATAGGACAAAAAGAATCTTGAGGACAACCAAGCACAATAAAATCAGCAGGATATTTTATTTTGCCAACCAATACTTCAACATCTCTAACAATTCCAAATGGACTAATATAATCTTTATTAGCAAGTTGAATTAACATACCTGTCTCTTCCATAATGATAGTAGGATCAATATCAGGCTTGATTTCAAGATAAAGAGAATATGGAATGACACTAATACTTGCTCCAATATCACATAGACCATGATAACTTGAAGTCCCAATAGAGCATGATATAACAGGTTTACCAACTTTGGCTGAATTACCTTTGATGACCTTAGTTGCATCTTCACATAAATAAACATCAACAGGGTCTTCTTCATTTAATTGTTTGATAATTGAAATTTGACTGTTGACTTCCACCTGTTCATAAGGCTGAGAACGTCTTCTGTTACTCTTGTTAGTAACAGCAATAAGTAAATTCTCCTTAACTTGGTTTGGATATGGAGGTGGTTCAACATACTCTTCAATTGTCACAGATGACACTGGTTCTGCCTGTTTAATAACTTTAGGAACAACAATAGATTGTTTAACAGGTTCAACATAAACTTCAAAACCACTTTGAGGAACACGGATATGCTCAGCAAAACCTTTAGCTATCTCAATTCTAACATAAGGATCAAGATTAAAAGTATCACTCAGATTTTTAAACAACATAGAAGTAGAGAAGTTCTCTACACATGAATCTTATATTTACTAATTGGAGGCACCGTAGAAAGCACCACGTTAATCCTAGAGGTTAAACAATTTCAACCATCGGATTTGACTAAGCATCCTTTAACAGCCGTTGAATAACCACCCGCGTGAGACCGACCAGATCTTCTGATCTCCTTACGTAAGAGCATCCAAGGTCATGGGTTCAACTCCCAGCAAAATCATTTATTTTGTAGTAAAAGGTTAGAAACGAGAAAAAAAACATCGCATCTAATCTTCGTCTCTGAGTCCTGCCTCGGATTGATTTGCCGGTGCAAGGCCGTAATCCATCTACTC
The DNA here is from genome assembly GCA_947311845.1 of Poa pratensis. NCBI lineage: Eukaryota > Viridiplantae > Streptophyta > Magnoliopsida > Poales > Poaceae > Poa > Poa pratensis. Next base: position 43,688,344 of record CAMZMU010000086.1, read on the forward strand.
CAATCTCCCCGTGCAGCCCTGCTCATCCGCCTCCGCGCAAGGCATCAGCGGCCGATCCATCTACTCCAATCTTACCGCGCAGCCGTGCTCATCCACCCCCGCGCACAACATCAGCGGCCGAGCTTGGCGATATGCTCAACATCTGTCAGTGCTTGGATTGGATGACGGCTAGGTACACAGATGATTGATCCGAAAGTAGTGTGGCATGAAGGTCGATCAAGGTGCGATACTGTGCTGCAAGGGAAAGATTTTTTTTTTCGAGCAGAGCAAGGGAAAGATTGAGGCCTGCGAGCACTGCCAGACGCGGATCATGCATGTGCCTCGCATCAAAATAGTGTACCACGTTGACTTTGCCGTGGAATCCTAGCTGTGATACTCCTTCCAGCCCAACAGAATTATCGTTTCAACATGCCCATTTACTCTGCCCTACTCCATTCATCCTTCCTTCGTGACCTGATCGCCATATGTTTGAGGTGATGTTTAAAGAATATATCTAAGCTATGGTGGTTTCTTCTGGCTTATTATTGAGATCTATAGTTGTAAAGGGATGAAATGATATATAAAATCTAACAATATATCCTTTGAAGAAAGCACTAAAGCTCCTGAATTTATGATACAGTGCATTACATATTACACTCTCTAAGTAATTGTAGCTTCTGTTGTGCGCAGTTTTTTTCTCTACAAGATGCTGTTTGCAATTTCTTACTATTGCAAGAAAATCTTATAGATTATTCTGTACACATTAAGTAATAGTAGCTTCTTTTGTGTACAGTTTTTCTTTTCCTGAACATGTATGCATATCTGTACGTCTGCAAGCAATTCTCCTAATTATGGCAGTGAAAGGTTAGTAATTCGAGTTTATTTTGTAATGTTATATTTTCCTATAAGGAACGTATGAGTTTATATATAAACCGAATATTTTCAATTTAGGCTTTACAAGTTCGATCCTTAATGCATTTTCGGAGTACATTCATGGTATTTGTACGAAGGCCTATTATCTTTTTTTTTTTCAGTTGACGTGAATGCTGAAGAACCATAGATAATATGTTGATGGGAAACTCACACTGATAAAGAACCTAGAAGGCCATAGAGAAAATGTAGTAAGGTAAGGAATCATGCATCTGCTCCACTCATTTACTTTATGAGAATATATGGATATTTGTCTGATTCATTTTCAAAACAACATTGTATGTGCCAGGCTGTGTATTCGGCTTTAATCTATCTGATGCAGCATTTCAATTTTTAACCTTCAGTAAGTATGTACTTTCAATGTTCACCTATGTTCTGGAGCAGAATTCTGACATCCTACTTACAGAAATTTGTTAATGGTCTACGGAAGTCCACAATGAGAATACTCCTACAAATATCACATCTAGCGTTTGGATACTATAACTTGCAAATATTACCTCTTATTTTTCATTCCTTGAAATTCTGAGATGTGCAGTTAATTAACGACTTATGAGAGCAGATATTTCCCACAGTCGACTCAGGTAACAATTTCAAATCTTGAGATATGTTGATATGATCTCCATAATTTTGTACTGAGATCAAATTCCGGTGTAGCATCTACACTTTTATGTGCTTTCAGATTATTAAGAAACCTTTTGACATTGCTAACATTTTGTGCTTCACCTCCTTTTCTTTTCTCCATTGTATTTTCAGAATCTGTGAATGCATATCTTTGGTGTTGCACTGCCAGCTAATGTTTGTTCACCGGCGTCGCTGGCACCTGATTTTACCAACCGGCAACCGAGGAACAACAATCTTGCAGGTCTGCTGCGTCCTCTTATTCGCTGCCGCCGCCGGCCGCTGATTTTGCAACCCAGACACTGAGGAACAACAGGCTCGGGTGTGCAGACACCGATTGATGGATCCCGCTCTCACGTTTATCTGCCATCACCAGATGCATCAGCACGATGATTTAGGTAGCAAAGAAGGGCAGTACCTGCTCTCAGGTAGGCTTGGCACGTTGGCTGGCGGCACCGTCGCCACTTGAGGAAGCAACCATTCGTTCCCATGGGGCCTCATCATACGCACGCGGCACCCATGTCTATGGTTCTCCATGCCTGGACACTCAGGTTTAATTTATGGTAGGTGCTTTGTGCCAGAATTAATTCCTTCCCAACTCTTTTAGATGATTTTTTCCCAGCTTTTAGGTGATGTTATATGCACGAATAGCTTGCACCGAATCACAAGAATCCCCGGTCGTTGATTCCCTCACACATCTTGCAATGAACTTTGGAGATAAAATTGTAGCAGACAGAAGACATGTCGCAATTTTGTTTCCGCAGTGCGTGGTGCTGAAGAATCGTGCATTGCCTGACGTTGATAATTTCCTGCTGAGGGGTTCTACATATTGTTCCCTATGGAGATGAGTTAGCACGTACTTCTGATTAACCGGTTAACTTTGTATTCAGTTTAAATGCATCTATTTTTTTTCATCTGTGTGATAATTATGAACTATACCTGTATGTTGATTTGTGTTGGAGGTGTGTCTAACCGTGGAGTAGTGTTTTATATAAATAATAGCTGTAGTGCCTTATTTAAGTTTCTGAATACCATGTATTTGAATAGCTATCAAAGTAATACTGACGCTTTTGCTTTATAATTTTGGGTCGCATTCAGTTTCGAGTGCAGATGTGCTATCTGCATGTGGGATAATGGATCTAGCACCCATATTTGTAATTTCAAGCATTCAAAAAATACGGTATGCCTCATATTTTTTTTAGATAATACTCTTATTATTCTCTCCTTTCCACATTGATCTATGAAATTCATATTTGATTTGCTAATTACCTATTTGTCCAGTCACTGCAGTACTCTCAGTGGACAGCAGTAGAGTGAAAGTGTTTAATCTGTGAGCTACTAACTATTTTGTGTTCAGTTACAAACACCCCATCGTGAGAGCTGGAGAGGAAGTTTAAATACTCTACTTTATACTGATGTGCTGGATCAAATATGTTGTCAATACAAAAAATGAAGGGCCAAAGTAGAGCCCAGGTACGCATGTATCTATTGAACGACTTTCCGTTTCGGAGTAGGAATAATATTAAAGCTTGCCTCAAACGCTACTTAGTTACTCCCTCCGTTTATAAATATAAGATGTTTTAGCTTTTCTACAATACGTGTGTATCTTGACGTGTTTTAGTATGTCCATTCATTCATTTCGATCTGTATGTACTACATATTAAAATATATAGAACATCTTATATTTAGGAAAGATGGAGTATTTTACTATCATGTAAGTTGTCAGACCGTACACAAACCGGAACGTATTATGGACAATTCGATCATTTGGCAACAACATAAAACTCCCAGGAGGCATATTGCCAGTGCTAATAATGATTTATGGATAATATAGGTTGAATAAACAATACTCACGCTTATATTTGAAAGGTAGTAGTATGTCTCTCCATGACAAAAACAGACACCTCTAAATGTTTCATTTTTTATCAACAAAAATGAATGATATTGATCAAGTGAGGGCTTCTCCAATTAATTATAGATGAACTCGCACAGTAAGGAAAATTGATGAACATCAAAGATGTTGATTATGTATGTCAAGGGTTAATAATCAATGCTTTTGGATATTTAGATTTTTTTTTAGCGCTGGATATTTAGAAGTACATATATCTTCCATGAAAAAACAATTCCATCTATTTTTACTGTCCGACTACTTCATCTGTTATTCATCCAAATTCCATGATGCTAAGTAAGTGATGGCTTCTCCGAATATTTTTTGAAGTATAGCTGATTATTTCTTAAACTCAAACACGTGTGACCTTGAATGTAATTTATAAACAAAATTATAATGATCGAGAACTGATTGAATAATTATATTTATTTTGGCTGTAAATTACAACATGAGACATTAGATGATATGATATTTAAACATATACACGTATTTCCAAATATTCGAGTTTGTGAAAACAAATATTGAACCAATTTATAAAAACTAATTCACACAAAGAAATGGTATTGCTTTCTTAATATCAATGTATCTCACAATAGCTAGCCCGTGCGAATGCACGGGTTGATGACTAGTATCCATATCAAAATAGGGCTCATTACCTTTATCAAGATCCCAGTGACTAGTATTTTCAGAAATAGTCTCCAATAAATTCCATGCTTCTTCTTCAGTATTATTAGTAAAACTTCCACCAGATGAATTATCCAGAATTTCCTTGTGCTTCGACGGTAGCCTCACATAAAAGTTTATCAATATAAGTTTCCTTGTAAGATCATGACAAGGATTCTTGCGAAGGAGTTCCTTTAACTCCCCAAGCTTGAGTAATACTCTCTCCCAGATGTGGCCATAAATTAAATATATAGCAGCGGTTCTCATAAGCTTCTTTAGGAGTAAAATATTTAAGAAAGAAAACCTTCCTCAGATATTCCATTCAATAGCAACCTCTTCATCAAGAGACATGTACCAATCACGAGCATTACCAGATAAAGACAAATATAATAACTTCATTTTACCTGGTCTTCAGAAATACCAGGAAGTCTAAATAAACCACATATGTCTTCAATTAACTCCATGTGTTCACGTGCAGACTTAGTTCCATCACCTGTAAATGGATTTTTCATAACTCTTTTAACATGACCAACGGGAATTTTAAATCCCACTTTAGGTATCTCAGACACAGTAGTTTCAACCACTTTAGGAGTAGTGGCATAAGCACTGTCATATAGAGCAAGGTGCAGCGAGGAACGATTCATAAATGCCATAGTAACAATGAGATAAAACAGCTTTCAAGTTTCCTTACCAAACTTCTTACCAATAGCGCTACGCTCCCCGGCAACGGCGCCAGAAAAGTATCTTGATGACTCCAAGTGCAGGAGATCAATTGTAGTACCTTTCAATTAGAAAAGGTTGTCGAATCCACGAGGAGCTGAAGGTATTGGTTAGTAAGATTGATAAATAAAACAATAAAAGATGCAAGTGTTTTTGGTATTTTTGGTTGTATAGTTGCAATGCAGAAAATAAACAGTAGCAAGTCAAAGCTCTTAGAGAGAGAAAGCCCAATCCTCTTATGTGGCAAGAGGACAAGCTCAAGTGATGTGTAACTTATATGTGGAAAACGTTCCCGAGGGCGGCATGGATATTGCTAGGCATAGAGATTTATTAAACAACACGTTGAATATCTTGTCAAGTTTTAATCTTCTTTGGACGGAGCCATTATTAGGTATAGCTAAATAAATAAACTACAACCCCTTATGATGGATCATGTGGCCAAGTAAATGACTGCACAAGAGTTATTAAGACATAAAGTCCCACCATAGCATTACACTCTAAGGTCCCCGATACTAATACCCTCATAATATAACTTCATGATTCGGTCCCAGGTTTACATGTCCTCCCAAGTCTCCCTCAATTCATTATACTACGGTGTTCTCTATGAGCCATATAGGTGAAGTGTTGTGCAGTCGACGTTCGCACAACACCATCATAGAATCACATAAAAGATAAACTCTTGACAAAATACCAACACATGTTATATATAAATCATTGCCAATTCATCCTATGCCCTCGGGAACATATGGGAACTACTCACAACGTGCAAACATGATAATATTCAGTGGCATAAGTGGTACAACACAATCTGAAAATATAAATTCACCACCAAATAATGACAAGTACTCAATCACAAACATGAATAGTAGCACAAGACAAGTATCTAGGGTATAGCAACTCTCAAACTACGAGGGGAACGGAGTGGATCACGGAGATGATGATGGAGATGGTGCTGGTCTTGGTGATGGTGATGATGTAGAGGCCTCCTCCCACGCCAAGGAGGAGAGGTGATGACGATGATTTCCCCCTTCTCCGGAGCTCCGGAGCAGCAGGATCTGATCCCCCTCGGAGGGAATCAGGAGTTTTGCCGCCGCCGCGGCCTCGGATGGTTTCGGAAAAATTAGGGCGTAACTTTTCGGGGAGGACGAAGGCGTCGATAAAAAGCCCCAGGCGAGGAGGTGCCCGAGGCTCCACTTAGTGGGTCCCACGCGGCCAGGTACTTGGGCCACGTGGCCCACCCCTTTTGGGCCTCGTGGCTCTCCTCTCTTCGGTCTTCTTCCTCTGCATTTCTCTCGACGAAAAACCAGCTGTGTAATTTTCCTTTTATTATTTGGGTCCCTGTAGCTCCTGAAACATTAAAAACAAGAAAAGGAGGTTTTCTGCCTCCAAGAAATTAAATACCAAAAATAGGGACTTTGTATGAAAGTCCCATAAATCATCTAAAACATGTAAAAAACAATGATATAACAATGCAAATAACATTCTAATATGATACTAAAAGTTGTATAAATGATGATATAAAATGCACGTATCAGATGGTCAAGAAGATGAAGAAGAAGAAGGAAGAAGAAGACCCAGGCGGTGGTAGTACCGGGGATAGGCGGTACTACCGCTCGGCAGCTACCGCCACTGCTACCGCCGGAAAGGAGTTCTGCCTCGATTCCCGGTACCGATAGATACCGCTGCGGGTACCGCTGGAGGTACCGCCGACGTGGGCTGAACTGAAGATCGCCCGCACCGGCGGTACTACCGGCTAAGCCAGCGGTACTACCGCCAGTGCGGGAGCAGCTCGGGTGGAGGACCCGAGTGACCTTGCCCACCTACCCTTTTTGGTCAACACTACTTATAGGACCCCCTTTGCTCAGATCTAGGGTTAGACTAAGATTAGTCTTGAGTTGAGCTTTGCTCCTTTTCCACCTCTTGTGGTGTTGCCTCCTAGTGAGATGAATAAAGGCCTCCCCTTGTGGAGATGATCCAAGGCCTCCCCTTGTGGAGATGAACAAGAACTCCTCCTTGTAGTTTCGATTACTTGTCAATCTTTCCTCTTTGAGTGACTTGATTGAACGGTAGGATTGACCGGTGAGATAAACAATCTTAAGAGTAAGTGTGCTTGGATCTATGAGAATCGGGGGCTACCCACGGGGCTTGTTACCGATTGATTGCTTCCTTGTGTCTTGCTAGTTATCCTCTTTGTTGCCCTTTGCCCCTTTTGTGTTCTTCGTGTTCTTCGCCCCTTACGCCCAAATCCGTGAAGATCGGGACCTACCCCGCATCATATGGTATCAGAGCAAAGGTTGCCACGGATTGACTTTGTTTCCCCACAAATCCCCCCAAATTTTTCTTTGATTTTGAGAAATTCGAAAATTTCCACAAAAAATAGCCACAAATTGCTTTTGGATCAATCTGTGAATCTTGTGCGTTTTGGCAAGTTTTGATCCGTGGATCTCATGCTAAACTTTTTGATCTTGCTTCCTATGCGTTTCCATAGCCTAATTCCATCGTTTGCCCTTCGATTTGACGATTTTCGGCCCAGATTTCCGCCCAAATCGCGCATTTTCACGTCTCGGGCACGTTCCAGCAACCGCCGCGGTACTACCGCCTATCCCAGCGGTACTACCGCCACCGCCAAAAACTGCAAATTTCAGAAAATTGCTTTCGTCATATCTTTTGATTTCGGACTCTGTTTTTGGTGTTTTTCGGCTCGTTTCGAAGCTACGGACAAGGCCTACATCACCATCTCGGTTGATCCATCATCCACCACTACACAAAATTCGTGGGCAAGCACGAGACTTCGACACCAACGGGTAAAGTTGTCGACGAAAGGTATAACATCTCCAATCTTTACCCCTTGCCATTCCTTTGTGAGCCACACTATATCTTTGCGATTACCATATCCTATTGAGGCTAGCTCTTAATGATTGCTTGGGCTTTGCACATTAGCACCGTGTAGTTTCCGAGCAAAAGTGTGTGCGCTGGTTGATATATATATATCTTGTTGGCCTCAAAGAAGTGAGAGTGTAAAAGAGTTAAGAAGCAAAAAGAGCCATAAGAGTGTGACAAGAGAAAAAGTCAAGAAGCAAAAAAAGCCAAAAGGAAGAAAGAGATAAGAAACATCTCTTGCCATATCTTGTAGGAAGCGTGAACGCTCGATGAACATCTTGTAGGTGGTGCTTGTTGTGCAAATCTTGTAGCCCACTCATAATTTGCAATCGAGCTAGTTGCTCTCCTTGTACTTGTGCAACACCGAGCGTCTAGTCTTCGCTAGGACCTTTGGTTAATTGGCTCATTTCTATAGTTGCACGAGTCTCATTTATCTCCACGTGTGTGTTTCCGTGAGCCTTGCTCATTTTCTTTCGAGATTGACTTGTTTTGCTTGTTGATCATTGTGGTTCTTTACTTGCCTTAACAATATCTTGGTTCCGGGTTGTTTCAATTTGATTTCCACCTACCATACCTACCTATCCTCATAAGTGTGCGTGTTGGGTGTGAGATCCGGATTCTCATTGGACAAGCAACTTTATTCTTCGGATTAAGTTTATCTTGATACTCTATTGCCACACATTTCACTTGTTCTTGAGAATCATGTTTAGGGGAAGTACAAATGGAAGCTCAAGCTCGGAAGGTGATATCAATGGAGGATTTCAAGGCAATAATGGACATGTCACACATACCGAGTTCGTTGGTCTTCGTCACCTTGTGCGTGATGGCCTAGGCCGCTATGAGCGTCGTCTTCAACAACAAGAAGCCATCTTCAATGACCGCATTCAAGCTCAAGAAGCGAATCTCAATGAGCAAATGGAGCGGGTGACCAACGCCCTCAACAACCTCGCGCAACATCGATCTTCTTCAAGTTCACACCGTACAAGAAGCTCCTCAAGGTCGACACAACCGAGGCATGCGCATCATGGTCATCACCAAGAGCAACCACACCAAGGTCGCCAAGAAATACCAAGGCATGACGAGCATGAGCGACATCGCCATGAAGCGGAACGCCAACCTTCGCCTCGACCGCACCATGACAATGTGCATCAAGAACATCATCGCCCAAATGGCCAATGACAATGGTGTTCCGGGTGGAAATGACTATGGTGATCAAGGGCGTCCACATCGCCATCCTCCAAGGCCACGTCATCGACATCATGACCATGGGAACCATGTGGAGAACCCAAGGCCGCATGATGAGCCTCGTCCTCGCCAAGATCGCCAACATGAGCGCCATCACCACACCGTCGAGTCAAGTGATAGTGAGTCAAGCCACCATCATGGAGATGGGCTAAATCAAAGGAGACGTGGACGTGCATTCCCACCTCCCAACCATCGAGATGAAGATGACAACTTGAACAACCTTCGATTTGACATGCCGAAGTTCTATGGAACAAGTGATCCGGAAGCCTATCTTTCATGGGCACTCAAGGTTGACAAGATCTTCCGAGTTTGCCACTTTTCCGAGGCAAGATGGTTACTCTAGCGTCAATGGAGTTTGAAGATTATGCCCTCTTGTGGTGGGAACAACTCCAAGATGCTCGTTTGGCAAACCGCCAACAACCTATCAACACTTGGGTCGAAATGAAAGAAGCTATGTACAAGCGCTTTGTTCCAAGTCACTACATAGAGACTTATACAAGAAGTTGCAAGAGTTGAAGCAAAGGTTGAAGTCGGTTGATGAGTACTATAAAGAGATGGAGATCTCAAGGATAAGAGCCCATGTTGACGAGTCGGAAGAGCAATCTATGGCTCGTTTCATGAATGGCCTCAATTACCCAATAAAGAAGATTGTGGAATTCCAACCTTATACCACCTTGGTTGAGCTAGTCCATCATGCAACAAAGGCCAAGCGCCACGTTCTTGAAGAGCTCAAGTACATCAAGACCAAGGCTTTCTTCGCCAATAAGCCTTCATCATCCACGCCTACACCAACACAAGCTTCTACTCAAGCAAACACAAGAGGTACTCCAAGAGTGTCAACCTCCACGACTCAAGCGCCTCAACCTTTCAAGAAAGCTCCTCCCACAAGCAACAAACCTCAAGGATCATCGTCCGGCACAAGACTTTTGCAATGCTATAAGTGCGGAGGACAAGGACACAAATCCTTTGAGTGCACAAACAAGAAAGTTATGATTGTCAATGACTTGGGAGAATATGAGTCCATGAGTGAAGAGGAGTACCTTGCCAAGAACCAAGTCACCACACGAAAAGTGCTCATGATGAATCAAAGGAGATATTTTGTGATGGTGACAATAACAACCCTTCTTTGGTTGTGATAAGAACCTTGACCGCCAACGTCCAAGTAGAAGAAGACCAAAGATGCAACTTGTTTCAAACAAGAGCGGGAATCAATGGAAAGTCCATCAAGGTCATCATAGATGGTGGAAGTTGTCACAACTTTGCAAGTAAGGAACTTTGTGATAAGCTAAACTTGAAGCTCAAGAAGCACCCACATCCATACCATGTGCAATGGTTAAGTGATTGCGGAACCGTCAAGATCCAACATATGGTGCAAGTGTCCTTCAAGATTGGAGCTTATGAAGATACCGTCGATTGTGATGTTATGCCTATGACCGTTTGCCACTTACTTCTTGGACGTCCTTGGCAATATGATAGGAGTGCTATGCATGATGGAAGGACGAACTACTATAGCTTCAAGAGCAATGACAAGACCTTCGTCCTCCGTCCCATGACACCAAGTCAAGTAATTGCCGACAATGCCAAGACTATTGCTAGAGCACAACAAGATCGTTCTTCAAGTGAGATGACTGGTGAGAGAGTGATCCACCAAAAAGTGAGTGAGAGCCACAAGCCAAAAGAGAGTGATACTTCAAAGAGAGCCCCAACGAATTTGACACTATTTGCCACCAAAAGAGATATGAGGGAGTTGCGAGAGACCCATCCACCCTTCACTATGTGCTCATATGCAAGGGTGAAGCTTCTATTACTACCGACTTCACAAACCTTCCTCCTCCTTTGTTGTCTCTTTTGATGGAATTTGAAGATGTTTCCCTCAGATGTGCCACCGGGACTACCTCCGCTACGCGGCATCGAGCATCACATCGACCTCGTCCCCGGAGCACCACTACCTAACCGCGCTCCTTACCGCACCAACCCCGAAGAGACGACGGATATTGAGCGGCAAATACAAGAACTTCTTGACAAGGGACATATCCGCGAGAGCTTGAGTCTGTGTGCCGTGCCCATCATCTTGGTGCCCAAGCACGACAACACTCTTCGCCTTTGCATGGATTGTCGCCCCATCAACGCTATCACTGTTAGGTATCGCCACCCTATCCCTCGACTTGATGATATGCTTGACGAGCTTTGTGGTTCCGCCATCTTTTCAAAAATTGATCTTAAAAGTGGATATCACCAAATACGGATGAGTGAAGGAGATGAATGGAAAACGGCTTTCAAAACAAAGCTTGGCCTTTATGAGTGGCTAGTCATGCCATTTGGCCTTTCAAATGCACCATCTACCTTCATGAGACTCATGAACCACGTTTCAAGGCCTTTCATTGGCAAGTTTGTTGTTGTCTACTTTGATGATATCCTTATTTATAGCAAATCTTTGGAAGAGCACACTTCTCATGTGGCTCAAGTTTTGTTGGCCCTTCGCAATGAAAAGCTTTATGCTAATCTTTCTAAGTGCACATTTGCTACCAAAAAACTTGTTTTCTTGGGTTTTGTTGTTTCTTCGGATGGAGTTGAAGTTGATGACGCAAAGATAGAAGCAATTCGCACTTGGCCTTTTCCTATGTCACTTGAGGAGTTGAGACGTTTTATGGGTTTTGCCGGATTTTATCGCCGATTCATCAAAGATTTTTCTACAATTGCATGTCCTCTTCATGACCTTACCAGAAGAATGCACCTTTCATTTGGGGCCATGCCCATGATTTTGCTTTCATTGAGCTCAAGCGGTTGTTAACCGAAGCACCACTCCTTGCTCTTTCGGATTTCTCTAAAACATTTGAGATTGAATGCGATACAAGTGGTTTGTGTAGGTTCGCGTGTAGGCTACACTAGCGCAAATCAAAATTTTCTACCGCGACATCCAAGGAACTGCTGCAGTTATAGATCACGGGATTACCACTAGACGCGCTGTGCCATGCCGAAGTCGGTGAAGCGAGCCGGGACAGGGTAGACGTACAATCCTCTCCGATCCAGTCGCTCCCACGAACAGCTCCCACGAACAGCTCCTCTCGGCGGCTCGTCCAAGTGCTCCAAGTGCAGCACCTCTATAGGTATCCACACGTACGGCGTGGAGGCGCCGCTCGCCGGACTGCTAGGTCCGCGCGGGCAGCAGGGGCGTGGTGAGATGGTGGCTGGGTGGATTGTGGTGCGGAATTGGGCAACCCTAAAACGTCCAGCCTCCTCTCCTTATATAGACCTCCCCATACTGGGCCGCTTCAACTGAAGCCCATCCTGGAGTCTATTCCAGCCCAACTCAGATCCTATCCAAATTATGCCTGCACAACCTTAAGTGTGTGACCCTATAGGTTCACGCACGTTTAGTCATGGCACGAGTACACTTACTCGTCCAATAGTTGGTAGCGGCTTCTAGCAAAACGTGCCAACTCCCAAACGCGCATAAAGATCGTATCGGACGAACCATCACAATGTTTATGCCATTCCCTTTGCCTCATGATATTTGGTCAAGCTATCAGCTTACCACTCTTTCTCGATCCTGTGATTCGGAATCCCAAACTAGGTTAACCATTAACCTTATGTAGCACGGCCATGCATTTCTGGATCCGATCACTCGAGGGGCCCAGAGAAATATCTCTCTCAAGTAGAGAGGGGCAAATCCCATCTTGACTGACTATGCCTTGCAGCATGTTTCATGACAAACCCGTAAGCTACCTTTATGGCTACCCTTTCACGGTGTAGCGTTGGATAGCCCCAAAGTAAGTTAATTCACATCTCAAGTACATACGACAATCTCAGGTCTAGGGACAAAGCAAACACATCGTGTAGAGAGAGAGCTATGAACGTTTGCTTCATTGTCTCAAGGTGGGTCAGCCCAACTCTATGTTCACAACATAAGTCCACATTATTAGTTTGACATCTCCATGTCTATGACTTGTGAAACATAGTCATCTACTAATACATGTGCTAGTCTAATATTCAAGTGTGTCCTCACATGAACTCCGACTAGGGACATATTTAGAATAACCATACAAGTAATGAGTTTCACAGACAAGTCCTCAACTCGCCAATCAATACAAGACATTATTCAAGGCACATTATAAATCATGGATACATTGAAATATCATCATCTCTATGATTGCCTCTTGGAAGCAAAAGCCACAAACATATCATTCTTAGAGATAGAACAACCATTGTTTTTACTCGCAAATGAATAACCATCTCGCATCAAACATGAAGGAGAAATAATGTTTCGACTTAAAGCTAGAACATAATAACAATTATTCAATTCCATAATAAATCCTGAAGGGAGGTGCAGTTGCATGACGCCAACGGACAACGCAGCAACCTTTGCATTATTTCCGACGCGAAGATCAACTTCTCCTTGTCTCACGCTTCTACTCCTTACTAGCCCCTGCATCGATTTGCAAATGTGAGCAACCGATCCGGTATCAAATACCCAAGAGTTAATAATGGAGTCAGCGAGAAAAATGTCTATAACATTAACCACAAGCGTTCCTGAGCCAGAAGTCTTACTCCCACTCTTCTTCAAAGAAGCAAGGTACTTGCTGCAGTTTCTCTTCCAGTGTCCAGACTCATGGCAGTAGTAACATTCTGTGTCAGGTTTAGGTCCATCTTTGGACTTGGGCTTTGGCTTGGAGATCGAATCTTTAGCCTTAGCCTTTCCCTTAGCCTTTCCATGCTTCTTGAAGCTAGGCTTATTCTGCACAGCCAACACTTGGCCATGCCCTGCACACTTCTTAATGTCACACTCAGCCGTCTTGAGCATCCCACACAGTTCATTAAGGTCCTTTTCCGTCCCATGCATATGGTAGTTCGAAATGAAATTCCCATAGCTGGCTGGAAGTGACGCCAAAATGAAATCAGTGGCCAACTCTCGACCCAATGGAAAACCCAGTTTGTCCAAAGTCTGCGCGTAACCAAGCATCTTGATTACGTGCGGGCCTACTGCCCCGCCCTCAGCTAGTTTGCAATCACCAAAGGCCTTAGCGATGTTGAACCTTTCAGTCCTGGCCTGGGTCTGGAACATATCCTTCAGCGCAACGATCATATCGTACGCTTCCTGACCATCAAACTGCTTTTGAAGGTCGGGTTCCATGCATGCAAGCATAAGGCAGCTAACCTCAAGAGACTCATCACATGCTCTCCTGTAGGCAGCTCTAACGGCAGCAGTGTCGGTGTCAAGAGGTTCATCTGGGATTGGGGTATCCAGAACACTTTCCTTCTTATCAGCCCTGAGAACAATTCTCAGATTCCAGATCCAATCCGAATAGTTTGTTCCAGTTAACTTTTCTTTCTCAAGGATGGAACGCAAAGCAAAAGGGGTGGGTTGGTTACGTGCCATTGATCTACAACAGAAAACATGCAAAATACTAAGACAAAAATCCATGATAGAGTAAAACATTTAAACAATTTAACATGGTCTACTCCCACTAAAACCAACATCCCTCTATTGGTACTTAGTGATTCAAGATCCACAACGAACAAGTCTCCTAGTGAGCCAGACGCTTCACCGCTAGAAAATGAGGTAGTTCGGTAAGCAACACTTTGCTAATCATATCACATATGACTCTTGTTGTTGGGTGACATCTCTATGTCAAAAACCCAACCTTTATGCCCCAAGGCGCTTAACCGTTAAGATTACCTTGTTGAGCTAACCAACTCTTATGCATGTAAGTATCCGATACAAACCCATCTAGCCAACGAAAACGATGGCACCCTACTGTCATAGGCCCACCATCGATCGTAGAAGACATGGGATGGTGCAAGGTTTAGTTGGGGGGGCATGTTAACTTAACATTTGTGAGGGATCGTTCTACTTCCACGAATCTAACATGCATAGGAGTAAAACAATAGGAATAGCAATCACATAGTTGTGACACAGTATGGCCCGTTTCTCATGGTGATCTCCATCTCCATAGAACCTGTCCACCATGATGATCTCCATCTCCATGGTCCATGTGCGCCATCCCTCCGAGTGATGCGTCCTCCAAGAACTATTACAAGCTATTACGCCTAACAGCTAGTAATGTAAATTACATGAAGTGTGGGGATCATCACAAGTCGGCACGCAGGCCGTTAATACAATAAGTGACAACACATTTGGCTCCTGCCGTGTTGACATACTCACGACACGCAGGTTATGAAAATATTACACACATGCATCACATACACATGGGCCATACTGGTCACAAAACACAAATCTGCAAAAACGAGTTAGACGTTCTAACGCCGAAACTTCGAACCCCTAAAAGTCTATTTTAGAAGTCGAATTTGCACATTCTAAAAAACGAGTCAAGTTAAAGACTAGAAGATTTTTGAAGCAAAATAAAAAGTTCTACAACTTTTATTCAACACTTTTCTCGATCCGAGGTCGTCTGCAAAAGTTACAGCCATATTACCGGAAACTGTTCGTTTTGGCAGATTACCTGTTACCAGCGGTAGATCCGATCTATCACCCGCGCATCTCATGCACCATGAATATGATCTAAATTCTGATTCGACCAATCCAATTGATCTTCGCGTGCTGCTGTTGGATTTACGTGTCACAGTCTACCCCGATGGCGGAAACCGACCGGTAGGGGTAAGTCGTTCGACGACCTCTTGCAACACGATCACGGAAATCAGATCACAGATCAAGACATTTACAACGGACTGCCGATCACATCGGCCTTAACCCCATCTACATATCACATATGCAAATGATCCGAACCTATAACGAGGCAGCATCGGCTCTGATACCACTGTAGGGTCGCGTGTAGGCTACACTAGCGCAAATCAAAATTTTCTACCGCGACATCCAAGGAACTGCTGCAGTTATAGATCACGGGATTACCACTAGACGCGCTGTGCCGTGCCGAAGTCGTGAAGCGAGTCGGGGCAGGGTAGACGTACAATCCTCTCTGATCCAGTCGCTCCACGAACAGCTCCTCTCGGCAGCTCGTCCAAGTGCTCCAAGTGCAGCACCTCTATAGGTATCCACACGTACGGCGTGGAGGCGCCGCTCGCCGGACTGCTAGATCCGCGCGGGCGGCAGGGGCGTGGTGAGACGGTGGCTGGGTGGATTGTGGTGCGGAATTGGGCAACCTAAAACGTCCAGCCTCCTCTCCTTATATAGACCTCCCCATACTGGGCCGCTTCAACTGAAGCCCATCCTGGAGTCTATTCCATCCCAACTCAGATCCTATCCGAATCATGTTACTAAATTTCTTCTCTTTATGATGAAGGTTTTGAGCTTTCTCTTGATTGGCTTTTATTTGCTGGGTACTTTAAGACCTATTGGTCCTTATGAGAGAGGGAGAAACGGTTTCATATATCTCAATAATATTAAGTCTTCTCTCTTTATGTTGAAATTTTTGAAGTTGCACTTGTTTTGCCTTCCTATGCTAGTCACTTTGTGTTTTATTGATTTATTTTCTTACAAGATTCCTTTGCATAGGAAGTGGGTTAGAATTAAATGTGTTTGATATTTGCTTCTTGATGCTCTTTTATATTCAACTCATACATATGAGCATCATCAAAATTATCATGCCTAGCTAAAAGGCTTTAAATAAAAGCGCTTATGGGAGACAACCCATTATTTTATTTCCGCAATTTTTCTTTATTTGAGTCAAGGTCTGTTTACTTCTGTAGCAATTCCTTTGTATCTTTATTTTATCGCATTGTTGTGCCAAGAGTAGTCTCTAATGATAAGATGATGCTAGATTTGATTACTGCGCAGGAACAGATTTCTGCTGTTCACCGTATTAATTCTTTAAAATATCAGAATGTGAATTAAATCTGAATTTTTTTGTGTGTAATCCTCATATATGTATGCATCTTTCGTTAGTTCAAGGTTTTTCGATCTGAGCAACATAAGTGCCTCAAAAAAATTCGTCTTTGCGGACTGTTCTGTTTTAGACAGATTCTGTCTTTTATTTTGCATTCTCTCTTTTACTAGTGTTGAGTGGAATTCTTTTTTGGGTGGAAGAGCTTCACATAACATCAGTGGCAGTAGTTAATGTTTAAAGTAATGGTCATTTGTGTCCTTATAGAACATGTGAGTTTTTGATTGTGCACTAACCCTCTAATGAGAATTACTTTGAGTTTGGTGTGGCGGAAGTTTTCAAGGGTCAAGAGAGGAGGATGATATAATGTGATCAAGAAGAGTGAAGAGCTTAAGCTTGGGGATGCTCCCATGGATCACCCCAGCATATTTCAAGAAGACTCAAGCGTCTAAGCTTGGGGATGCCCAAGGCATCCCCTTCTTCATCAGCAACTTATCAGGTCATCTCTAGTGAAACTATATTTTAATTCTTTCACATCATATGTGCTTTACTTGGAGCGTCTGTGTGCTTTTATTTTCATTGTTATTTTATTTTCTGAGTCAACTTGTTGGATCCTAGCAATCTTGTTTGGGAGAGAGACACGCTCCGCTTTTTCATGTGAATACTCCTATTCTTCACTTATACTTGTTGAGTATTCTTGTCTAGCTATTGCTATGCTTTTAGCTCCTTTTTTCATGCATCTCTTATTCAGAGCTGTTAGTTCTTTTAGAAAAGTACTCTTTTGTTTCACTTATAATTGTTTGGAGAGTTTGTGTTGAAATAATTGATTGGTGTTTGGTTGGAACAGAAAATGTTGCATGTGGTAGATGGTATAATGGAAAAAGCTTACATATTCTTGTAGATCATGTGGATAATTTGATACTTGTCAATTGTTTTGAGTTATCAAGTAGTTCATGTTTAAGCTTTTGTATCATGTGGTTAAAACCTATTATGAAGAACTACCGTAAAGCTTGTTGAAATTTGGTTTGTATGATTGGTATCTCTAAGGTCTAGATATTTTCTAGTAAAAGGGTTTGGTTAACAAGGAAGACAGTGTAGAGTCTTATAATGCTTGCAATATGTTTTCATATGAGTCTTGTTGTCGGTTGATATCCTGTGTTTGCTTCAAATAACCTTGCTAGCCTAAATCTGTACTGAGAGGGAATGCTTCTCGTGCATCCAAAACCTTGAGCCAAAATCCATGCCATTTGTGTCCACCATAACTACCTATATGTGGTATTTCCTTGCCATTCCAAGTAAATTTTTCATGTGCTACCTTTAAACTATTCAAAACTTTATTATTCCTTTTTGTGTCAATGTTTACCAAGCTCATGAGGACGGGGTGGATGTCTTTATGTCAACTGTCAAACAGACTTTACCACCGGACTAGCGGCATATACATCCGCTTATCCATTAATTTTGCAAAAAGAGCTGGCAAATGGGGTGCCCAGTCCCAATTAATTACAACTTTAACCGCTTAATTCTCTTCACATTTTTGCCCTGATTTATCAGTCAAGCAATGACCAGTGAAATATCTGCATGTGTAAACAAAAGAGAAAGAGGGATGATCTGCCTTGCTGGTAGAAATAACGTCCTTCATGGGAGCCGCTCTTAAAAGTCTGGTTGGCAGGGGTCATATTGTACTTTCCATTTTCTGATTCGTTGACAATTAACAAACACCTCCAAAACTTATTTTTACTCTCTATATGATTTCAAAAACTTAAAAAGCTCTAGCACATGATTTAATCCCTGCTTCCCTCTGCGAAGGGCCTTTCTTTTACTTTTATGTTGAGTCAGTTTCCTACTTCTTTCTATCTCAGAAGCAAACACTAGTGTCAACTTTGGTGCAACAATTTTTATATGCTAGTATATTGCACTTATTATATTGCTTTGTGTTGACAAATATCCATGAGATATATGTTGAAAGTTGAAAGCAATTGCTGAACTTAAATCTTCCTTTGTGTTGGTTAAATACCTTTTACTTAGAATCTATTGCTTTATGAGTTAACTCTTATGCAAAACTTTTGATGCTTGTCTCGAAAGTACTATTCATGAAAAGTTTTTGCTTATATGATTCAGTTGTTTGCTCATTATCTATTTGTTAGCAAACTATAGACCATTGACCTGGATCACTTCATTCATAACATGTGCTTTACAATACTATTTGATCAAGATTATGATGGTAGCATGTCACCTCAGAAATTATTTTGTTTTTATCGTTTTACCTACTCGAGGACGAGTAGAACTAAGCTTGGGGATGCTTGATACGTCTCAAACGTATCTATAATTTCTGATGTTCCATGTTGATATTATACCAATTGTTACATGTTTTATATACACTTCATAGCATTTTTATGCATTTTCTGGGACTAACCTATTAACAAGATGCCACAGTGCCAGTTCCTGTTTTCTGCTGTTTTTGTATTCCAGAAAAGCTGTCTGGAAATATTCTCGGAATTGGACGAAACTTGGACAGACCTCCTATTTTTCCAACACGTACACGGAGTCCAAAGGAGAGACGGAGACGACCAGGAGGCAGCCACACCATGGGGCGGCGCGGGCCCACCTCCTGCCGCGCCGTGGGGTGGTGTGGCCCCTCGGGTGCCTCCAGCCGCCGCCCTTTCGCCTATATAATCCCCGACGCAAAAACCCTAAATACCCGAGCCATTATCCACGAAAAGTTCCAGAGACGCCGCCGTCGTCAACCCTAGCTCGGGAGGGTTCAGAAGCTCTTCCCGGCACCCTGCCGGAGAGGGGAATCATCACCGGAGGGCTCTACATCACCATGCCTGCCTCCGGAGTGATGCGTGAGTAGTTCATCCTTGGACTACGGGTCCATAGCAGTAGCTAGATGGTTGTCTCTCCTCCTTGTGCTATCATGTTTAGATCTTGTGAGCTGCCTATCATGATCAAGATCATATTATTGTAATGCTACATGTTGTGTTTGCTGGGATCCGATGAATATTGAATACTATGTCAAGTTGATTATCAATCTATCTTATATGTTATTTATGATCTTGCATGCTCTCCGTTACTAGTAGATGCTTTGGCCAAGTAGATGCTTTTAACTCCAAGAGGGAGTATTTATGCTAGATAGTGGGTTCAGTCTCCAGTAATCTGGGAGAGTGACAGCAACTTCTAAGGTTGTGGATGTGCTGTTGCCACTAGGGGTAAAACAACAATGCTTTGTCTAAGGATAATTGTATTGTTTACATTACGCACTTTACTTAATGCAATAATCTGTTGCTTGCAACTTAATACCAACGGGGAACACGGATGTCAACCTAAAGGTGGATTATTAGTCATAGATGCTGTTGGATAACGGTCTATGTATCATGTTGTAATGCCCAATTGAATATCATAGTAGTCATCTTGTCATATATATGCATTGTTATGCGCTCAATATTTTATCAATTGCCCAGCTGTAATTTGTTCACCCAGCATGTTAGTTATCTTTTATGGAGAGACACCACTAGTGAACTGTGGACCCCGGTCCATTCTTTTACACTGATAATACAACCAACTGCAATCATTGTTCCTTTTCATTCTCTGCAATTAAACACTACTTTCCACACCATACGTTTAATCCTTTGTTTTCAGCAAGCCGGTGAGATTGACAACCTCACTGTTTCGTTGGGGCAAAGTAGTTTGATTGTTTTGTGTGCAGATTCCACGTCAGCGCGCCACTGACAAGCTTCAGAAGTGATTTCTTACTCCTACTGGATTGATAACCTTGGTATCTTACTGAGAGAAAACCTACTGCTGCACTGCTTCATACCTTCCTCTTGGGATCTCCCAACGAACGTGTGCTTTCACGTCATCAATATGTATGGTCTTGATTCTCAAGTTATTGCAAACTGTTATAAGGCTTTTGCCTCTTATCTTGATGTTCCTAAATAAGAGTGGAATAAGTACCATGTACCTTATAAAGATAATGCTAATTCTGCCCCTATTAAAAACATTGAAGTTCATACTGTTGACCACATTTTGCCAGAACCTTATATTGAGAAAATGCCTTTTCCTGTTAAAGTTAAGGAACATTCTTTAATAGCTAGTGTGGTTAATAAAAGTACAAAGAAAGCTATAGAACCTGATGAACAAATAACTGTTGAATCTGCAATAGCAATAGTAAAGGATTTGGTAACCGAAAATGTAGAAGGAGGACATATTATCTTTTGTGAAGATGCCTCTAACATTGTTGCACATCCCGGTAGAGCTAGGAAAACAAGTGTTCCTGTGCTTTCAGTTAAGATAGGAGAACATTGCTATCTATTATATTATTAAAACAACAACAAACAACGGTGGAGATTTTCCACTCTGAAACTAATATGATTATACGGTGGAGATTTATCAACACAATTACCGATCTATGTTATCTCTACTATATAATATCGTTAAAGGT
The DNA here is from genome assembly GCA_947311845.1 of Poa pratensis. Classification (NCBI taxonomy): domain Eukaryota; kingdom Viridiplantae; phylum Streptophyta; class Magnoliopsida; order Poales; family Poaceae; genus Poa; species Poa pratensis. The sequence goes on from CAMZMU010000086.1 coordinate 43,709,507, forward strand.
GATGGTCGGCGGCGGTATGTCAAAAACTTAAAAAGGACCGAATTAGATCCGATTGACATGTTAGAAAAACCGGACTCCTCCTGTGATACGACTCCAGTAGTCCACCCGATCAAAAGAAAAATAGCGATCGTCCGTCGCACGCTTTGCTGCTGCTGCCTGGCTCGAGCGAGCGAGCGTCCCGTGGGCCTGGCCGCCTCCTGGGCTGTGATGCGTACGAGAAATAGAAAAAGTACGCACACAGGATTTTTTACCATTGCCCATTAACGATCGGATCCTTACTTTTCCGTCTCCGAATTAAACTTGTACTGTTTTACGGTTCTCTTTTCTGCGTGCCGTTTTCCGTGCGTGCTAGCACGACAATTAACCTGGCCCCAACAAAAGTTAGGTAAGTTGAAGCCATTTTTTGTAGAAATAAATAAATTTACTACTACTATTTTCCAACTCATTTGCAAGTTATCGTCCAAAAATCTCGCCCTTCTACATGTGCTCGATTGCAACAATCTGAGTATTTGGATGATTAGCCGACTTCAAATAGTTCAGAAGATATAAATAAAATAAGATAGTGTTTCACAAAGTAGTTTTATGGCCGAGCAAATAGAGGTAGGTTCATGCATGATACAGGGCACGAATACACTTGATAGTCAGTAACTCAGTATAGCGTATTAGACATGTATTTATACATAATTAAACATCAACAACAAGTAACGACGGATTAACCCGGTCGGCCTAGCCAAAAATAATCAATAGGGTTGAAGAGACTAAAAGTCAAGGTAAGTTCATGATTTCGTTCCAAAAAGACTCCAATATTCTACGGAAACGGAATACATGATCATGATTCAAGGTATTGGTAGTAGCAAGATTACGATGGCAGAGTAAAGGCAACCAATTGCAAAAAATAAAGCAAGAAGTCTAATAAGACGTGGACTTCATAGAGCTCTCGACGAAAACGTGTGACGTGAACAGTTTAACTTAAAGTGTAATCAATATATGTTTCTGTTGATATAGTGGGAATTGTATATTCTTTTGCTAAATACATGTGATGAACATCTGACCTACCCGTAGCAACGCACGGGTATTGTGCTAGTTTTATGTAGAAGCGAGTCCTCGGATCGACTTGAGGCAATGAAGCTAAAGTTGGAAACGTACACGTCTTGGTGTCTGGCCACAATGCCCACAACACGCACGATTAGAAATCAATAGATGTAGAGATCCTAGACCTAAAAAAACACGGTATGTTAAGGAAGGAAAGAGAAAACGTAATCAAATCAAGATCCTCAGATCTTTTTTTTGCGGGTAAAATCCTCAGATCCTTCACGTCATTAAAAACGTTTTATTTGTCATCGGATCACCTCTAGGCGCCGGATGCCATGACGAGGTGCGAGTGCTCTCTGGCGCATGCCACGCGGAGGTGTGATTGCTCTCTAGGGCAATCTTCCGAACTTCAAGAAACGCAAGGCCGGGCGGCTGTGGCCTCGCGTCGCCACCTCTGGCAACAGCAAGACTTCCACGATAAGCTTGAATCACGATTCACGCCTGCGATCAGGATCTGCGTGACGGCAACATAAGCACATGACGCCGCATAACAGATCGATATGCGAAAGACGCCAGCAGATCAAAGGCAATCAATCAAGCTGGCACGACAGATTGGAGACATGGCGACATGCCTATACATATCAATGATGCTCAGTTGCATCATCAAATCTAAGATCCGACAGGGTGGCAGCACGCCCAGGTTGTCAAAGGCAAATCATCAAGCAGAAATCTTCAAGTAATACTGGAATTCTCAGGTAATAGCTAGCTGCAATCTTCATGTGTGTTTAGATCTTCTTATCCCTACATGCACGGCAGGTCGCCATGACAGAAGGCTCGCCAATAACTCTCGCTTGCATCGGAAAATCGACAACACCACAGGACATCAGGATTTCATCAGATAATGGGTGATAGATAAACGTATTCAAGTCACAGTGAAAGAACAAATGTTCTATAGAAGGAGAACATTACAAGAATTTATTGGATAGGCACGTCAACCCAACAAACCAGGTAATGCGTCGTACAAAGCCTCCAAGACCTACAAAGTATTTACAGATTTTTGTGTGTTAATATCATATTCTTTGAGGAGCTAACACTTTCAAATGATCTTTAGGACTTTGCGTTCATAAACAATAGTTAGAATTGATCGGATAGAAGAAGATATTCAATGGTGGTACATTTCATGTGATGTATGCAACAAAATTGCAACGAAAGAATCTGATAATTATTATTGCAAGAGCTGCAACATATATACAGAAGGTGTACCGCCGCGGTAAGAATATTCTACCGATTTGAACATCAGATAATTTTTCAGATTTATACTTTGGGTTTTCTACCAAGTTAACTCTATAGGAACAGAAACAAAAAGTCAAACAATGCTGGATCTGTTGGTAGTCGTACTTTTGATTTATAAGTGGTTAATGTTTGACTTATGTCATACGTTGTACATAAGTGTTTGCTATCATATTTTCATTACACTAATAAAATGAGATGTTAGGTACCGTATTTGGCTCCAGATTAGCGATCATACTCTACTACAAGTTGCACTTTATTTGATGAAGAGGCCAGAATGCTGAATACAGTAGTCTCATTCTTGCTGGACTCTGTACATAGAAAATCCCAAGAAGTTTCAAAGATTACATACAGAAATTATGTGGACGGAGACTCTTCTTTCGATAGCTAAACAATGGAACAAGAGGTAATGGTCCATTTTATTTGTTTAAAATTAAACATTACATTTTTTAATTTTTTTTAAAGAATCTTCATGATTTTGTTGAGTAGTATCAGATGACTCATAGGATGAAGTTAATGAAAAAAAGTAAATCCAAACCAGAAGAAAAAGGACAGCCTTCTGTTACTGCAGCAAGATGTATGACAGGAAGCTTGGCTGAAAAGGTTAACAACATCAAAACAGAACACACTGATGTAAAACGCAAGGACACAAGACCAAGAGAGAAAGGAAATTGTCCAGAATTTTTTCAAATTAGTAGGTTGCTGAATTTGCAGTGGATACTACGAATAGGCGACAGGAAAACAACCTAAATTCAAGGGGGTGATTAGAAAAAATGCGAGAGAAGAAATAGTCCAAAGCACATACCCAAACTTGCTGCAAAAATACCGTGAATGGTAATTCCTAGAAGAACAATACTATGTCCACAAAACGGAGATTAACAAGCACATAATGATCCAGATAGAAGGTGAAGAGGTGACATACCAATGCCTCGATACCGTGTGCAAGGAGACATTAGAATGGAAAACATGTATCCTATTGAATTCATCAACACCTTGAAGTTCCCAGAAATACCAGACCATCAGCTAAAACTGAAGGTTGGTTTGCCGGTTATGCTACTACGCAACATCAACCAAGCTGCAGGTCTATGCAACCGTGCACGAATGACAATAGCACAACTTGGAAACAAATACATCGAGGCACAAATAATTGCAGGAACACACGTTGGCGGAAAGGTATACATACCTCAGATCATCATTTCACCCAGCGACTCAAAATGGCCATTCGTGGCGAAACGAAGGCAATATCAATTATCAGTCTGATTTGCAATGACCATAAATAAGAACAAAGGTCAGTCTGGAATAATCAAGTATTCAGCCATGGGCAATTATACATGGCATTATAAAGAGTTAACAAGTAAAGAAGGATTGAAGCTGTTTATCCATGACAATGAGGTCCAAGTGAAGACAGCACAAAGAATATTGTTTATAATAAGGAGATATTCTAATTTATGGAGGAGTAAAAGACATTTAAAATCATGGAACTGACCGACAATACAGAGTGAAGATGTCAAAAAATAGGACAAAATTGTGAGCAGGAGATACAATCTTTCAATTCATCATAGCATGTTCCTGCTTCCTACCATGCTTCACATGTACTTCATGAACGTGATTATTTTTCCGTAGCCACATGCATGTATCTTTCATTTATCGAGACAAAGTTGATTTTTCCATTTACTATTTATGAATTATAGAATAATTTAACAGAGCAAAGACCCAAATCAAAATATGTATCAACCTAATCTCTCTCATCTATATTCTACAGAGGATGCTGGGATTAGTTACATGTTCCTCTTCTTCCGCCAGAGCTAAATAGAAGGTAATCAGACGAACATGCTCTATTTATCCTGTTCTATTGCCCAACGAAACTAAGCTAGAAGTTGCTGGTGAGAAAACAGAAAATTTAAACTAGAAATGTGGGAACTCATATTTTCTGTTCTTCTGGTGCGGTGATGCCAATCAATCGTCGCCGGTGTCGTCGTGGATCTTGGGGGCGTGGAGATTAAGACTGGAGTAGACTGCGAAATGCCATGTCTTCCGATGTCAGATGCAGCTGCCGCCAAACCACCACAAATCGGCGCACGAGAACTGGACGAGTGCGACGCGCGTGCCGAGACTGAGCAGCGATTTCACCGAGCGCCGGAGCGGGAGCGGCTGCCGGAGTCGACGCCACGCGGTGGGGATCTTGGAGTAAAGTAATCAGGGGTAACGCGGCGGCGCGTGCACAAGGAGAGCAGAGCGTTTTTCTTAGGAAAAAAAATGAGAGCTTAGTACTGTATGAGTATGCGTTACATACCTTTTTTTTTTTTGCATTTTTCCACGTATATTCACCAAAACACCACATACAAAGTACATATATACACATGAATCATAACGAAATCCCGAGTACAATGGTTCGGCCGGAATAAAAATGAACTGCAGGACGTACTGCACTGAGAATTGTACATAGCTTTGTCACACGAGAAGAGATATTTAACCTAGATTAAAAAATAGTATAATTATCGAAAAAGTAAAAAAAAATTACACTGAAAGAAGTAAATCCTTTATCTATGTGGCATTGGGCAACTTGAACGCAATTAAAAAATTGGGAAAAAAACATCTAAGAACAAATCAAGTAAAAAATGTGTCAGTCTAACGAAGAGAAAACAAAACACTATATTTTTTTATTCTTTTTCACCAAAAAGAAAAGATCTTTTAAAACTTAATAAAATTGCATGGATTAGGCCACAAAAATATGATTTGGGCAGCCTAACAACGTGTGTTTAAGTTTCAGCGTGACGTGATACAAACAATTTTAAAGTTAGGCGCAAATATATAAGATCCAATAAAAACAATAACTATTATTAAAGCATTATATATATAGATATCAGATAATGTTTAACTAAAATGTAAATAATGTGATAAAAAATAGTCAATAGATTTTCTAGCCGCGCGAATGCGCGGGCCACCCCGCTAGTTATGGTTTATGTGATATTGGTGCAAGTTGCATTGCTATTCCTTTTGAACTTTATAAAGAGATCATGCATGAAATTAGTCCTTGTGAACTTGAGGATATTGATGTGGTTATTCAGCTTGCTAATAGACAAACTATCTCCCCAATTGGTATTGTAAGAGATGTTGAAGTTTTATGCGGTAAGACTAAATATCCTGCTGATTTTCTAGTACTTGGTTCTGCTGCTAGTAAAACCGGTCCTATTATTTTTGGTAGACCTTTCTTAAATACATGTGGTGCAATTATAGACTGTAAGAAAGAGAAAATCTATACTAAATTTGATGGAGAATCTTATGAGTTCAATTTTTCTAAGTTTGGTAAAAATCTTTATGAAACCGAATTACCTAATGAGGATTAAAAAATTGAACAACTTGCTTCTGTTGCTATTGCTCCTAACAGTGCTTTGCAGCAATACATGGAGGAACACGAAAGTGAGGTATTTATGGAAGAAAGAAATGAGATTGACGATATCTTTCTTCGTCAACCACCAATACTTAAACATAATTTGCCTGTAGAGAATTTGGGTACCTCTGCACCTCCTAAGGAAGATCCTATTTTCGATTTAAAACCTTTGCCTGATAATCTTAAATATGCTCATCTTGATGAAAAGAAAACATATCCTATTATTATTAGTTCTAAACTTTCAGGTAATGAAGAAGCGATGTTATTAGAAGTATTGAAGAAACATCGAGGAGCTATAGGATATACTTTGGATGATTTAAAGGGGATTTCTCCTACTATATGTCAACATGCTATCAATATGGAACCTGATGCAAAACCAGTTGTTGAGCATCAACGTCGTTTAATCCCTAAGATGAAACAAGTGGTAAGAATGAGGTATTGAAACTTCTTGATGCTGGTATAATCTATCCTATTGCTGATAGTAGATGGGTAAGTCCTGTGCATTGTGTCCCTAAGAAAGGAGGAGTTACTGTTGTGCCAAATGAAAATAATGACTTATTCCTCAAAGAGTAGTAGTTGGATATAGGATGTGCATTGATTTCCGCAAAGTTAATAAAGTTACTAAGAAAGATCACTATCCTTTACCTTTTATTGATCAAATGTTAAAAAGGTTGTTTAAGAAAACTCATTTTTGCTTTCTTGATGGTTATTCTGGTTTTCAAAAATTGTTGTTAAACATCAAGATCAAGAGAAAACTACTTTTACTTGTCCTTATGGAACTTATGCTTATAGACGTATGCCTTTTGGTTTGTGTCATGCTCCTGCTACGTTTTAAAGATGCATGTCTGCTATTTTTCATGGTTTTTGTGAAGAAATTGTGGAAGTATTCATGGACGATTTTTCCGTCTATGGAACTTCTTTTGACAACTGCTTGCACAATCTTAATAAGGTTTTGCAGAGATGTGAGGAAACTAATCTTGTTCTTAATTGGGAGAAATGTCATTCTATGGTTAATGAAGGAATTGTTCTTGGACATAAAATTTCTGAAAGAGGCATTGAAGTGGACAGAGCTAAAGTTGAAGCAATTGAGAAAAAGTCCTGTCCTAGGGATGTTAAAGGTATCGTAGTATTCTTGGTCATGCCGGTTTCTATAGGAGATTTATGATACGTCTCAAACGTATTTATAATTTCTGATGTTCCATGTTGATATTATACAATTGTTACATGTTTTATATACACTTTATAGCATTTTTATGCATTTTCTGGGACTAACCTATTAACAAGATGCCACAGTGCCAGTTCCTGTTTTCTGCTGTTTTTGTATTCCAGAAAAGCTAGTCTGGAAATATTCTCGGAATTGGACGAAACTTGGACAGAACCTCCTATTTTTCCAACACGAAGACGGAGTCCAGAGGAGAGCGGAGGAGGGCCACGTGGCACCCACACCATGGGGCCGCGCGGCCCCCCTGCCGCGCCGTGGGGTGGTGTGGGGCCCTCGTGGCTCCGCAGCCGCCGCCCTTTCGCCTATTTATTCTTCCCGACGCGAAAACCCTAAATACCCGAGCCATTATCCACGAAAAGTTCCAGAGACGCCGCCGCCGTCAACCCTAGCTCGGGAGGGTTCAGAAGCTCTTCCCGGCACCCTGCCGGAGAGGGGAATCATCACCGGAGGGCTCTACATCACCATGCCTGCCTCCGGAGTGATGCGTGAGTAGTTCATCCTTGGACTACGGGTCCATGGCAGTAGCTAGATGGTTGTCTCTCCACTTTATGCTATCATGTTTAGATCTTGTGAGCTGCCTATCATGATCAAGATCATCTTATTGTAATGCTACATGTTGTGTTTGCTGGGATCCGATGAATATTGAATACTATGTCAAGTTGATTATCAATCTATCTTATATGTTATTTATGATCTTGCATGCTTTCCGTTACTAGTAGATGCTTTGGCCAAGTAGATGCTTGTAACTCCAAGAGTGAGTATTTATGCTAGATAGTGGGTTCATGCCTCCGGTAATCTGGGAGAGTGACAATAACTTCTAAGATTGTGGATGTGCTGTTGCCACTAGGGATAAAATAACCGATGCTTAGCTTAAGGGTACGCCGTTAGGTCTAATGCATTTGTTTACATTACGCACATTACTTAATGCAATTATCCGTTGCTTGCAACTTAATACCAACGGGGAACTCGGTATGACAACCTGGCGGTGGATTATTAGTCATAGACGCTGTTGGATAACGGTCTATGTATTTTGTCGTAATGCCCACATGAATATCATAGTAATCATCATGTCATATATATGCATTGTCATGCGCTCAATATTTTGTCAATTGCCCAGCTGTAATTTGTTCACCCAGCATGTTAGTTATCTTTTATGGAGAGACACCACTAGTGAACTGTGGACCCCGGTCCATTCTTTTACACTGATAATACAACCAACTGCAAACACTGTTCCTTTTCATTCTCTGCAATTTACTACTGTTTTCCACACCATACGTTTAATCCTTTGTTTTCAGCAAGCCGGTGAGATTGACAACCTCACTGTTTCGTTGGGGCAAAGTAGTTTGATTGTGTTGTGTGCAGTTCCACGTCAGCGCGCCACTGACAACCTTCCGAAGTGATTTCTTGCTCCTACTGGTTCGATTAAACCTTGGTTTCATACTGAGGGAAAACTGCTGCTACACTGCATCATACCTTCCTCTTGGGGTCTCCCAACGAACGTGTGATCCACGCAATCAAGCATATTTTCTGGCGCCGTTGCCGGGGAGCAGAAGCACTTCGGTTCAGAAATCTCCTTGCTTCCCCTTCCACACGCCATATTTTCTGGCGCCGTTGCGGGAGCAAGAGGATTTCTGCAAGGGGAGTTTCACGCTTCCAATCTCTTTACTTTGTTATTGTCTTGCTTAGTTTATTTTTATTTAGTCTTGTTTGCTTTATTTATCAAAAACACAAAAAAATTAGTTACTTTTATTTTCGAATTGTTATTTTTCAGTCTTGTTATCATGTCTAGCCCTGTTCCTGTCATCATGTCGCCTGAGGAAGAGATCTTCACTTTCAAGCAAGGAGTGAGGAGAGTTTTAAAGATGCTTGGTCTAGAATTTTTGAGTCTTATGCTAAAACTGAACCTAAAATGACTTTAAGCCTGCTTCTTAGTAGCTTTTATTTTGGTCTTGTTCTTTGCTACAGATATGCTTTAGATGCTGTGGTAGGAGGAGATTTCCTTCGTTATGATGGGGATCAAGCTTTTAATGCTATAAAAAATGATTACAATTTCTAGCCCTCCAATCAGTAAAATTGATTTGGCTTTGACAAGCATAAGTGATAGACTTAACACTCTTGAAACAAACATATCTGGTCTAAAAGAAGGGTATAATCAAATTTGTGAACACTATGATAATGTGCCAGTAAATTTTGAACCATCGGGATGGGTTCCCTCAGTAAAAGTTGTTATCAATGGTGAAACTTTTCATGCTCGCTGTGATATTATGTCTGAATTCTGTTTAATGCCCAAGGATATTTTTGATTCCTTAAATCTTTGGGAGCTTTCCAAATGCGAAGATTGTATAATTTTGGGTGATAATACTATTAAATTACCAAGAGGAGTAGCCGAAGGAGTATTTACAAAACTCCTGGGATAACAATATCTATTGATTATCTTGTCATTGAATGTGCAGGAGTAGGACAAATTACGCTTGGAAGATCTCTGTTGAAACGCTTTGGAGCAATAATAGATGTGGGCCAAGGCACTATGAATTTCGCCTCTTCACCTATGTGTAACCAAGTATTTCCTAAAGATAAGGGTAAGGTAAGAGAGCTAAGCGTAAGATTGTTGATGCTTCATCACTTGGAAACACTTGATTCTTACTTTCTGCGCCTAGCTGAAAGGCGTTAAAGAAAAGCGCTTATGGGAGACAACCCATTATTTTATTTCTGCAATTTTTTTTTTTTGAGTCAAGGAGTTGTTTACTTCTGTAACAATTCCTTTGTATCTTTATTTTATCGCATTGTTGTGCCAAGTATTGCCTCTAATAGGAAGATGATGCTAGATTTGGATTTCTGCGCAGGAACAGATTTCTGCTGTTCACCGTTTTAATTCTGTAAAATCACAGAAAAATTATTTAAATCTGCAAATTTTTGTGTATACGCATCTTTCGTTAGTTTAAAGTTTTTCGATCTGAGCAACGTAAGTGCCTCGAAAAAATTCGTCTTTGCGGACTGTTCTGTTTAGACAGATTCTGTCTTTTATTTTTCGCATTCTCTCTTTTACTAGTGTTGAGTGGAATTCTTTTTTAGGGTGAAGAGCTTCACATAACATCAGTGGCAGTAGCTAATGTTAAAAGTAACGGTCATGTTTGTGTCCTTATAGAACATGTGAGTTTTTGATTGTGCACTAACCCTCTAATGAGAATTACTTTGAGTTTGGTGTGGCGGAAGTTTTCAAGGGTCAAGAGAGAAGGATGATATAATGTGATCAAGAAGAGTGAAGAGCTTAAGCTTGGGGATGCTCCCATGGATCACCCCAGCATATTTCAAGAAGACTCAAGCGTCTAAGCTTGGGGATGCCCAAGGCATCCCCTTCTTCATCAGCAACTTATCAGGTCATCTCTAGTGAAACTATATTTTAATTCTTTCACATCATATGTGCTTTACTTGGAGCGTCTGTGTGCTTTTATTTTCAGTATTTTATTTTTCTTATGGTCAACTTGATTGGACCCCAGCATTCTTGATTGGGAGAGAGACACGCTCCGCTTTTTCATATGAATACTCCTATTCTTCACTTATACTTGTTGAGTATTCTTATCTAGCTATTGCTATGCTTTTAGCTCCTGTTTTGCATGCATCTCTTATTCAGAGCTGTTAGTTCTTTTAAAGAAAGTACTCTCTTGCTTCACTTATAATTGTTTGGAGAGTTTATGTTGAAATAAATTGATTGGTGTTTGGTTGGAACAGAAAATGTTGCATGTGGTAGATGGTATAATGGAAAAAGCTTACATATTCTTGTAGATCATTGTATTGGATAATTTGATACTTGTCAATTGTTTTGAGTTATCAAGTAGTTCATGTTTAAGCTTTTGTATCATGTAGTTAAAACCTATTAATGAAGAACTACCGTAAAGCTCGTTGAAATTTGGTTTGCATGATTGGTATCTCTAAGGTCTAGATATTTTCTAGTAAAAGGGTTTGGTTAACAAGGAAGACAGTGTAGAGTCTTATAATGCTTGCAATATGTTTTCATATAAGCCTTGCTGTGTCGGTTGATATCCTGTGTTTGCTTCAAATAACCTTGCTAGCCTAAACTCTGTACTGAGAGGGAATGCTTCTCGTGCATCCAAAACCTTGAGCCAAAATCCATGCCATCTGTGTCCACCATAACTACCTATATGTGGTATTTCCTTGCCATTCCAAGTAAATTTTTCATGTGCTACCTTTAAACTATTCAAAATTATTACTCCTATTTTGTGTCAATGTTTACCAAGCTCATGAGGACGGGGTGGATGTCTTTATGTCAACTGTCAAACAGACTTTACCACCGGACTAGCGGCATATACATCCGCTTATCCATTAATTTTGCAAAAAGAGCTGGCAAATGGGGTGCCCAGTCCCAATTAATTACAACTTTAACCGCTTAATTCTCTTCACATTTTTGCCCTGATTTATCAGTCAAGCAATGACAAACAGTGAAATATCTGCATGTGTAAACAAAAGAGAAAGAGGGATGATCTGCCTTGCTGGTAGAAATAACGTCCTTCATGGGAGCCGCTCTTAAAAGTCTGGTTGGCAGGGGTCATATTGTACTTTCCATTTTCTGATTCGTTGACAATTAACAAACACCTCTCAAAACTTATTTTTACTCTCTATATGATTTCAAAAACTTAAAAAGCTCTAGCACATGATTTAATCCCTGCTTCCCTCTGCGAAGGGCCTTTCTTTTACTTTTATGTTGAGTCAGTTTTCCTACTTCTTTCTATCTTAGAAGCAAACACTAGTGTCAACTTTGGTGCAACAATTTTTATATGCTCGTATATTGCACTTATTATATGCTTTGTGTTGACAAATATCCATGAGATATATATGTTGAAAGTTGAAAGCAATTGCTGAAACTTAAATCTTCCTTTGTGTTGGTTAAATACCTTTTACTTAGAATCTATTGCTTTATGAGTTAACTCTTATGCAAAACTCTTTGATGCTTGTCTCGAAAGTACTATTCATGAAAAGTTTTTGCTTATATGATTCAGTTGTTTGCTCATTATCTACTTGCTAGCAAACTATAGACCATTGACCTGGATCACTTCATTCATAACATGTGCTTTACAATATTATTTGATCAAGATTATGATTGTAGCATGTCACCTCAGAAATTATTTTGTTTTTATCGTTTTACCTACTCGAGGACGAGTAGAACTAAGCTTGGGGATGCTTGATACGTCTCAAACGTATCTATAATTTCTGATGTTCCATGTTGATATTATACCAATTGTTACATGTTTTATATACACTTCATAGCATTTTTATGCATTTTCTGGGACTAACCTATTAACAAGATGCCACAGTGCCAGTTCCTGTTTTCTGCTGTTTTTGTATTCCAGAAAAGCTAGTCTGGAAATATTCTCGGAATTGGACGAAACTTGGACAGAACCTCCTATTTTTCCAACACGAAGACGGAGTCCAGAGGAGAGACGGAGGAGGGCCACGTGGCACCCACACCATGGGGCCGCGCGGGCCCCCCTGCCGCGCCGTGGGGTGGTGTGGGGCCCTCGTGGCTCCGCAGCCGCCGCCCTTTCGCCTATTTATTCTTCCCGACGCGAAAACCCTAAATACCCGAGCCATTATCCACGAAAAGTTCCAGAGACGCCGCCGCCGTCAACCCTAGCTCGGGAGGGTTCAGAAGCTCTTCCCGGCACCCTGCCGGAGAGGGGAATCATCACCGGAGGGCTCTACATCACCATGCCTGCCTCCGGAGTGATGCGTGAGTAGTTCATCCTTGGACTACGGGTCCATGGCAGTAGCTAGATGGTTGTCTCTCCACTTTATGCTATCATGTTTAGATCTTGTGAGCTGCCTATCATGATCAAGATCATCTTATTGTAATGCTACATGTTGTGTTTGCTGGGATCCGATGAATATTGAATACTATGTCAAGTTGATTATCAATCTATCTTATATGTTATTTATGATCTTGCATGCTTTCCGTTACTAGTAGATGCTTTGGCCAAGTAGATGCTTGTAACTCCAAGAGTGAGTATTTATGCTAGATAGTGGGTTCATGCCTCCGGTAATCTGGGAGAGTGACAATAACTTCTAAGATTGTGGATGTGCTGTTGCCACTAGGGATAAAATAACCGATGCTTAGCTTAAGGGTACGCCGTTAGGTCTAATGCATTTGTTTACATTACGCACATTACTTAATGCAATTATCCGTTGCTTGCAACTTAATACCAACGGGGAACTCGGTATGACAACCTGGCGGTGGATTATTAGTCATAGACGCTGTTGGATAACGGTCTATGTATTTTGTCGTAATGCCCACATGAATATCATAGTAATCATCATGTCATATATATGCATTGTCATGCGCTCAATATTTTGTCAATTGCCCAGCTGTAATTTGTTCACCCAGCATGTTAGTTATCTTTTATGGAGAGACACCACTAGTGAACTGTGGACCCCGGTCCATTCTTTTACACTGATAATACAACCAACTGCAAACACTGTTCCTTTTCATTCTCTGCAATTTACTACTGTTTTCCACACCATACGTTTAATCCTTTGTTTTCAGCAAGCCGGTGAGATTGACAACCTCACTGTTTCGTTGGGGCAAAGTAGTTTGATTGTGTTGTGTGCAGGTTCCACGTCAGCGCGCCACTGACAACCTTCAGAAGTGATTTCTTGCTCCTACTGGTTCGATTAAACCTTGGTTTCATACTGAGGGAAAACTGCTGCTACACTGCATCATACCTTCCTCTTGGGGTCTCCCAACGAACGTGTGATCCACGCAATCAATTTATTAAAGATTTCTCTAAAATTTCAAAACCCCTCACTAATTGATGCATGTAAAATGCACACATGAACTTTGCATTGTATTACTTATATTTCAATCATATTTGCATCATATAAGGGTTATATCATTGTTTTATATTGATTTTGGGAATATTTCATAGTTTCCCTATTTTTCTGGAATTAACCCTGCACTGGCAGAAAACCCTATTTTCTATATTTTGATGTTTCAGGGACCCAAACGATGTCCAAATGACCTGGAAATTTACGAGCATCAGTTTTTGGAAGGAACGAAGCGTGGAGCGAAGGAAGCGAACAAACGGAGGCCCGAGGGCCAAGATAGGGTGGCCCACGCGGCCAGATTCCTTGGCCGCGTGGGACCCACCATCTTGGGCCTCGAGGCTCCGTTGTCGTCGATCTTTTTTCCCGAGCCTCCGTCTTGACCTAAAAACGACTATAAAAATAGTCCCCGACGCCCTTCGGAAAGGAGCGCCGCAGAAACACAGAAACCACGAAACAGACACCTGGAGTTGCAGATTGGAGGGGGAAAACTCCGGGGGGCGCTGCGGCGTGGTCTCCATCTTCTCCAACGACTTCTCCACCGTCTCCATGATGAAGGGGGAGTAGTCCACCCCCTGGACTTTGGGTTTGTGGTGGTAACTTGATCCAATCTCTCTATGTATGATCATTGTTGAAGTCCATATGATGTGCCTTGCATGATTATGGAACTATCTTTGTAATTCCTATGGTGGATATTGTGGTATGAGATGATATTATGTTATGCATTTACCGTCATGTTGGGATTTTATGGTTTGTCATACTTTGGAATACATCTATGTTACATGCAATGGATTTATCTATTCTTAATGCCTTGTTTATCCGCGCTAACGGGGTGGTTGACAACCATCTCGGTGGGTAGATGAGAGGGATGTGGATGCACGTACATTAATAAATCATTGCACTAGTTCTTAGAATATGTTTTCCTTTAAGAGTATGATGTATGTGGGTAGAGAGTGGCCTAGTGACAGAAGGCATAGGCATTAAGTGACAGTAATGTCGCCCAACATTCTTTATCCGGGGTAAAAGGAAGAAGTATGATGTGGGAGTGACAACAAACCACGCTAGCCTTACGAGGGTGACCCTAGCAACACAAATGATTATTTTCTTTCAACTATGTGTTTTAGGACATGTAGCCGTCATAGAAGTTTACCATTAAAGCATGACAATTGTGTGTACTTTTTATCTATAACATGATAATCACCATAGATGGGAGAGAGGATTGAGTGAACCCATGAACCCATGTCCATTGTTCCTATAAGAGAAAACCTTTGTCTTGTCCTCTTGCATTGAAGAGGATTGGGACACTTTTACATTCTTGTTTTGTTACATTAAACTTCCATCCATTAAATCAACCATCTTGTTCTTTAAACTTGTTTAGTGCATAATCAACTAAAACTTGTGACACTTTAGTTGTAGGGAATAGATAACTTTTCCTTCTTGCTCCTGCGGATCGATACCCTACTTCCACATTGAGAGGTGCTACAGTGATCCCCTGCTCTTGGGGGTTATCAAGTACTTTTCTGGCGCCGTTGCCGGGGAGCGTAGCGCTTAAGTTTCTATTCTTGTGTGCACTAAACTTTAAATTTATTTTTGTTATATCTTGCAATCATTTAAGCTTGGGGAGGATACTATGTCTCCCATTTACGATTATTACAATGATGAATATGATATTTTCAGTCCACCTACTATTGAGGATAAAGTTTATTATGATTATGATATGCCTCCTATATATGATGATTACAATGATGATTATGAATGTTTTACTCCCACTATTACTAAGAAGGATTTTACTTATGTGGAGAGTACTAATACTTTTATGCTTGAAGCTCATGAGAGACATGCTTTATGTGATAGTTATATTGTTGAATTTATTCATGATGCTACTGAAAGTTATTATGAGAGAGGAAAACATGGTTCTAAACATTTCAACATTATTACGTTTCCTCTCTTTAAGTTGAAAGTCTTGAAATTGCTCTTGTTTATCTTCCTATGCTACTTGCTTTGTGTTTCAATGATTTATTTTCTTACAAGATCCCAATGCATAGGAAGTGGGTTAGACTCAAAATGTTTCATATTTTTCTCTTGATGCTCTCTTTTGCATTTCAATTCTTGTTCCTATGTGAGCATCATTAAAACTATCATGGCTGTCCAGAAAACAGATTCCTAAGCTTCACTGCGAAAAATGTTAAAAATCACAGAAAAGGAATTTTGACCTGAAATTTTACGACAGCAATCTTCAGTTATTAATACACATTTCATTAGTTCAAAATTTTCTGATTTGAGCAACGTAAGTGCCTCTGAAAATTCACTCTTTACGGGCTGTCCAGTTTTTGACAGATTCTGTCTTTATTTTGCATTACTCTCATTACTTGTGTTTTGTGTAGTTCTATTGATCAAAGAGCAATGCACAACCATAGTAACAGTAGCTAATGTTTAGAATCAACTCATGATATGTCTTTGCTGTACCTATGAGGATTTAATTTATGGAGACACTAACCCCTCTAATCAAGTTTTATGTTGAGTTTTGTGTAAAGAGAATTTTTCAAATGGAAGAGTTGAGGGTGATGAACAAAGATCAAGAGGGACAACCACTCAAGCTTGGGGATGTTACCCCTAGACTCACCCAACATATATCAAATAAGTACAAAAATTCAAGCTTGGGGATGCCAAGCCACCTCACTCCAACCATCTTGATAACAAGTAAGTAAGCCTAGCTATATGGCTATAAAGAAAGCGCTTTACGGGAGGCAACCCGGTTGTTTTTATTTTTTGATTTTCTTTGTGTCCTCTTGCTGTAACAAGAGACTTAGTTTTTAGTTTAGTTTCTAGAATTTTTAATAAAGTGCCAAGTTTTACCCATTTTGGCTTGAAAAAGTTGCTTATTGTATTCGGAGATTTTATTCCAGCACGAGTCTGTGCACGGTATGATTTTTCATTCCTATTCTGTAACTCCGAATGAGCTGCAATTTGAACTGTAGTTGCAACTTTTCATCCTCTGTATGCATGAATTTTTCAGATTTTTTCGACATAATTAAGTAGGGTAGAAAAATGCGTTTTGCTGCTGCTGTTTTTCTGGACAGATTCTGTCCCATTTTGTTTGATGCATTCTTTAAACTTTAACTTGAATCTTTTTGATCCAATTGAGTTTATAAGTAGGCATACAACATTATACACTTTCTGGACATTCATATGAATTTTTGTTTAAGGATTATATGCAGCAAGCAATTCATTTGTCTATCACTACTAATGTCACCCACAGAAAAGAAATGGGAGAAACGGTGTTTTGAAGTTTTTTCACAGGATTAGAGGAGATGCACCAAGAGCTATCCAAGGATGGTGAAGACCATAAGCTTGGGGATGTGAAGACAACCCCACTGGACCAACACACTCTCGGTTTGCACACGTCTAACTTCTGTTTTTCGATCAATGCACTTTATCGCATAAACTTGGAGCGTCTTTTATTTACTTTTTATTTCGGTTTGTTTGTTTGTCTTGAGACCACCACTATCATTTATATGAGAAGCTACTGGAAATTTGGGTTGAATTAAGTTGGATGCTATTAAAAAGATTGGGAAAGGGATGTTTGAGTTGATTCAAAAAGATACATATAGTTGCATGATTCATGTGCTTTTTAATGAATATTAATTTGCAAGTGTTTTATCAAGAGCTATCTTTTATTCATGTTTTGATGCTGAATGTTACTTTACTTTGTTTAACATGGATTGATTAGTTCTATGGACACTTTTGCATGCATTTAGACGGTCAACTTTCTCCCTCTTGCTAGCCCAAAAACTCCAACAAGCAAAAACTTGTTTTCCAACACCTTCAACCAAAGTTTTTCCAGTGAGTCCACCATATCTACCTATTAGCTTTATGCTATTCCAAGTATGTTTATCATGTTATATTGTATTATCTATGTTTCCGAATTAAAATGCTTATGTTATTGATTGTTATGGGAGAAGTTGGTTAAAAAGCTCTCACGAACTTGATGCACACTTTACTTTTATTCTGCACTTAATAAACATGAACCATTGTGATTAAAATTATGAAGTTGTGTGCTTGACAAGAGTCTTGGTTGGGAGTTAGCCCATATGTGCTGTCACATGGCAAGCTTTCAACGTGCTCTTAATTATATTTAGTTGATATCATGCACTTTTGTCTATGGATGCCTAACATTGTGTGAAATAAAGGTGGAAACTTGGCAAGTTTAAGGAGTAAGTATAAATGGCTAGAGAGACGCCTGGGCCGCTAACATAAGCCATGCATCATTCATGGTGGAAGTTTACTTACATGCCATAGTGGACCTTCAGTGAAGCACTTCACAATAAAAAGCTATACCCATAGTAAATAAAAGAATGCTGAGATTGTCCATTTTGTTTGTTTGTCTTGTCATTTTGACATGAGGCTTGTTCCATGTCCTGAGACAAGAGGTACCCCAGTTGACGCTCTTGATGACGCTTTTATTACTTGCAATGACTTTAAAACTTGAACTTGCTTTGTGACCCGAGTTGAGTAGCCAGTTGGGGAGGCTTTTGTATTCACGGGGCATGAGGCATCCAACCCTTACTTTGTCAAGCACATTACTCATATTTGCTTTCACTTTCAACTTAACCATTCAAGATGCTATGATAGGGGTAATGAGAGCTTGACACCAATGAATACCACATTGCAATCATTAACTTAAGTAGAAGCATTTGGAAGCTAGATGAGACTTTTGCATGTTTTACCTCTACTTATTTATCTATCTTTCCAAAGTGTCCACCTTTTATATTCAGATTTCATAAGAGTACTCTATGACCATTATAGGATGTTTTTACTTTTCATTATGCATACATTTGGTCCATAGTACTTTCTTCTATGTTACACTTTGTGAATTATCATTGAACATCCTTACATTGAATATTTGATATCACTTTATAATCCATCTTGTATATTGCTACTCCTTTGAAGAATGAATCATTTGACTCTATGTAGCAATAGTAATCATCCTTGATATCCATTGATAGTATTAAAATGCAAAGTCCATGTTAGTTTTATCACCTTCATACTCGAGGACGAGTATAGGTTAAGCTTGGGGATGTTGATGCATGTAAAATGCATACATGAACTTTGCATTGTATTACTTATATTTCAATCATATTTGCATCATATAAGGGTTATATCATTGTTTTATATTGATTTTGGGAATATTTCATAGTTTCCCTATTTTTCTGGAATTAACCCTGCACAGGCAGAAAACCCTATTTTCTATATTTTGATGTTTCAGGGACCCAAACGACGTCCAAATGACCTGGAAATTTACGAGCATCAGTTTTTGGAAGGAACGAAGCGTGGAGCGAAGGAAGCGAACAAACGGAGGCCCGAGGGCCAAGATAGGGTGGCCCACGCGGCCAGATTCCTTGGCCGCGTGGGACCCACCATCTTGGGCCTCGAGTCTCCGTTGCCGTCGATCTTTTTTCCCGAGCCTCCGTCTTGACCTAAAAACGACTATAAAAATAGTCCCCGACCCTTCGGAAAGGAGCGCCGCAGAAACACAGAAACCACGAAACAGAGACCTGGAGTTGCAGATTGGAGGGGGAAAACTCCGGCGGGGCGCTGCCGGCGTGGTCTCCATCTTCTCCAACGACTTCTCCACCGTCTCCATGATGAAGGGGGAGTAGTCCACCCCCTGGACTTTGGGTTTGTGGTGGTAACTTGATCCAATCTCTCTATGTATGATCATTGTTGAAGTCCATATGATGTGCTTTGCATGATTATGGAACTATCTTTGTAATTCCATGGTGGATATTGTGGTATGAGATGATATTATGTTATGCATTTACCGTCATGTTGGGATTTTATGGTTTGTCATACTTTGGAATACATCTATGTTACATGCAATGGATTTATCTATTCTTAATGCCTTGTTTATCCGCGCTAACGGGGTGGTTGACAACCATCTCGGTGGGTAGATGAGAGGGATGTGGATGCACGTACATTAATAAATCATTGCACTAGTTCTTAGAATATGTTTTCCTTTAAGAGTATGATGTATGTGGGTAGAGAGTGGCCTAGTGACAGAAGGCATAGGCATTAAGTGACAGTAATGTCGCCCAACATTCTTTATCCGGGGGTAAAAAGGAAGAAGTATGATGTGGGAGTGACAACAAACCACGCTAGCCTTACGAGGGTGACCCTAGCAACACAAATGATTATTTTCTTTCAACTATGTGTTTTAGGACATGTAGCCGTCATAGAAGTTTACCATTAAAGCATGACAATTGTGTGTACTTTTTATAGTTTTTTTGGATTGTTGAGTATATAGGCAATTGTTCGATTAAATTAATTCAAGAATAAATCATGAACATGACGTAAACAGTTCTACTGACATACTGAAACTTGATGATAAAACTATGTACTAGACAGACAGTAGAAACATCTAGGCATATCACTAGTACTGCAAACATGAAAATAATCAGGAGAGGGATAAACATGTTATACCCTCCAGTAGGTCAGTTGGCCGCAGCAGCAGTGGAGGCGGTGGCCTCGTCGGCGATCCTCTTGTCAGCAACAACCTTCTCCTTGTCGGCGTCGGTGCTCATGGTGATGACGAAGATGACGCGGATGTAGTTGAAGCAAACGAACGGAGGCGAGCAGTCACGTGGAAGACGCTCCCCAAAAACCTAATCGCCCATCTCCCGTACATGATCTTGAGAGGCGGGGTTTTGGAGGCCTGCTCTCCCGAAAACCGTGTACGCGGTCGACGGGATGGGATCAGCGGTGGCAACAACAACGAGAGGAACTATGGTGGCGGCGCGAGCAGATGCGATCTTTCTGTTGTGTGTTCTGGAGGAGATAAGATCGGCTCGGCGAGATTCCCGCAACCCGCGTCGTGACGTGACGTGGCGTGGCGTGGCGTGGCGTGGCGAGGCGAGGCGAGGCGAGGCGTGGCGAGGCGGGCGGAGGAGGAGCGCGCGTGTGGAACGCCTCCCTTCACTTCACAGCAACACCTCATACATGGTGGAGAAGAGCTAAGTTGGTGTACATCTCTCTAAACTAGTCATGGGGGACTAAACTCCCACCACTTGCCACAGCATGGGCCTTTAGGGATTTTTTCTGGAAATACTAATGGGTTTAAAGCCCACCCAATATTTTCAGCAAACATCACATGCTTCTCTAGGACGTGCCCTCCTTGTTACTCATTGTCATCACCTCACCTGCTATGTTCATCGATTTCGGTGCACTTATTCGTTGGACATGTTGCCAACACCCTGGTGGTGGACACTTTTTCAGGAATGTCGTACACATCATTGGGTTCCCCGATGGGGAGGCTCTTTTGGATGATTTTTTTGTTTGAATTTTCCACATATATTAAACCAACAAAGAGTACACGATTATATCGATTACAAAAACAAAACTAAAATAGATTAGCAAATCTATGAGATCTTCAATCCCTTTCTTCATCCATGACACAATTTTGTACTTTTCTGAAGGCAGCCGTAGAACAACGCCAAAACCACCAAACCACACACCTGTGAATACCACCGAAGGTTCTCCCTTTTTAATTTTGAGCCGCAATGTCAAGGCTTTGTGCACGCACGCAGCCATTAAATTAATCAAGCTACATCGGCAAGAGCACCACCACTGATATTCCAGGGACAAATAACCGAACCACGTTGTCGACGTCGTTGCGAGCCGAGAGAACGAATCACCATTACCGAAGACGTAGTAGCCGGGATAGATATTGCGAGGACAAACCTCCTCGCGGCAACCATGAGAAACAATCCAATATTGATCTAACGAAGCAAGATCTGAAAAATCATACCTAGACAGACTTAATCTTCCAAAGCCACCATTGACGTCGGGAAGGATATCTCGTCGTCGAACGAAGCATGGGAGATCACTTATTGCAGACGATACCATCTCCATTAACGAAGAAGATGACGATCAAAACCAAGCTCTAACATTAAGGACCCTCGTATAGCGCCGTGCGCAGGTCCGAGGTTCCCACCCCTCCTAGTGCCAGAACGGCAACTAGAGGAGGCGAGGACCCGTCGAATCTTTACCGGCGACGACGATGAAGCTGCAGATGGCACCGGCGGCGACGGCTAGGGTTGAAACCCTAGCCCGCCGCCACGATCGCCCCAAGATCGCCTCGCTCAGTATTATTCGTGTAAAACTGTCGAGCTCTCGCCCGCCGTTTTCTTTTGGATGAATTTAACTAGCTATTCCGACGACGCTCAAACATCTTTGGGGGAGTATTCTGCCTTGCAATACGGTTGAGCATAGGTAACCCTATGTGCGGCAAATAGCAATCACCCTCCACCTTCCCGCTGCGGTTTCGCCGAGCCCCGATGTCTAAATTCAGCCCATATACTATAGCAAGAAAAAAGAGCCCGTCTATGTTTTCTGTTTGCCAGTCTACAGAAGAGTCTGTCTCCACTCTCCCGTCCCGTTCCCCTTCCGAGTTCCCCCGCCTCTGACCGACGACGACTCGCGTGAGGGCGTGAGGCCGTGACCGACTGTGTGCCTGCCTCCTGTCGCCGGCGCTCGCTGCCACCTCCTCTCCCGGCGATAATCCCCTCTACCCTCCGCTCTTCCTCACTCTCTAGCGGCCGAGAAGAGAGGCCGGCGACGCCCCACAGCGCAGTCCGGGGCTCCCGGCGACCGTTCCTGCCCGTCGCCTGCGGCGGGCCGCAGTCCAGAAGCACTGCGTCAGACAGAAGGCTAAAATTCATTCGTGAATTCGTTCTCCAAGCTAGGTACAAGTTCAACACTTTGAACCCAAATTATACAAACTTTACAACCTGTTTGCAGTTTGCAACTGATTGATTATTTATTTAGGCTTGACGCCCGATGAATTGCAGCCAATTCTACTACTAAAATAGCTTGATGGTGGCGCCTCCTTCGTTGGCGGCTCCGACCAACTCCACTTTCTCCCACCTCTTCCAGCTGTGCGCACATGGTGACCGCGCAGCCCTCGCCGCCGGTCGCGCCACGCACGCTCGCATGCTTGTGTCCGGGTTCGTCCCCACAGCCTTCGTCTCGAACTGCCTCCTGCAAATGTATGCCCGCTGTGCGGATGCCGCCTATGCCCGGAGGGTGTTCGACGCGATGCCCCACAGGGACACCGTCTCATGGAACACCATGCTGACTGCCTACTCGCATTCTGGGGACATCACGACCGCTGTATCACTGTTTGATGCAATGCCAAACCCGGATGTCGTGTCATGGAACGCTCTCGTCTCGAGCTATTGCCAGCGCGGCATGTACCGGGAGTCGGTGGCCCTGTTCCTGGAGATGGCTCGCTCTGGTGTTGCCTCTGACAGGACAACTTTTGCCGTCCTTCTGAAGTCGTGCGGTGCTTTGGACGATTTGGCACTCGGTGTTCAAATCCATGCGTTGGCGGTAAAGACAGGGTTAGGGATTGATGTGCGCACTGGGAGTGCTCTAGTGGACATGTATGGAAAGTGCAGCAGTTTGGAAGACGCGTTATTCTTCTTCTATGCAATGCCCGATAAGAACTGGGTCTCGTGGGGTGCAGCTCTTGCTGGTTGTGTTCAAAATTATCAGTATACACGTGGGTTGGAGCTGTTCATGGAGATGCAGAGGTCAGGGATGGGGGTGAGCCAGCCGGCTTATGCCAGCGTGTTTAGATCATGCGCAGCAATGTCATGCCTGAGCACTGGTAGGCAGTTACACGCGCATGCCATAAAGAATAAGTTCAATACTGACCGTATTGTTGGTACAGCCATTGTGGACGTTTATGCTAAGGCTAATAGCTTGGTGGATGCTAAAAGGGCATTCTTCGGCTTGCCCAGACATACAGTGGAGACATGCAATGCCATGATGGTTGGGCTTGTGCGCGCGAGGCTAGGAAATGAGGGTATGGAACTGTTTCAGTTCATGACCAGGTCAGGCATTGGTTTTGATGCAGTCAGCTTATCTGGGGTTTTCAGTGCTTGTGCAGAGATTAAGGGGTACTTACAAGGGCTGCAAGTCCACTGCTTAGCAATGAAATCAGGTTTTGATGCAGACATCTGTGTCCGAAATGCAATTCTTGATCTGTATGGGAAGTGCAAAGCATTGGTAGAAGCGTACCTTATCTTCCAGGATATGGAGCAACGAGATTCTGTCTCTTGGAATGCTATTATTGCTGCTCTTGAGCAGAATGGACGCTACGAGGACACTGTAGTTCATTTTAATGAGATGCTACGCTTCGGCATGGAACCGGATGATTTTACATATGGCAGTGTGCTTAAGGCTTGTGCAGCTTTACAATCTTTGGAGTTTGGGCTGATGGTTCATGACAAGGTTATCAAGTCAGGACTTGGTTCAGATGCTTTTGTAGCTAGCACTGTTGTTGACATGTACTGCAAGTGTGGTATGATGGCAGATGCTCAGAAACTTCATGACAGAATTGGGAGGCAACAACTTGTTTCATGGAATGCCATCATGTCAGGATTTTCGCTGAACAAACAGAGTGAGGATGCCCAGAAATTCTTCTCACAGATGTTAGATATGGGACTAAAGCCTGATCATTTCACGTATGCCACTGTTCTTGATACTTGTGCTAATCTAGCTACCATTGAGATCGGGAAACAGATCCATGGTCAGATAATCAAGCAAGAAATGCTGGTAGATGAATATATATCTAGTACTCTTATAGATATGTATGCCAAGTGTGGGTACATGCAAGACTCGCTGCTAATGTTTGAAAAGGCGCACAAACGGGATTTTGTGTCATGGAATGCTATGATATGTGGCTACGCGCTGCATGGCCAAGGAGTAGAAGCACTCCGGATGTTCGATAGGATGCAAAAAGAGAATGTGGTTCCAAACCATGCAACTTTCGTTGCTGTACTTCGAGCTTGCAGCCATGTTGGGCTGTTGGATGATGGATGCCGGTACTTCCATCAGATGACCACCCGCTACAAATTGGAACCACAACTTGAGCACTTTGCTTGCATGGTAGATATACTAGGACGGTTTAAGGGCCCACGAGAAGCTCGAAAGTTTATCAGCACCATGCCTTTTGAAGCTGATGCAGTCATTTGGAAGACTCTCCTAAGCGTTTGCAAGATCCATCGGGATGTTGAGGTTGCTGAACTTGCTGCCAGTAATGTTCTACTACTAGATCCCGAGGATTCTTCAGTTTATGTTCTTCTGTCAAATGTATACGCAGAATCAGGGAAATGGGTTGATGTTTCAAGGACAAGAAGGTTAATGAGGCAGGGAAGGCTTAAGAAGGAACCTGGCTGTAGCTGGATTGAGGTGCAAAGTGAAATGCATGGTTTCCTTGTAGGAGATAACGTCCATCCGAGATCGAGGGAGCTGTATGACATGTTGAATTATTTGATTGATGAGATGAAACTGTCTGGATATGAGCCTGATTTGGCTTATTTTGCTGAGGTTGCTGAAGAGGGCAGTGAATTTGAGCAAGATCAGTTACCTGGAATTGTTGGTGGCTAATCTGTCCAGCATTGTCGTTCAAATCTAGCATTGACAAAGCTTTGAACTTAAACTCCTCGTCCAGCAGATACCGTGGTACTACAAATGATGCCGAGGTTTTTCCTGTCATATCACTGTGCCATAAGCATGACCCTGTTGATCTAAAGAGTATGGACCTTGGAATCGATAAACTTTTGGTATGAAAGAAAGTAAAACTCTATGCTATTACATATATGATGGACTTGGCAATTATGACTGTTCCCACCATTTATGCTGGTACAGGCTTCTGAAAAGACACTTAACCAAAGGTTGCAGAAGAGTAAGTGCAGATGTAACCTTGTTTTCCTGTCGGTACAATTACAATTTGCTTCCTCTGTTGCCACAAGTAGAAATATTTTCAGCTTTTTTATTAGACTGAGCGAGCATATTGGTAAAGCTGAATCTGAGGATAGTATGTGATATGCTTGTATGGCAGATTTTTTAGCAGAAGCTTGGGATTATAACAAGCGAATTCAAGTTTAACTGTTGCCCAGAAGATGCAAAGCTCAATGCAAGCATTTTCCAGTCCTACAGCTGTTATCATTAGTGAGTGTTCGGAGCTTTGCAAATTAAAGTACTGTATTAATATTATTAAACATAGGGTACTAAGAAGTTTTGTTCTAGCTGTTCAGTATAGTATCATGGGTATTTCTGTAGTTTGTTAGTGCTGGTAGAAATTGTAGTAAACTCTTGTGTCAAATACCAATTTTTTCATATTATATCGTAGGTGTTTCAAATATTGTCTCCAAAAAACTCACAGTTTTGGAAGAAGGCCCTTAAGCACCATAACTATGTACTCTGAAAACAAGATGTGCATGTCTCCTCCAAAATAAGAGGTGTAGAACACAAAGTTACTGAAACCTTAACAGAAATGCCTCATCTCTTACTAAGAGGTGTTTTACGATTGATGTGGGCCTACCCTCCCGGATACCCCACTATGAAGATACCTGGTGCACGTACAAGTCAAGGACCCGACGAAGGCCCACCAGAGGACCAAGATCGAAGCCCGCAATGGAAGCCCAAGAAGGAGGAGTACGCTCCAAGTCAAGGCATAGTCTAGGACGGTTCGTACTTACCATACCTGTAAACCTGATCAGGCACGGACACCCGAGACCCAGCCTCCTATATAAAGGCTGGGAGGGCCGCCGATCCAGGACACGCAATGCCTTAGCCATCAAACCCTAGTGAGATTGACATCTCGCCGGGAACCTTTGTAGCTCCATTGTTCACATCCATCAATAAACAGACAAGCAGGACGTAGGGGTGTTACCTCCACACGAGGGCCCTGAACCTGGGTAAACCTTGCTTGTCAGCCATAGGAACTACTAGCTCCACCAAATCTCTCTCCCGAAACAACCCTAGGTGCCTAACCATGGGATTTGCCGAGGCCGACCCTCGACAATGATGGATGCACAAATCTGGAAATAGTAGAAGGTACACAGACAAATAAGCTGAATTGCCACCCAGACAGAAGTTCTTTCGATCTAAATAGACTTGAGAACAGTAAGCTTGCACTTGTATTCCTTCAAAGTTTTTTCTGTTAATTTTCCAAATACACGCAAGCAAGATTCTGCCAGGAAACCAATCTGTTTGGCCTGGAGTGCTATTATTGATTGGATATCAGGTGCTGCACATTTTTGCTGCAGGAGATTTTGGTCATTGAAGTTTAGTTGTGCATGCCTGCATTAAATGTATGAAACATCACTCTAGATAGATACTCCCTCCGTTCCAAAAAGGATGACTAGGGAGTAGTCAGCTACAATTACTCTAAGACTGATGTTTGACAAAAGTTGCTGCACTTTGCCGCCTATAATAAATTGGCCTTCACTGGCCCTTTTCAGTCTAACAGCTTACATGGCCCAGGGCCACACGTTTTCCACCTTCCTTCCACGTTTTCCGTTTTTACGCTGAACATGAAGTGGAAACCGGCAGTAATTTTGACGGCTCTACCGATGCAGGTAAAGTAGAGGAAAATCTTGATGGAAAGCAGTTCAAGCACCCTGCCGACCAATGATCAGCCAGGCTGTAACAACTAACATGAGGTTCAGGAATAATCCGCTCTCCCATCTGAACAATTTGTTAAGCTGGTACTGCATGTGGCCATTATGTCAATGTCTTCTACTCCCTTCCCATAACATAGGACGTTTTAGCTTGCCAAAACGTCTTATATTATGGGAGGGAGGGCTATGCGTCAGACAACTGTGAGGCATACAATGACTTAAGTGATTTTGATATCCTCAATCGGTGGAGAGAATAGGAACAAGTATCCTGCATTGTCAAGGAAGTGAATGATGTTAACTGTTCAAGTTTCAACTATTGATTTGGATTCAACATTTAGCACAGGTGGTGGAATTATTCATCCTTACCAGCACTCATTGTCGCCAAAGATGGTTGACACACTTTTTTGTGCGCAAAGTTGGACGCTCATCACTGAACGACATTGGACAAATACTTGAAGAGTTAGAAAAGTATGAAGAATTTGTGCAAGGTAAAACAATATATAATGTATTTCATTTCAAATATAACAAGAATCTTTTTTCTTTGTTTTTCATATTATTAGTGCGCTTAGACTGTGAGGAAGCATGACAAGAATCATCTAAATCTGGATCGTCACCCTCTGCATGGGTCAGTATATACCAGTATGCTTCCTCGATCAGGCATCTTCATCCTTTTTAACTAACTTGTTGCTTGCTTTACTAATTAGGATATATACACCTAGCTCCTGTTAATTTAAAATCAGAATATGCACGCCTTTGGCGTCTAGTATTTCGCCCTTTCTTTGAACGTTTTAGCTCAGCACTATGGTGTACCTTTTTTAGACATTGCCTGCACTTGCATATAATTTGTATTTCCATGTTTGGATCTTGGGCAACCATGTACTAATTATGTTTACCCTGATGTACCATGTCCTTGATGGGTAACTGTTCTGGGTTAATTCCTTTTTAGGATATTGTAGTCATACTTCATTTATATTTACTAAACTTGATGCACTGACCTCTTATTCGTGGTGATTTTTTTCAGATGACTAATTTGGTGTATCTGATGCTCGAGAAGCGGCCTAAGGTATGAGCTCAAGAGTGGGAGATTATTTCGGCTATGTTTTTCCATGATGGTTTTAGAACATTGATACTGGCTAAGGGCACTCCAACGGCGCCCCCCATTTCCCCCATATGTCCGTTTCGCGGCCCAAAAAACACGCCCGAAAGGGCTCCCCCGAACGGACAATGTATCCATGGACTGTTCGTTTGGCCCAAACGGACACTGTCCGTGTCCGCTCATGTCTGCCCGTGTCCGCCTCCACATCCCCCCCCCCCCCCCCCCCACAGCCCACCTGGCAGCATCACGCCTCCTCAATGTCTCCCTCGCTCACTCCTTTTTCATGCAGCCGCTCGGTCCCCCACCGCCCACCCATTTCTCAGTCCACTTCCGCTGCATCGGCTCTCCGCGCCGCCTCACCTCCTGCTCGCACCGCCTGGCCATTGGTTGTGAGTTTCCGATATATGGATTGACCGCAACGCAGTTTGTGAAGGTTTTTGTTGATTTTCTCAAAGTCAACTTAAGAGAACAGGTCAAGTTTGGTTGAACTTGGCTAACGGAGAAGAAAGTTAAGTCTCAGGAGTTGGGTGCACATGTGCATAACCTGTCGGAATGAAGACGTAGATATGTTGCCAACAAATGAACAACATATGTATCTTTGTAACTCTGGTCTGTATATTCTGTTTGAGAAGCATCAGTTTCTGTGTGGATCCTATCTGAGTCTGTTGCTGATGTTCTAGATTCAATTTTGACTAATTTTCACAAGTTTCATTCAAGTATTGAATAATCTGCTATTTAATGAAGTAATGTTTATGAACTCCTATTCACTCCTACTCTAGTCGTGTATCTCAATCCGTTATTCAGTTGTTGAGCTCTGTGCTAGCTGCACACACACCACATTTCTAATTTTAAATTAGAAATTCAATCTATCCAACAATTGGTGACCCAATGCATAAAGAAAAATGTCTGTATATCGTATGCATTAATAGCTAATCAGTTAGTCAAACCGTAGTGTGTGAGAGATAAGCATAAATATACGGACCTACTCCGTATAAGGCAGTGCTGCCTCTTTTATCCAGAATACACTTCTAAAAGCGCAATGTTTTGCTAGAAGAAAGCACCAGAAGGCGCAACAACAACAAATGACAGCAAACAGGGTAATAAAATAAAACTGAAGAAAAACTGAGATAAGTTACACTAACAAAATCTACCGTTCTGAATTAAGCTATTCTCAATTGTCCTTAGTATGCGGAGAAATTGTGCCAACCTCAAAATTTTACGCATGTGCATCAAATTACCAAAACATATAGAGGGACACATTGCCACTTTAGAATGGTAAGTTTTGGGCCAACATCCTACCTCAGAAAAAATATGTGACATGCAACAGTACTGCATCACTGAATTTAGCAACTGGCACTGTCTGTTTAAATCTGATTCACCCAACATTCCGTTCCGAAAACACACCCTGTGATCACAATTCATTAACAGAAACCAGTTACATCTAACCTGTACAGATGCAGTGTGCCCTTCGAAGTGGCACAGAATTCTGGTTGTGAATTCCATCTTTGTTGGGTCAGCCAACCATGTCAAGAAGTCATTTGTAACATACCTATGTCTTTAAATAAATCTAACAGCTCACGTTCAATTGTAAGCTTTTCGTACAGAACAGATTATCTCAAAAGTGATAGCTAAGAACTCAAAGTTTATCATTCTTCAAATAAGCAGAAATCAAAGTGAGCAGATAAAAAAAGGCAGCTAGTGAGATAACAACCATTACAGTGGAGACATACATTACACAAACCCAACTTATGTCCTACAAAAGATGTCAAAAATTAAGAGACATCAACCTCACGTCAAGTAGCTATTTATCAAAAGGTAACTACATAGAAGCTAACCCAAGATGAGCACCAAGCAAGACTTAATATCTTTCTCCAACCCACCATATGGTAGTCGCTTTCGAAGATCTATCGAAACCAAAGGATAGGTGTAGCTCATATGAGGTTGGCATACTAAATTTTACGGGACTTAGCTGCCCTCTCAAACACATCCACAATTACACCAGGATTAGATCTTTTGAGGTGTACATACCCTTGGCTTGCAACCACATCATCCATTCTATTCGAAGAAAGCATAAATTCAATGCAAGCATCTTTGAGGGTGCTGCAATGATACTGGTCAGCTAGAGCTAATATGGTGGCCACAGTGTCAACTTGAAGACTCTTGCAAAGCATGCTTTCACATATCATCTTCATCCTTTCCAATGCATACTTATCTGCAGCCACCAGCAGGTGCTTAACCATCTCTATTTTGTCATCATCAGCAAGGTTGTCCATGGAAGGCATCGAATCTGTGTAGATGTAGTCAAGAAATGCCTTGAAAACAGCAGGCTGCATGTCCTCAATGGTTATGTCGTGCCTTCCTTTGTCCCCCATCGGCCCGTATAACTCCGCGTCAAACACCGGTGATCGCATTGCAAGAACAATCCCATGTGCAGGAAAAACTTTCCCTTGAACACTGAAAGTCACGTCGGCTCCTTTCTTCTCCGCCAACAATTTTCCAAGATTATCCGACAAGTCGGAGGGTGGCAGCTGTACTGCAAGTGTCTCCTTGACAACATCAATGTCGCACTCGATTAGGAGGCGGTCGTCTCGCAGGTACGCCAACTCTTGTTGAACAGTCCTCTTCATGAACTTTACGGTGCCCCAAGAAGCTAAATCATCGAAGAGTAACGGCGTTCTCCTGGAGCGCACCAAGCGCGGGCGCCCCGTAACCGGATCCACAAGCTTGAAGTTGTACATCGCCCTCGCCTGGACGTTCTTGGTCAAGAGTTTGAGGGAGACAGAGACGTAGTCTTGGTTCCCCTCGGTTTTGTATCCGTCGGGTAGTAGCGGATGCACCATTCGTAGCCGCCGACGGAGAATGGCGTGGAACAGATGGATCTGCCCCTGCCAATGCCCTTGAGCAGGCTGTAGCCAACGATCTCGAACGCGAGCGTGGCCCGTGCCGTCTCTGGGGCGCACCTCGATGGCACCCTCACTATTGGACTAGGCGATGCTGCCATTGCAGGAGTTGGGAGAAGGATGGGTCCGGGCGGGTGCGGGTTGGCGGCGATGTAGCCTCCGAGGGGGAATAGGAAAGCGGCGGCGCGACGGAAGAAGGTGAGAACTGTCAAGGGTTCCGAACCAGGGTTTCGACGAGTCTTTTGAGTTTGATCCGACCCCGAGTCCCGATCGTTTCCTTGACCTTTTTTTACTCTGACCTCGGGTCCACAGCCAGGAGCATATGTAGGGCCCGGGAGTTTCCATACAGTCCCGCTGGATGCTTTTTATTGGTTTGGTTGAGTGTGCCGCACTGAGTCACGGCCACCGTGGCTACGTCAGTTTTTTTTATGGGTTTATTTTTTAAAACAAAACAGACAATTTGCCTCATTTTATGAAAAAGGCGGAGTGAATTGACCGGCTAATTAATGAGGAATCGGTCTAAAACGGATGGATTTACCTATAGGTGAAAAGCCAATTTCGGCTATCCTTACGTACCGCGATAACCGTTCTCACAAAGGTTAAGAGTACAAAGGATAATATGAAATCCTCAAGTCATGTAAATCCGTCGGACATTTGAGAAACTCCAGAGTAATTGTTGTGTACTATGTGCACACATCAAAAAATCTGACGGATCCCGTTACAAAGGGTTTATCACGTAATGTGATCGAGAATGCATCGAGGAAAATGGGAGTGAGACCCATGTGAGTTATGCCTCGGTGGTAACTCGCATTATGTGATCGGAGTTCCTGTGAAAAATATTTATAGGAAAAACAAGTTGTTGGTGTAATGGGAGAGTACAATTCTGAATACCTATTCGCGTCGGAGATGCAGTACTCTCGTACTAAATGGGAGGATGACTTATGTCTTAATGCGCTCTAAAGGCAACTCCAATGCGTCGATGTATTTGGTCCATCCCTTTTAACCGTATGTGTCGGCGCGGACAAAACAGAAGGCACAATGCGCGGACGCACTTGAGCCTTTGTCCCCTTTTACGACCGTTTCTTGTCCGGACTGACCCAATTCTAGCCCAAATTTGGGCCAGCTTTGGGTCGAGACGGACCGGCGCCGCGTTCGCGTGTGACCGCCCCTGCATCGCATGGTAAAACCTGGCCTACATGCTGATGCATGTAAAATGCATACATGAACTTTACATTTTATTACATGTTATTTGCATCATATAAGGGTTATATTCATGATTTATATTAAGTTTTGGGAATAATTAACAATGTCCCCATTTTTCTGAAATTAACCCTGCACTGTCAGAAAACCCCTTTTTCTATATTTTTACGTTTCAGGCGACCAAACGACGTCCAAATGACCTGAAACTTTACGGGGATCACTTTTTTGGAAGGAACGAAACGTAGGCGCAAAGGAATCAAAGAAACGGAGGTCAGAAGGCCGAAAGGGGTGGGCCCACGCGGCCAGATTCCCTGACCACGTGGTACCCACCAAAATGGCCCTCGGGCCTCCGCTGCCGTCGATCTTTCTTCCCGAAGCTTCGTCTTGACCTAAAAACGACTATATATAGACCCCCCAGGGCTTTCGCGAAAGGGGCGCCGCCGAAACACAGAAACCACGAAACAGAGACCTGGAGCTGCAGATTGGAGGGGGAAAACTCCGGCGGGGCGCTGCCGGGGTGGTCTCATCTTCTCCAACGACTTCTCCACCGTCTCCATGATGAAGGGGGAGTAGTCCACCCCCTGGACTTGGGTTTGTGGTGGTAACTTATGTATCTCTCCTCTCTTTGAGCTTCACTAATTAGTACCGTATGAGCTGCTGAACATGATTACGGTCATCTATGTAATTCCTATGGTGGATATTGTGGTATGAGATGATTTGTTATGCATTTACCGTTGTGTTGGAGCTTTTATGATTTGTCATACTTTGGAGATATTCTATGATGCATGTGATGGTTTGATTTATGCATAATGCCTTGTTTATCCTTGTCATGAGGTGATTGACACCACCAAGTGTGGATAGATGAGAGAGATGTGGTCATGCACACGAATTATGAATCATTGCACTAGTGTTTAGAATATTGTCCATTATGAAGTATGATGTATGTAGGTACGGGATGGCCGATGTGACACGGCATATGTATTGAGTGACATGTGAAATACAGCCCAACATCCTTTATCTGGGGGTAAAAAGAAAGAGTATGATGTGGGAGTGACAGCAGCCATGCTAGCCTTGCGGGGGTGACATAGCACACAAATGAGTATTTCTTTCAACTATGTGTTTTAGGACATATAGCCGTCATTAAAAGCTACCATTAAAACATGACAATTGTGTGTACTTTATCCATAACATGATAATCACCATAGATGAGAGAGAGAGAGAGAGAGAGATAAGTGAACCCATGTCCATTGTTCCTATAAGAGAAAACCTTTGTCTTGTCCTCTTGCATTGAAGAGGATTGGGACACTTTTACATTCTTGTTTTGTTGCATTAAACTTCCATCCATTAAATCAACCATCTTGTTCCTTAAACTTGTTTAGTGCATAATCAACTAAAACTTGTGACACTTTAGTTGTAGGGAATAGATAACTTTTCCTTCTTGCTCCTGCGGATCGATACCTTACTTCCACATTGAGAGGTGCTACAGTGATCCCCTGCTCTTGGGGGTTATCAAGTACTTTTCTGGCGCCGTTGCCGGGGAGCGTAGCGCTTAAGTTTCTATTCTTGTGTGCACTAGACTTTAGATTTATTTTATCTTGTTTTATATCTTGCAATCATCTAAGCTTGGGGAGGTTCCTTTAAACTTGTTTGGTTGTGAGTTTCTCATTAGTTTTACTTTCAGTTTTATATATCAAAAACCCAAAAAAATAAAAAAATGGAGAAAGGTTATGTCAAAACTATGGGAGCTTACTATGAATATCGATCAACCAAAGAAGGAAATAGAATGCTTGAATTGCTTGAACATCTTAATGATATGGCCACTGAGTTTTGTGAATTACATAATATAACTTGCTGCTTTAGAAAAGACTATAAACACTCTCTCTATCAATGTAAGTATAATAGTGATCCTATTATTGCTTCTTATCAAGAGTGTAAATTTGCATGCCATGATATAGAACAAGTTGAGAAATATATTGCTTATGTTGCAGCTCATGAGATAGACTTTCTTATTGATAAATTTGTTGCAACTAGTCATGAAGCTCGTGTAATGAAAGGACACATTTCTATTCTTCTCCAACTTTGCAAAAAGGAATTTAGTGATAATGTTTATGTTAAAGAAAGAATTCTTGCTTCCATGGAAAGTACTAATATTTTGCAGGAAGAGGAGGATAAGAACCTAAGCTTGGGGATGCCCGTGCAACCCCAAGAGGATGATGAAAACATAAGCTTGGAAGAGGAAGTATGTGAAGAGGAGATTGAAATGGATGTGCTCCAACCTAAGCTTGGGGAAGAGTTGGATCTCCCAGCTTCACCATCAACAAATGATAGTAACACTCAAACTCAAAAATCTTTTGTTATTTATGAGAATCCATGTTATGATGAGTGTGAAACTGAAAATGCTATGGTCCTATATGATAACCCATGCTATTATGATGAAACTAAAAATGCTCCTTTACTTTCTATTAATGCAACTAGTGAACTTATTGATGATAATGAGGAGTATTGCTTAAATATGCTATATGATAATGCTTTAGATGATGGTCCTATGCTTATTGATAAACCTCCATGTTTAGTTGTTGCTAAATTATGTGAGGATAAAAATGATATACTTGCTGTTTGTGATAGTGCTCTTACTCATGAGAGTCCACTTTGTTTTGAACTCTCCTAATCACACCATAGAGGAGAAATTTGCTTATGTTGAGAAATACTTATGTGTTTGCAATTATCTTTAGTTCCAAATCTTTGTTGCAACCATGATATTAAACTTGATATTGATCTTATTAACTATTTTGAAAGAGGGAAGCATGCTAATGAATTCCATAATAAATTTAATAATCCTCTTTATGTGCCTAAATTATCTAAGTTGAATGATTCTTGTGGTTATATGGTTGAATTTATTTCTACTACTTGCAACTATTATGAAAGAGGAGGTGATAAGAACCCTCTTTATACTAATAATTATATGCTGCAAGTAAATATTGTTAATATGCATTGGGAAACTTCTATTTATGGTGATTCATTCATATACAAAATGCCAATGCATAGAAAGAAAGTTAGACTTCGTTGTTATTACTTTTGTGTTTTGTTTTTCTCTCAACTAGGGTTCAACTTGACTATTATTTTGATTGGTTTGAGAACACCATGGGATCCTGGTATTATGCATGAACACTTTCCAAGGAAGAGGGACACATCAAAGTATAAGTTCCCTCATGAGCTTCAACCTTCATGAACATCAAGTAAGAAGCCTAGCTATATGGCTATAAAGAAAGCGCTTTACGGGAGGCAACCCGGTTGTTTTTTTTTTGATTTTCTTTGAGTCCTCTTGCTGTAACAAGAGAGTAGTTTGTTAGTTTTGTTTCTGGATTTTTAATAAAGAACCAAGTTTTACCTATTTTGGGTTTGAAAAGTTGCTATTCATTTTCGGAGAGTTTTCTGCCTGCACGAAGTCTGTGCACGGTTTGATTTTTCATTTTTTATCTGTAACTCCGATTGAGCTGTAATTTGAACGTAGCTTCAACTTTTCATCCTCTGTATACGTGATTTTTTAGATTTTTCTGACGAGTTTAAGTAGGGTAGAAAAATGCGTTTTGCTGCTGCTGTTTTTCTGGACAGATTCTGTCTTGATATTGTTTGATGCATTCTTTGAGCTTTTTGCTTGAATCTTTTTGATTCAATTGAGTTTATGAGTAGGCATACAACATTATATACTCTCTGGACATTCATATGAATTTTTGCCTAAGGATTTTATGCAGCAAGGAACCTATTTGTTTATCACTACTAATATCACCCCACAGAAAAGAAATGGGAGAAACGGTGTTTTGAAGTTTTTTCACAGGGATTAGAGGAGCTGCACCAAGAGCTATCCAAGGATGGTGAAGACCATAAGCTTGGGGATGTCAAGACAACCCCACTGGACCAACACACTCTCGGTTTGCACACGTCTAACTTCTGTTTTTCGATCAAAGCACTTTATCGTATAAACTTGGAGCGTCTGTTTTCTTTTGCTTTTGTTATTTCGGTTTGTTAATAAGACCACCACTATCATTTATATATGAGAGAGCTACTGGAAGTTTGGGTTGAATTATGTTGGATGCTATTAAATATATTGGGATAGGGATGTTTGAGTTGATTTTAAAAGATACATATAGTTGCATAATTCATGTGCTTTGAATGAATGTTAATTTGCAAGTGTGTTGTCAAGAGCTATCTTTTACCATGTTTAGATGTTGAATTTTAACTTTACTTGGTTTAACATGGATTGATTAGTTCTATGGACACTTATGCATGCATTTAGATGGTCAACTTTCTCCCTATTGCTAGCCCAAAAATTACAACAAGTAAAAAGCTTGTTTCCCAACACCTTCAACCAAAGTTTTTCCAGTGAGTCCACCATATCTACCTATTAGCTTTATGCTATTCCAAGTATGTTTATCATGTTATATTGTGTTATCTACATTTCTGAATTTAAATGCTTATGTTATTGATTGTCATGGGAAAAATTGGTTAAAAGCTCTCACGAACTTGATGCACAATTTACTTTTATTGCATTTAATAAGCATGAACCATTGTGATTAAAATTATGAAGTTGTGGGCTTGACAATGTTTTGGTTGGGAGTTAGCCCATATGTGCTGTCACATGGCAAGCTTTCAACATTGCACTTATTTATATTTAGTTGATGTCATGTACTTTTGTTTATGGATGCCTATCATGGGTGAAATGAATGTGGATACTTAGTAAGTTCAAAGAGTTTGTATAAATGGTTAGAGAAATGCCTGGGCCGCTAATCTAAGCCATGCATCATTCATGGTGGAAATTTACAGCATAACCATAATGTTCATTCAGTGATGCACCTCATAATAAAAAGCTATACCCATAGTAAATAAAAGAGTGCTGAGATTGTTCATTGTCTGTTTGTCTTGTTGTTTTGACATGGGCTTGTTCATGTCAAGGGGCAAGAGGTACCCCAGTGCAGTTCTTGATGATACTATTATTACTTGCAATGACCTTTATTTGAATTTACTTTGTGGACCAAAGTGAGTAACACATGGTGTAGGTACTTGTATTCAAGGGACATGAGACATTCAACCAATACATTGTCAAGCACACCACTCATATTTGCTTTCACTTTAAACATTAATCATTCAAGATGCTATGATAGGGGTAATGAGAGCTCCACACCAATGACTACCACATTGCAAGCATTAACTTAAGTAGAAGTGTTTGGAAGTTAGATGAAACTTATTCATGCTTTACCTCTACTTATTTATCTATCCAAAGTGTCCACCTTTTATATTCAGTTTTCATAAGAAGTACTCTATGACCACCATAGGATGTTTTTACTTTTCATTATGCATACATTTGGTCCATAGTACTTTCTTCTATGTTACACTTTGTGAATTTATCATTGAACATCTTTACATTGAGTATTTGATATCACTTCATAATTTATCTTGCATATTGTTATTCCTTTGAAGAATGAATCATTTGACTTATGTAGCAATAGTAATCACCTTTGATATCCATTGATAGTATTAAAATGCAAAGTCCATGTTAGTTTTATCACCTTCATACTCGGGACGAGCATGGGTTAAGCTTGGGGATGTTGATGCATGTAAAATGCATACATGAACTTTACATTTTATTACATGTTATTCCATGTTATTTGCATCATATAAGGGTTATATTCATGATTTATATTAAGTTTTGGGGATAATTAACAACTTCCCCATTTTTCTGGAATTAACCCTGCGCTGTCAGAAAACCCCTTTTTCTATATTTTGATGTTTCAGGGACCCAAACGACGTCCAAATGACCTGAAACTTTACGGGGATCACTTTTTTGGAAGGAACGAAACGTAGGCGCAAAGGAATCGAAGAAACGGAGACCAGAAGGCCGAAAGGGGTGGGCCCACGCGGCCAGATTCCCTGACCGCGTGGGACCCACCATGGCCCTCGGGCCTCCGCTGCCGTCGATCTTTCTTCCCGAAGCTTCGTCTTGACCTAAAAACGACTATATATAGACCCCCCAGGGCTTTCGCGAAAGGGAGCGCCGCCGAAACACAGAAACCACGAAACAGAGACCTGGAGCTGCAGATTGGAGGGGGAAAACTCCGGCGGGGCGCCGGGGGCGGGGCTGCCGGGGTGGTCTCCATCTTCTCCAACGACTTCTCCACCGTCTCCATGATGAAGGGGGAGTAGTCCACCCCCTGGACTTGGGTTTGTGGTGGTAACTTATGTATCTCTCCTCTCTTTGAGCTTCACTAATTAGTACCGTATGAGCTGCTGAACATGATTACGGTCATCTATGTAATTCCTATGGTGGATATTGTGGTATGAGATGATTTGTTATGCATTTACCGTTGTGTTGGAGCTTTTATGATTTGTCATACTTTGGAGATATTCTATGATGCATGTGATGGTTTGATTTATGCATAATGCCTTGTTTATCCTTGTCATGAGGTGATTGACACCACCAAGTGTGGATAGATGAGAGAGATGTGGTCATGCACACGAATTATGAATCATTGCACTAGTGTTTAGAATATTGTCCATTATGAAGTATGATGTATGTAGGTACGGGATGGCCGATGTGACACGGCATATGTATTGAGTGACATGTGAAATACAGCCCAACATCCTTTATCTGGGGTAAAAAGAAAGAGTATGATGTGGGAGTGACAGCAGCCATGCTAGCCTTGCGGGGGTGACATAGCACACAAATGAGTATTTCTTTCAACTATGTGTTTTAGGACATATAGCCGTCATTAAAAGCTACCATTAAAACATGACAATTGTGTGTACTTTATCTATAACATGATAATCACCATAGATGAGAGAGAGAGAGGATTAAGTGAACCCATGAACCCATGTCCATTGTTCCTATAAGAGAAAACCTTTGTCTTGTCCTCTTGCATTGAAGAGGATTGGGACACTTTTACATTCTTGTTTTGTTGCATTAAACTTCCATCCATTAAATCAACCATCTTGTTCTTAAACTTGTTTAGTGCATAATCAACTAAAACTTGTGACACTTTAGTTGTAGGGAATAGATAACTTTTCCTTCTTGCTCCTGCGGATCGATACCTTACTTCCACATTGAGAGGTGCTACAGTGATCCCCTGCTCTTGGGGGTTATCACATGCCATCGATCCACCGCCCCGTCGTCTTCCCCACACGGTCATTTTAAATAAAGGCGGTCGTGTGGACAGCGACCTCACTCCACTCCGCCACCCTCACCAAATCCAGTCCAAACCCTAACCCTAGTCGGCCGGTGCAGCAACCCTAGCCGGAGCAATGTCACGGTGGTTCAAGAAGCTGAAGAACGAGCACGAGGTCGGCAGCTCCTCCGACCAGAGAAGATCTGTGTCGCGCCGCGAGCTCCCTCGCCCACCACGCGTCGCTCTACCTCCTCCTCGTCGCTCCATTCCACCGGCACCTCTGGCGTCGTTCCTCCCTCTATTACTACGTGCGCGTAGTCTTTTTGTCCATGGGCCTCAACGTTGTATAGCTGGCTTTCTTTTTTCTACTTGTTCTACTGATTACTAGCAGTACTAGTGACGGCTACAGTGGTGGTCGCCTTCTCCGCTCGAGCGCTCGCTTTTAAGTGACCAAGGCCTCTCCAACAAATATGGGTTTTGCAGTCTCTCTCTTTACTCTGAATTTGTACTAAAAATTACCAGTAATTTGACCAGTAATATGCATATGTGCCTGCATGGCTGCATCTGGTTGACCAATCATTACTAATACTCGCATCATTTGGTTCATCCATAACTAAAATCAGAACCACGCATTACCATCACGATTTGGTGCAAAGAACTAGGAGAGACCGATCAAGAACTCATTTCAGAGCCAGGCCTCTACTTTCCACGGTGGTTGTGTCATCATATCATCAAGTGCGCCGCTATACGTGATCCTTTCGTGTCCGACGACCTACACGACCATGGCACAACTTGACTTTGGGCACTGACAGGTG
Source organism: Poa pratensis (assembly GCA_947311845.1). Classification (NCBI taxonomy): domain Eukaryota; kingdom Viridiplantae; phylum Streptophyta; class Magnoliopsida; order Poales; family Poaceae; genus Poa; species Poa pratensis. Next base: position 43,749,913 of record CAMZMU010000086.1, read on the forward strand.
GATCCCACACATCAGTGAGACACGGACAAGCCAGGAGGCAAAGTCACAACGGATAAGATTCACCTAAAATTTGAACTCAAAATTCAAACTCTTTAGAAAAAATGAAAAATTTCCACTAAATCGTATATGGTCTGTTGTGTATTCTAAGCTTTTTGTTTCATTTGGATTCACTGTTTACTATTTAATAATGTTTGTTAACCTCAAAATATGAAAAACTATTAATGATCAACCAATTATCTAAATAAAGGGAACTTTCACAGAGTACACAATGATCATATATGAGATACGACTTGGTAGAATTTTTTCTGAAGAGTTTGGATTTGGAGACTTCATTGGATATGAGTCCCATTTCACCTGCCCTTCTAACTATTGACGACCATATCGACGTCACTGACATTCTGGCCCTACAGTTCCTACTATAGCCGAGGCATCTCTCCAGTCCCGGACTTGCCTCCTCCATATCCCCATTTCCGCTTCTTCTTCGTCTCCGTCTCCGATGGCCCGCCTACTCGCGCAAACCCTAGTACGCCCGAACCCAACCACCGCCACCTCCGCTTCCCTCCTCCCGCTCCGAGGGATCGCCACAAAGGTCGAGTTCATCGAGATCGACCTCGCCGACGAAGACGCATCGGCCCCCGGTGCCGCCGCCGGCGACGGCTCCCCGTCGCTTGAGGTTGTGGGGATCCGGCGCCTGGAGGAGGCCATCCACGGTGTGATGGTGCGCCGGTCCACCCCCGACTGGCTCCCGTTCGTGCCGGGCGGGTCATTCTGGGTTGCCCCGATGCGGCGCCCGCACGGGGTCGCCGAGCTCGTCGGGCGGATCGCGGCGTCCGGGGTCAGCGAGGCCGGCGAAGTGGCGTATCAGGCGGAGGCCTACGTCCCTATGACTGAGGAGGAGGAGCTATCCTCTCCACAGCTCGGGGCTGGCCGTCGGCCGCGTACTTCGTTGAAGGTGAGCGGGACAATGAGATCTCGTGGTTAAGGTTTGCAATATATGGGTACATAAATTGTGAACTTCGAGCGGTGCCCGTATATGAAATCCATGGGATTGTTATTTTGGATTCAATCAACAACGTGGACATACCTCATCCATTTCCTTATGCTATTAGTGATGTATGTTCAGATTTAAGCTATAAGTACTCCACTTAATTCTCATTCTTATAGCCTTGGTGAAGTGTACCGCAAAGCAATTGAGCTGTTGCACATCTCTCATGGTGTTGCAGAATTGCGCGTAGTTTTTTGCCCATATAGTATGCAAAGTTATTCAACTTGCGCGCCTCTTATTGATACTATTGAAGATAAATAAGTGAAATGAAAATTGTTTTTTACCATTAGTTGTCTGGAGGGTATTCTGAGTTTCTAAAGCACTAAACGTAAAAAGAAAAATGGGACTCAACACTCAGCTTGACCCTCTTTGCGTGTTCCCATTTTTGTCGGTTTGTCCATCTCTTTTATTAGTACTTAAATCATCATTCTTAATTTTTACCTTAAGAATATGAGGTCAATGGCTTCATATTTATATACATCATCCACTTGTATACATACACATGACAACTTCTTGACTTTTAGTATGATGTTGCTTTATATGTACATTGTTGTTGGTATGGTGTTCTAGGTTGAGCTGACTGCAACTCTAATGTCAACTCTTCAGACAGCAGTTTGCACCTAATTCTTTTAGTTGAGGTCGGGCATTTGTTCTTTAGAAGATCTCCATGGTATAAGTGGCAATTAATCTAGCAATGACATAATTTTGTTTAGCTAAGTTAAGTGCCAGGGTGAAACAGTGTGCCAAAGTTAATATCGACATAGCTTAGATAGGGGGGGGGGGGGGGGGGGGGTATTCCGGCAGAAACCCAATACATAGGGGGGTTATCTGGGTTTCTTTCGTTAAACAATGGAACCCCGTTGGCTCTGAGAGCAAGGCCGCTGGAAATGGTGGAGTTACAGTAGCAGAGTCAAGAAATTGAGCTGGAGGGTCGGAGGCAAGAAATTTATGCTTAAGGAAAATACAAGGGAGGTGGAGGCGGATCAGTGAACGAGAGGAACTGAGGGTAAAGTCACCAGGATGGCGGGATGGCGAATTGCTGGAAATGGGTGACGAAGACGGCAAGAGGATAAAAAAATGATGGCTCAGTGAATGTACTCTGCCTCCACTGTGGAAGGGTGTTCAAACACAGGTTCGGACAAACCCGTCTAAACTGTCAGCTTCAGATGCTAGTAGAACCATAGCTATCTTCTCCTATCAGGCAGTTTGTCTAGGTCAACAAAATGTATGCGAGAACAGTTGTGGTTTTGCATGGATTCAAAACATCTTCTTTGTACACCCGTAATCTCAGGTGACCACCACTGTAGCTCCCATCAATCTGGTTGGGAGTCCACAGAAAGCTAAGGGCGCAACTTTTTTGCGGCTCACTTGTAGACAGATGTTTTTCATTGCTTGTTAACCATGACAGTAGTTATGTCTTTAATGTGCATATAAAAAACAGACCGGCGAGTGAAGCAGAGGACTCGTTAGAGCGTCTGATTCACTGGTTCGCCGGTTGGACAGGCTCAAACTGTTCAATGTAAGCAAAAACCCGTCAAGTTTAATCACTATTTAAGTTAGTTTGGAAAAATTAACATAAGATACACAACGACATCAAAACCTTTTTCCAAGCAAGTTGGGTTAGATATGAAATGTAACAGAAACATATGGAAACCAAAAGAGAGAGAGAAAAAGGTAAAGAAAGTTCGAGTGAACTAAGATTCCGGCACATGGATTGGTGATTTCCATAGTCTTATCAAGAGCCAAATCTCTAGGTGCATTCCAATTCTTCAAGTTCCTTTTTACCGCCTCCTACCATGCAAGGTTTTCGAGTCGGTGATTCGACGAGTCGTTCAGGGGTAGCGACTCTTGACTAGTCGTGACTAGTCAAGACTCATGGTCGACTAGTCGACATGAGTAGTTTAGCAATAGGTACTATAAAATTACCATATTATATGTATAATTGTCTATAACTATATACGTATTAATAGTCTATAATACAAACCTGGGCATCTCCATAGAGTGTCCAAGCAGTTTTGGCTTGGGGGAAAAAATTGGGGCGATCTAGGTTTCACGGGGGAGCTGGGCAAGCATTATTGGAAAACAATATGACGGGCGGGGCCAACTTTAAGTCGTTCTTTGACTCAAAAACTGGACTAGTCGAGACTAGTCGATTGAGTCGTTCGACTCAACCAATAAGTCGAGTCGAGATGCTGAGTCGGACTTTATTTTGCGACTCATAGACTAGTCGTCGACTAGTCGCGACTAGTCGCTCAACTCAAAACCATGCTACCATGTCAACTTTAGCCACCTTCTGCTATTCCTGCTTTTATAATCCCACTTTCCAATCATGTATGGGCTCAATGCTGACCCTTGATGTAGTCTGATCGTGATTGGGAAGGTATCGGTCTCACTATCACGTGTGCGAACCCTTGTCACAGCATTATCGTACATATCTCTGATGAGGGTAATGAATTTTGTTGGGACTTTATTTTTCTCTATCGCCCACATGGCCAACGGTCTTGTTATATGCCCTCTCCAAGTTGATGAAAACCATATGTCGGTCTTTTTTCTGCTCCCTATACCTCTCCATAAGTTGGTGAAGCAAGAAATTCGCTTCTGTAGTTGATCTCCCAGGGATAAAACCAAATTGGTATTTAATGACACCAGATACACATACTCCCTCTGATCCGAAAAAATTGTTGTGAGTTATACTACCGAGTTGTACCACCGTAGTTCTTTTTCAGCGATAGATAAAACGGATAGGAGGGAGTATTATGTAGTGTACTTCATCAATAAATCACAAATCCTCCGTTTCAAAAATAAATAAATCGCAAGACAAACTTAGCCTGGTTGGTTTCGGGCCTTCCTAATACATCTTGTTCCCGTAGTTTTTCGTGGCTACCAAATCGGTCTTTTGATCAAACTGAACCGCTATTTTTTATGGCTTTTTAAAACTATGTCAGTTTGAAGAGAGACTTGAAGGATTCCTCAATTATGGGTGGGACCGAATGGTTTGAACATGGTTATTAGGATCCTGTAATTTCCAATTCCTGCGCTCCAAACTGCATACATGAAATTGTTTTATCAATTCTACCACCTTGGTCTCTTTCCTGTCCCTTAATTTTTTTTATATTCCTGTACGTCTCCTATCCTGTATTCCAAACAGGGCTCTGTAGTAATGTTTGCACATTTTGACCTAGATTTAGCTTATTTGCTAACTAGTTTTAGTTATGTCAATAGGGAAATCTCTACGTTCAAAGAAGAGATCAATGAAAGATTCTGCTCAAACTGATGATGATGAAAGCTGACTTGTACTCCATTGCCAGGGGTAAGAAGATTTCAATTTCTTTAGGGAATACTTTATAATCATTGCACTTTGTAATAATTTAGCTACTGTTTAAATTTACCTGTATAGGGCCACTTCTTTTGAGTTTCTGCTTATGCATAAGCTGGTTTATAGATTCCGGTGGGGAGAAACTGTGGTGGGGAGAAGCTACGAGAAACTGTCTGGGAGAGTTCTTTTGAGCTTCTGAATTTTTGGCTTATTTGTTGCGTTGATTGTAAAATGTCTATAATGCCCTGATATTTGATATGTGCACTAAATAAAAATATGGTGTAGTAGTATAATTCAGAACATGCCAAAATAAAAATAATATGAAAAGTTAGACGATAATAAAAACATGGTCATTATCCAACATTTTTATAGACCAACAGTGAAATTATAAGCATTTAGCATGACATCAATTTACTAGCAGGATACAAATTACTATCTAAACACCAATTACCAGTACCAGGGTGGAAAACTTGATGCTAGCAGCATACCAAATCACAGCAGTACAAAATTAATAGCAGCACCAATTCACATCCATTTTTATACTACCAGAACATGAATACACTAGCAGTAGGAGGAGGTCGTCGCTTGGAGGCTCGGTCGGCCGGTGGAGATACGGCCGAGAGTGGAGAAGGGGCGGCCGCGGGTGGAGGCTGGGCAGCGGCGAGGTGGGATGCCGGAGCGGCGGGGGCGGAGGCTGGGCCAGCGACGGTGAAGCTGTGGCGGTGGCGGCGGAAGACCTAGGGAGCGCCATGGTCGCGATTTGGAAACAGAGAGGTCAGGGTCGGGGAGGTGCCGGAGCTTGGGACGTCGACATCGAAGAGGGAGGTGCCGGCCTGGTGCGGATGAGCGAGCGAAGTTGCTGCCGTCCTCGAAGCTCGGACGAGCACAACACGAAGCTCAGCCTGCTGCGGACGAGCACGCGAGGTTGCTGCCGTCCTCGATGCGGACGAGCTCGAGGAGACGGCGGCGTAGCTGAGCGGGGCCGGAGAAGAAGAGCCGGGGCGGGGAGAAGCAGTCGCGGGACGGCGGGATTCGGCGGGGGAATGGAGAGATCCGGCCCTGAGCAACCGGGATCCGGCGGCGGTGGGGGTGGAAGGCGGCGGCGGCGGTGGAAGCCGGCGGCGGCGGTGGTACGTGCGCGGGTGGGCTACGGGATGGGAGAGGAAGGAGAGGTTGGGGATGGGTGCGGATCGGGACAGGGCAGAGAATTCTTTTTTCCCCGAGCCGTTCGGTTGACTGTGGACTCCAGCCTCCCGATGGCAATAGTCTGTAATTTCGCCCAAGGACATGTCTACGTACCGAAAAACGCTTCGCTTCTTTCCTCAGAAGCTCGGGAAACTCCCCGGAAACGAGCTCGGCCCAGCTTCTCCTGTCCTTCACGTTTCCAGTTTCGCGGTGGAAATAAGCCCGGCAGAAACTGGACCCTTCTTTTGGGCTTCTGCTTCTCTGGACGCAGAAGCCACCCAGAAACTGCAAAAGAAGTGGCCCATAGTCCTTCACTCGAAATACTCCTTCTCTAATGTCGAGCATTTATTAGTAGTTCTTTGGCATCAAATCCATAAAATGTCAGAGTTGTTGTAATGTTATTGACATTGATAACCACCATAAGGAATCTATAGCACAAGTGCACTTGATGGGCTGGTTATTTCATTCTCTATAGGGTTGTGGGTAATCCTTCACACTTTGTGCGAGAAGAACAGCACCAGAGCTTATCTAATGAAAATTATTGCCAATAGTTCTGCTTCGAGAGCTTAAAAAAAACTTCAAAAATGGTTCTGCTTCGACTTCATGCTTGTTATTTGTCAGGACATACATCTAGTTAATTTTGGTTAATACATACTTTCTGCGTTTTGGTACTTATCCTTTATCCACAACCATTGAGATTTTCGTAAGACCACCAGCATTCTAGACCTCCTAGCCAGAGCATTGTTATTGTGTTATGTATGGTATAGCTTTATTCTTTACTATTATGTAAACGAGAAATTTGTCATGTCTTTTTAAGCTGCCCAAGGTGTTCCATAAGAACCTTTCCCCACCAATGTTCTTGCTACACTCTGGGTTGGAATGGTCGGGTCAGGATTCTACCCACATAAAAAATGGACCCCTTTGACCAAAACTTGTGTAAAAATAATGAAAATATAAGTTATACGGTGCAGAGCTAAAGTTTCGTTTTGGACTCAAGTGAATATCTGTTATCTGTATTTCACTAGTAAGCCATCCCTTATTAATTTCTGCAATGTCCCTTCCTTTATATCATAATAAACACAACCTCACTTACAATTGGTTATTTTTACTGTTTAACATTGTTAACTGTTGGCCAATGAGATTAGGCCTAATGTGTAGTAATATACATTTCTCTTGCAGGCCAAAAGTCAAACTAAACCTTTTTACAGGATACCTATAAGAGTTTGGTATCCTTTTATATAAGTTTGGACCCATCTCATCTTGTCTCTACAGCTGAAGTAAGGTAGCCACTCCTACTTTCATGGAGACGTGGTGAGCGACCACCACCATTTCATACTTCAAACATGGAAACAACACAAAGTGAGCTTCCAGTTAATGAAGGCGATGCTGGTTATTTCTTGACTAGTTTCTAGATTTTGGGACCATATAGTCATGCCAGCTGATGGAGTTTTAACAAGATATTTTCCGTACTGATCCTTGAGATGGATTAATGGAATCTTTGATATTTCTTTATGGTTCTTAACATCTTAAGAGTCTATATTTCCCGAGTTGGAAAAGACTTCCCCATACATGTTAATGGGAACTGAGAAAATGGAACAACTTGTGAATAAGCTGATTCTTCTAGGTGATTGGATGATTGTTGATCTCCATCATTATTGTTGCCCCATCCTGGAATTTGCCGCTATGACTGATTGAAATTTGAATATGTTCTTACTTGCTTGACCAAAAGCACAAGTGCGCTCACAACATTTTCCTTTTTCTTTTACATGAGCTCACAACAATTCTCGTGTGCAGGATACTGAAAAGGCAGTTTGGAGTTACATAGCTCTGCTGTGACTGTTGTACATAAGGCAAGGACCTCAGCACCGATTTATTCCCCACCACTTGCACTTGGAAGCTAAATTATTGCAACTGCCACAGGAAGGTTGCAATGCTGTATATTTCGCTCTGAAGCTGTAGTGTTTATTGTATCAAACTGCCCTTGCACCATAATTTCATTTGTAACAATAATCATGGAGAGGGAAGCTGGACGCTTGTTTCTCAAAAGGACCACTAAGAACAACTATGCAACTGGAGTCTAGCAAAGATTCTGGATTGCTTGTTGCGCCAGTTGTGGTGGACAGAAGTAGCGAGGGAAATATTCTCTCCATACCCCATCTCCGATGGTTACAATATTAAAAAGTCTTGTGATGAATCTTGAATCATATATTCGTATGAACTGGCAATGTCTAGTTTTTAAGAATGTTAGTGTAGTAGTCATGCGAACATGTATGCATCTGAAATCTCGTGTTACAATTCTTGACAGTACGCAATTTTGTCTGCAAAAGCTCCGTGACTACTCAAAATTCCGTAGCTACAACCACTAGTAGCTTTGCACGTGCATGCACGTCTCAACTAAAATTTGTGAAAAAAAATTAACACATCCTTTTTCTATATTCTGAAGTAGTAATACTTATGTAGTATGATGAATTACCGTCAAATTTACAAAATTAGTCAGCGAGCAATATCCGGCAAGATCACTCGTACATGTTTAATAACTTGAAATTCATATGAAAGAAACTCATCCAAATAGTGTCGTTTAAAGTGGTAAATGAAGTAGCATTATAATGTCTTAATTATAGAACGTTGTCATAAAGTAGCATTATACTACCGTAGACGTAGATCATTATTGCGTATCTATAACAAACAAAGAGTAACATCAGCCAGATTCTTTTCTACAAAATTTCAGTAGTTTCTCCCGTTGACCTTTTGAAGAATGCCAACCATTCAAGGACAGGTCCTCTCACCCACGCAAGTAAGGAAACTACATATGTCAGCCCCAATCACCACTGCTAAACCTGGTGGTGAGGCATAAACAATTTCTTATCTCTTCACACGCATAATCGTGTACATAATATTTTGTTCCTACCACTGCTACCTAGTAACAAACTAAATAAGCACATTGTTCCAAAATGATAATATTGATATCATAATAAAATACAATTTCGGAATCCAGAATTCCAGGTAGATAGAATTAAGTAAAAGATTTATAAAAAAAGACTAAACATACTATTACAATGCAATTTCAAATAGAAAAATTCTTTTGTGTAAATGAAGTTATTTTGACAAGCCACATGCATTTCTTAGTATATCTTGACATCACTGTGATGCGTTCACAATGCATGTGTGCTCCAAATTTTTCATGCTTCCTACAACAACACCAAGAGGAGCTTACACCGACAGCTACACCTGCACAAACATATCAGTATTGAGACGGTTCATAATGAGAGCACATATTTATTCAATGAGAAACATGTTACGGTATTAAAAGTTTAAAACAGACAAGTTGTTTTTCGAACCATGCAGGACTGCATGTTTTATATTAGGAAGAGGCGGTAGGCTACCAAACACCAGCTAGAGTAAGCCAACTATACACCAGCAAAACAACCCTAGCAAAGAAGTAAGAGGAAGTTAAACGACCAGAAAAACAAGTTGGCAGCCTATATAGGTCCTGATATTAAAAAGAGGCGACGTCGACACACCACAACCTATCTAGTTCCTGACATGAGAATGAAGCGGCCGCGACTTGCCTGCACACACTACACGGCATCAGCCTTGATCTGATCGATTATTCCTTTCTCTCTGTATCATCCATGTAGTCAACATAATCAGAGTGTTGAAGCTGCTCTTTCGACTGAATCCACCAAGAGCTAAAAAGCCTATCCACGGAAGGAACGACCTGATCAAGATTAGCCAAGCTGAAGTAGCACTCCAGATGATATTGATTACTGCACATTCGACGAATAGGTGTTGAGCGTTATCCTCCGTAGAATTGCAGAAGACGCACTTGTCATTATGTGGAAGGCCTCACCTAGCCAGACGATCAACAGTCCAAGTTCTTCCCCTGATAAAACATACATTAGTGAAAGTATCTGGCTCATAGTACTCTGAACAACACCTCATGGACTCTGTTGCGAGTGACGTACAGCACCGTCTTGGCAACCATGCTTATTCCGGTGAGTGAGCTCTGTGACGGTGGAGGCGGCACAGCGAGTTGCGGCTTAGGAACTGCGCCAGGAGTCCGCCGGCGAGGCCGAGCTTATTTACCTTGAGGAAATACTTCTGAGTGTGGCTCTGTATATACACACAACACATGAACATAGATATATACACTGCAGCTGTTTTTGTCAGATAAAGAGATGAAAAATAACAACTGGGAATGATTCAGTAGTAGACAATACATCTTGGATACTTCCACCAAGCATTAACTTTAACTAAGTGATATAGAAATGAGCCTTCAAGAGATATAACAAAATTATTATCATCTATAACTTCCAAAAATTATAGAAAATCCTCAACCACAGTTATATGAGATGCTACAAACATTTCTCAAGATGCAAAGCATAAAGGCATTTAATATGAAGACTTTCTGAGTGAATAACAAATCAATTAAATTTCAAAGATCAAAGTTTTGAATTGCATTGAACAACAGAACTGATGTTTAACAGCTTCACCAAATACCAAACTGTACAAGAATGGCATATCATCTTGGTTTAGCACCTCGATGGTTCGCCCAGGTTGAAGACGTGCATGCCAATACCTGCTTATTCATGTGTGACGATCACCACAAACCAAATAAAGTTAATACCAAAGTGAATTTGCATGGTGCTTGGCAACTTGAAATTATTAGAAGGCATTCACTTGACACTGGAAGCATGAATGACTCTCGAGAGTTCCAACCAATGGTACTCTGAGCGTCTAAGCGACACCGGTTAGACACTGCTGCGAGTGCCCACGCGGCACCGATGTCACAACGGCAACGGTTGGACACCGGCTGGACACTGCTGGTAAGATCTATGACAATCACGGCAGCACGGCAAGCCTGCGGCTTTGGTACTACCGCGGGAATCCGGCGACAAGGCCGAGCATCTGGACCTTGAGGAAGTACTTCTGACTTTCTGAGCGTGGATGTGTATCTGATATAGATAGATACAAGACTGGTTAAAGAAATGATTGAGAGAATCTCCAGGTTTAAACTATATGTCATAAGAAATTTATGCTTGAAGTTGTTTCCCTAAGAAATTATTCTCCTTGAAGGCTTGAAGCATTTTAACAAACAGAAGGCGGGCAAGCTGATTAATCTACTACTATCCGTGAACCTGAAACTTTACCAGTCGATGATTAACTGAAGCATCTACTTTTATGAACCAGTGACCCTGCTGGATGCAAGTGCACAACGCATGCGTTCCAATGGTCTCGAAGAACACACAACACAAGGTACATCATTCAACAAAATGTGATTGATCTGATTGAGGGTGAGTGCAAAGAAAGAGGGAGAGCACCGTTCAACCAAGCCGCTGGACGTCTTACACCAGTCGGCAGTCGCCGTCGCGCGACACTGAAACGTCGCCGTCGCGCTAGGTCATGCAGCCGGCCTACCGCACCCGAATTCCGTCCTGCTGCCACCTGATGAGAGAGATAGCCGAGGGTGCCGGCGGCGCGACAGGCGTGATCCGATGATGTTGCACGCTGCTTGGTGCCCGCTCGCCGCCCGCCGCTCGGGCCGCTTGACGCTGGTCACCCTCCTGCATGGAGACTGGCGGAGGCGGCGTCCCCGTCGCGAGGAGGACTGGTGGGGGCGGCGGCGTGTCCCCAGCTGTGATGGCGCCGGCGAGTTGTGTGTCCCCTGTCCCCGGCACATGACAAACCGGAATCGGAGAGTATACCGGAGCAACAAGATTGTGGGGAGGGAGGTGGTGGACTCGATGTCCAGATGCAATGGATAACAGGGAGTGAGACTACAAATCGGGAAGGATGACAGAAATTTAGGCGTGAAATCAGGGCGAGGGACGCAGGCATTTCGTGCGGGCGTGCGGCAGAGTTTTCGTCCGCTCATCTAAATTGCTAAACGCACACAGTTGAGGTTTAACTTTCATATGGATGGTTAGATCTAATTAGCTGGGCCGGATCCTGAGGCTATAATTGGACGGTTGCACTCTGTGTATATTAGGCTGGGTGGCTTTAGAGAAGAATATGCTTGCTTGTTTAATAGTAAAACTAGTTGGCATGTGCGTGGTGTCTATTTAAATGTTGCACATAGAATAGAAGGGAACAATACTTATGAAGGTGAATTCTTGTTGATTTCCATCTATTCATATTTGTTTTCTTTAATAAGACAATATTGTTGGAAATAATAGAAATCTCCTAATGGACATGATTTGTGTAAATTTATAATTGTAACATGTTCACCGTGTTTCCTTTTTTAAGGTAAAAATCAGTTTGTTCATCAAGGGAAACTTGATGTTACATTCATTATTTAGGCAAAGTCAACTTATTTATGAAATCACATCAATCATCATCTTTTACCAAATATTAGATGAAGGAGAAAATGGGAGGTTCTTCCTCCCATAATTAAAGTGTTAGGGTGATGGAGTTAATTAATGGCTAGCAAGGATAATATGTGTATAACTCTACTTACTTGGGCTCTAGCAATTTACTATCGAAAAATATTTGTGTGTATTTGGTGTCGTCATGGGCATGCCGAACAGAGACGTCGTCGCTTGGCTGCACCTTTCCGTTCTGCTTTGAACCCCATGTTCTGATCCCCATCTCAATAATCTGCCTCCGATACTTATTTTACCAAGTCCCAAATCAAAACGCAGCACAGCGAGAAATCAAGCGCATTGAACCATCAGCTGCAGCATGCAGGTCTGCATCGTTTTGCACAAAACTCATAGTCCCATGGCGTAGACCGGCAGAAGTGCTAGGCGGGTAAAGCCAGCGACGCCAAGCCCCGTCTGACGTACAAATCGGCGGATTCTGAGTCTTCTCCTCCAACTATGCAAAGGCGGAGGAGGCCGGAAGCTCCATGCCACGTTATAGTACACCTGCATGCGTGGGGCGTTTGGTGATGTCGGTGACCATGTCATGAGCGGCCGGAACCCGTCCATGAGCGTATGAGCAGCTTTGACGCGACTCGGCTATCCACCTTGTTTTGCGACTTCTCGTAGTTGGATGTCGTCTTCTTCTATGCCTGTGCTACTCCTCGCTCTGGTCATCCATACCCGATTGGATCCGTGCGAGTAGCATCTTGCTGGTATCGGGTGGGCCGTAGGAAAGGTTCTTCTAGAAGAGATTGGGGTGGCGCAGCAGCACCTCGACCAGCTTCCTCCGAGTATTATTGCTGTGATCAACAATCTTCTAGCCTCATATCGTTCTAGATCACGACTCAAGCGAATCAGCCGCCTAGGATTTTCGTCTCGAGATACAAGATATAGAGAGGTCACGACGCGGTAGAATATATATTGCTAGGGAACGCCGACATACATAAGCCAGCTATTTTCTTTTCGTTTGTACGTGGTCAATAGGGATGCCCACTCGATCGTCGAGTCCTTCTTATACATGGTCTAGCCTCAAAAATCGAGTAGCGATCGAGACGGGACTCTAGGAGAGGTAGCGATCGCGACAAATAACACGACGAGACAAGAAACACAACTTACAAAGGATTCGATCCTTAGGGAAAAAGAAGAAATCGTTTGGCTTAATAAGATGGAAAGTGTTTGTTGCTCGACATCAGGACAATCTGGAACGTTGATCATGCATGGAGGACTGGCGGAGGCGGCGTCCTCGTCGCGAGGAGGACTGGTGGGGGCGGCGGCGTGTCCCCAGCTGTGACGGCGCCGGCGAGTTGCGTGTCCCCTGTCCCCGGCACATGACAAACCGGAATCGGAGAGTATACCGGAGCAACAAGATTGTGGGGAGGGAGGTGGTGGACTCGATGTCCAGATGCAATGGATAACAGGGAGCAAGACTACAAATTGGGAAGGATGACAGAAATTTAGGCGTGAAATCAGGGCGAGGGACGTAGGCATTTCGTGCGGGCGTGCGGCAGAGTTTTCATCCGCTCATCTAAATTGCTAAACGCACACAGTTGAGGTTTAACTTTCATATGGACGGTTAGATAAAATTAGCTGGGCCGGATCCTGAGGCTATAATTGGACGGTTGCACTCTGTGTACATTAGGCTGGGTGACTTTAGGGAAGAATATGTTTTGCTTGTTTAATAGTAATAAAGTAGAGATAGAGATGGACGGTTGCAGTGTATATTAGGCTGGGTGGCTTGGGAAGAATATGTTTGCTTGTTTAATAGTAGTAGAGAAGTAGAGATTATAGCTGACAAACATTGACTAATTGACTCTTTAAGTATTTATGTACCCTTCTTGGTTCTCATATTTGTCACACTACAAATGAGGTAGTTTGTACCTATAATTGACCAATATAACTTAAAACACATAAATTTATATAGTCTTAGCCTGCTATTTATCGAATTATAACTGATCTTGTAACTATGTAGTATACAGCTCCCCAGTAACGGTGTCGTGCGTGTGTGATCTGATGGCAGGTAACTCTCCTAACTTGTTTCGTATGTACATCGTATATCCCTACCTGCAAAGGAGAAGAAAAGGAAATTAAAGAAGCAAGGAGAGACGGGCTTGCTTCGCAGAGCACTTAAAATACCGTCGCTTAGCACCGCCTGTTTATTAAGCGCGCCCTGGACACACTAACACCAGTTCACCATGTGCCCGTCTACACTAAATGCTCAAAGAGCCCATTGCCATCAATCAAGGCAGCTAGTTTATACACGACCAGCACATGCATGGGACGGTTGCTACTCCTCTTACCAAGCAAAGCAAGTACACGATTTTCATGATTCAGGCCATCAAGCGTCAGATCACAACTTTCATCATGATTAGGTTGTTGTAACCTTCGATGTATCTATTCTTCCAGATCAAGAAGCCAAAGACAATCCCCACACAAAAAAGAAGAATCCAAAGACAAAGCTCAAATGTATCTTTCTTCGGTGCTCTTTGATGTTTCTTAACACACAAGATTGTTTTTAGTCTTTGTTTCTTCTCTCCTTTTTTTGGAGAGTGTCTGCAGATCACTCCTGTGCATGGGAGTGTATGTATGTGTGTGTTGGGGGTTTGGGGCTTGTAGTACGTTGATGCCAAATTAGGTGGTACCAACCAAAGGCATGAGGTAGGGATGGTGCTGCTGCTGGCTTACACCCAAAATAATGTGAGCTTGAGAATCCTCACTACATGGTAATCTCTAGATTCTCTTCATTCCCCTCTGATACTTGAATTCAACAATTTCCACAAGTAGAATTATCTTCATTTGTTGGTGAAGAATGGTGAACTTGGAACGTTGAATGCTTGTGGTTCCCTCATATAGCACCTCAAGATCCCCCCCATGCTTTCTTGGCAGTCTTGAATGACTGAATGTGATCAATATTCTCTTCGATCATTGCCTTTTGGGGCATCTGCAATGTGTTAGCATTGAGTTTCTCATCAACGACATCTCTTGGAGACAAGTTATTGGGATCGAAGGGCTTGTAGACCTCTTTGATAATTCTCCAAATTTATGTTGACGAGCTACTAATATGAGATTGCATAGAAAAAATTCAATTAAAAAATCAAGATGCCTCAAACATGGGAGGGTGAAAGGACATATCTTCCCTAAGTTGTTTTGTGTGTTTGTTAACAACATAAGTTTGATCTTACCGTGTGCTAAAGTATTTTAGTTACATTTGTTGAATTGCACGAGACGGTGAGTGACCCCTCTAAAAGGAGAAAAAATCGATGTCGGCGTCCCGAAGAATAAATTTATTGAGTCAAAGGGAAGCCGTACTATTAAGGGGGGTTCACTCGTTGGAAAGTTTGGGGAAATCACATTTTCACATACACAGTTTTTGCACCCAGATATCCAACAAAAACAATGGTTATATAATGCTTTAGGAATTTCTAGAAGCGGTTGGAAATTATCCGGAATTTCTGGCTCTGTCCAGGCCGGAGATTTTGAAGTCTCTGGCCTCAGTACGGCCGGAGTCTCCGGCCTCAGGTTTCCTGGCTGGGTTGAATTTCGCCAGCGCGTGGCGTAAGCCTCTGGTGCCCAGTCCGGAGACTGGCCGGAGATTCCGATCTGTGCAGAGATTCCGCCCCCTTTGTCTCCGCCTAGGCCGGAGACTCCGGTCTCCAGGCCGGAGATTCCGGGGTAAGTTTTCCTGCAACTGCTAGATTTCTTGGAGCACTATATAAGGGCCTTCTCCTACCTTGAGAAGGGTACCACGACCAGAAATATCTCACCCACCATTGTTGCAAGCTTAAAACTAGTAGATCTCTCTCCCTACCCACTCAAACACCTTGTCCTTCTAGGACTTGGGAGAGTTGACCTAGATCTACACTTCCACCAAAGCGATTTGATTTCCCCATCCATTCCTTTGAGGAACTTGTTACTCTTGGGTTCTTTGGAACCCTAGACGGTCGTTGGTCGTTCTTGTGGCTTTGAAAGCCGCGGGGACTAGCCGGGAGCCTCCAATTGAGTTGTGGAGACGTGCCCCGGCCTTGTGATTCTTGTGGCTTTGGGAGCCACGGGAATTTGGTGAGAGCCTCCAATTTGGTTGTGGAGTGTGCCTCATCCTTGTAAAGGTTTGTTGCCGACCTCGAGGGCATCATATAGTGACTCGTGGAGCTCCTCATTGGAGGACAACACGAGGAAGATACGGTGTGCCATATCAAGACTATTCGGGGATCACTTGTGACCCCGCGCCGCTCCAACGAAGATGTAGCTTCCATTGGGAAGTGAACTTCGGGAATCATCTCCGCGTCACCGTGTGGTTATCTCTTTACCTTCCTTTACTTGTATTGCTAGCTTAACTTGTTTAGTATATCTTGCTAGCTTGTTTATTGCTCATCATATAGGCTTGTTCACCTAGTTGCATATCGATCTAGAGAACTTATATTTGAGTAATTCCCTAATTTGATTAAAAGAAAAAGGAAATTTGTAGTTGCCTATTCACCCCCCCCCCCCCCTCTAGGCAACCTACTCGATCCTTTCAGAGGGGGAGTCTTGGTTGATTATATGAGGGTGTGCAATACCTAGTGGAACATATTGATGTGGGGTGGGTGGGGGGGTGGGGGCATGGTATGATACCATGTTCAGATTTAGACTTCTGGGGATCACTGATACCCAATGATTACCTGCGTGAAAATTAAATGGGTTAGGTTGAGACTCCAAGTGCAGAGTGTATGTAGTAGTGGAAGACAATTTTCCCCACGAGGGTGACTCGAGGGTTTAATATCGAACTCTCGGGGAACCAGTATTTCAGGTGTTATCTCCTTATCCTTCTCTTGAGAACCTGCAACAAAATAAATTGTTTTGTGCCCACAACCTCACCAAGTGGTTGTCAAGCACAAAGTGTGAGAATGATAATAAAATAATATGCAATGCAAACAATACGTAAATATGCAATGATGGTAAATAAATATGCAAGGATGATGGTAGCAATGATAAATGATATTTTTGGGTTTTTTATGATGAATGCAAGATTTAAAATTGTTTTTTGTATTTTCGGATTTAATAATGGCAGCAAACAAAAGTGGTGATAAAAGTGTTGGAAAGGTGTTTCTTATGATTAAAAATGGACCGGGGTTCAAGGTTTCACAAATGCACTCTCTCTTGATAACGTGGTAAACAATGGAACACTAAAATTAACATGTAAGATGGCAAGACATGGTTTGACAAGTTATTAATAATATGGGCATCACGTCCTAACATAGAGATCTCAAGTATAAGTTGTTCTCTCTCTTATGCTCCACCAAGATGCGAACCAAATCATAACACCTTAGTAATTAAGATAAATCAGAGCATAGCAATAAGTTCAATGACATGAAGTTAAAATAAGAACATGCTAGATCTAGTCATGGAGATAGTGGCCAAGGTCACATCCACTCTCCGGTAGCATGGTATTTTTGTTTATCCCTAGTGAGGCAACAAAGTAAGGTAGAAAACCCAAATGGATCGCAGAACTTTCTCTCACGTTCACTGCACTAGCCACCCCCCGTTACTCCAACTAATGCACACGTTCCCCCTCACATGCTCTCATAAACATGCTTGATCATGACAAGTAAATAAGAACGGGGTACATAATATGCATATACTTTCATAACTGAAACAAAACCATTGCAATCTCAAAACATGTATTAACTCATAATAAAGATCCACCACAAAGGAATTACATAGATGATCGTAATCATGTTCAGCAGCTCATACGGTACTAATTAGTGAAGCTCATAGAGAGGAGAGATACATAAGTTACTTCCACAAACCCATAGTCCAGAGGTGGACTACTCCCTCTTCATCATGGTGTCGGTGGAGATGTTGTTGGAGGGGAAGGAGACCACGCCGGCAGCGCCCCGCCGGAGTTTTCCCCCTCCAATCTTCAGCTCCAGATCTCTGTTTCGTGGTTTCTCTGTTTCTGCGGCGCTCCCTTTCGCGAAAGCCCTGGGGGTCTATATATAGTCGTTTTTAGGTCAAGACGAAGCTTCGGGAAGAAAGATCGACGGCAGCGGAGGCCCGAGGGCCAGGATGGGGGACCCCACGCGGTCAGGCAATCTGGCCGCGTGGGCCCACCCCTTTCGGCCTTCTGGTCTCTATTTCTTTGATTCCTTTGCGCCTACGTTTCGTTCCTTCCAAAAATATGATCCCCGTAAAGTTTCAGGTCATTTGGACGTCATTTGGGTCCCTGAAACATCAAAATATAGAAAAAGGGGTTTTCTGACAGCGCAGGGTTAATTCCAGAAAAATGGGGAAGTTGCTAATTATCCCCAAAACTCAATATAAATCATGAATATAACCCTTATATGATGCAAATAACATGGAATAACATGTAATAAAATGTAAAGTTCATGTATGCATTTTACATGCATCAATCACCTGACTCCACGCCACAAATGGTAGTAGATGATGAGGAGACATGTGCAGTTAGTTTCTTTTCCACACTTATAGAGATCTTGTTAATGATGAATAATCTGAAATAAGCTATAAGCTTCGTTAGAGCATCCATCACGACAAGACCGGAGTGTCGGGAACGGTGGTCTTGTCACCACCCTCGTCATCTTGGCCATCATATTCCCCTTTGGGCGGTAAATTGCTTAGAAAAGAGATGACTATGAGAGCAATGAAAGGAATCAATGGCGTCGACAAAGAGGGAGAGGGGGTCAATAGGTGGCTACAACTTTTACTTTCTTTACCAAATTAATTAGGATATAACTCAAAGGTAGCTTCTATAGTTCATGCAATTAGATGAGCAACCTATATAACAACAGTGATACTATCTAAGACAAAGGTATGCAAGCATACAAAACTAGATACAAGTACCTAAACAAGCACAAGAATAACACATAATGAACGCGATGATTTATCTCGAAGTTCACTTCCCAAGAGAAACTAGTCTCTGTTGGAAAGGTATGGATTCACAATGATTCCCGATAGACAACAAGGTTCACCTTATTCTCGTTGTGCTCCACTAAGGCGGATTGTCATGATCCACTATGTGTTGTACTGATGGCTACGTGTTGGTGAACCCCAAGAGGAAGGTTATGATGTAGACAGCAGAAGTTTTCCCTTGAATAATCTACCCAAGGTTTAATCGGACCAGTAGGACTTGACGATCTATCGGAAGGTTGTTGATGTTGACTCCCCCTGGCGCTAGGGAGCTTGCACCAACGTGGAATCTGCACAGACACAAACCAGAACTTTGCCCAACACGAAACAGAGAGGTTGTCAATCTCTCCGGTCTTGCAGAAACAAAGAGTTAAACATATGGTGTGGAAAACAGCAGGAAAAACAGCAAGTAACAGGAAACAGATGATTGCAGCAGGTTGTGTAAACAGTATGAGGAAATTGGACCAGGGTCCACAGTTCACTAGCGGTGTCTCTCTCAGAACAGATAACTAGCATGTTGGGTAAACAAATTACAGCTGGGCAATTGACAAATAGAGAGGGCATAACAATGCAATACATGCCAAGATGTCTACTATGAAATCTAGTTGGGCATTACAACAAAGTACATAGACCGTTATTCCAACAGCATCTATGCCTAAATAATCCACCTTCAACGCAGCATCCGCATCCTGTTCAGTATTAAGTTGCTAACAACAGATTATTGCATGAAGTAAAGTGTGTAATGTAATCAATACAAGTGCCCTTGGACACTGCACCAATGTTTTATCCCTAGTAGCAACAGCACATCTACCATCTTAGACCTTTCTGTCACTGATCCAGATATCTAGAGACTGAACCCACTATCGAGCATAAATACCCCCTCTTGGAGTCACAAACATCTACTTGGCCAAAGCATCTACTAGCAACTGAGAGCATGCAAGATCAAGAGCATATAGTTAGACAACTTGAATAAACATGGTATCAATATTCATCGGATCCCAGCAAACACAACATCTAGCATTGCAATAAGATGATCTTGATCATGTTAGGCAGCTCACAATATCTAAACATGGAAGCACAAGGTAGAGAGACAACCATCTAGCTACTGCTATGGACCCGTAGTCCAGGGGTGGACTACTCACGCATCACTCCGGAGGCAGGCATGGTGATGTAGAGCCCTCCGGTGATGATCTCCCCTCCGGCAGGGTGCCGGGAAGAGCTTCAGAACTCCTCCGATCTGAGATTGACGATGACGGCCGCGACGGAACTTTTCGTGGAATATGATCGACCGTCATAGGGTTTTCGCGTCGCGGAGAATATATAGGTGAAGAGACGGCGTCGGTGGCCGAGGGGGGCCACCACGCCATAAGGGGCGCGGGCCCACCCTGGGCCGCGCCCTAGTGTGGCGTGGCCCCCTGGTGGGTCTGCTCCGACTCCCCTTTGGACTCCGTGATCTTCTCGTGATATTATTGACGATGTCTTTTGTTTCGTCCAATTCCGAGAATATTTCCTTAATAGATTTTCTGAAACCAAAAACAGCAGAAAACAGGGAACTGGCACTGTGACATCTTGTTAATAGGTTAGTCCCAGAAAATGCATAAAAATGATATAAAGTATAACCAAAACATGTAGCAATTGATATAATAACAGCATGGAACATCAAAAATTATAGATACGTTTGAGACGTATAAAGCATCCCCAAGCTTAGTTCCTGCTCGTCCTCGAGTAGGTAAACGATAAAAACAGATAATTTTTGAAGTGACATGCTACCAACACAATCTTTGATCAAATAACAATGTAATGCACATGATCTGAATGAAGTGATCCAAGCCAATGGTCTATAGTTTGTAAGCAAGTAAATAAAGAGTAAACATAAATGATCACACAAGTGCAAACTTTCATGAATAATACTATAAAACATTTAGAGATATAATAGTCTAACATAATAGTTAGTTCACAGCAGCAATAACTTTCAACATGAAAGTGTTTGTATCAACACAAAGGAAGATAATAGCTTCAGCTTTTGCTTCAACTTTCAACATGTATATCATATAGATAATGTCAATGCAAAGAATATGATCAACCAAACACAAAGTTATGTAAAAACTATTATACTGCAGTTGACAATGATGTTTGCTTAAGTAGACAGAAAGAAGTGGGAAAACTGACTCAACATAAAAGTAAAAGAATGGCCCTTCGCAGAGGGAAGCAGGGATTAACATCATGTGCTAGATCTGTAGTTCCCGAAGGCATATAGAGAGCATAAAATATTGTTTTGTAAGGTAATGGTGTATACAGGTGTCAACAAATCAGCAAATAGGCAATACTCTACTTCACTAGTTGATCAAACTTTACAAGAGCGGCTCCCATGAAGGACGTTATTTCTACCAGCGGGCAGATCATCCCTCTTCTCTTTTGTTTACACACTTGTGAACATTGCTTGACTGACGAATCAGGGGCAAAAAGATGTGAAGAGAATTGTTTGGTTAAAGTTGTAATTAATTGGGACTGGGCACCCCGTTGCCAGCTCTTTTTGCAAAATTATTGGATAAGCGGATGTATATGCCACTAGTCCAGGTGTGTAAAATTTGATCAACCAGGAAATAAAGACCACCTATCTACGTCCATATGAGCTTTTCAAGTAGTGACACAAAAAGGAAATGTAACAGTTTTGAGTAGTTAGTAGATAGCACATGAAAAAATTTACTTGGAATGGTGAAAACACCACATAATAGGTAGGTATGGTGGACACAGGTGGCATGGATTTGGCTCAAGGTTTTGGATGTACAAGAAGCATTCCCTCTTAGTACAGAGTTTAGGCTAGCAAGGTTATTATAAGCAAACATCATTATCAACTGGAATAGCAAGAGTGTACATAAAACACAAGGTTTGACGAACCATAGACTCCCACTGTCATTGTAACGCCCCACTTTTTGGATCTAAGAAAAAAAAACACAGTTATTAGATAGCCAAAATCAGGGCCAACAAAAACTTTATGAAATGCTTCACTAATGCTTGTGTTTCACTTCCCTTGCTCTGTTTGACTTTGTCTGCTTTGTTGTTTGAGTTAACAACCACTGAAAACCCAAACCTTTGAACTCAACTAGTACAGCATATCATTTAAATTCTGGTGGCCATGTCATGATAAGAATAATGATCCATACATCTTCTCTAAAAATCTTATTTTGGCCAACTCCTTTTCAATGATGTTTGATTTTATCAACCAACCAAAGACCTACTATTTGAGAAAGCAAAAGTATTCCAAAAATTTAAGTGTTTCCAAAACTATGGAGATCTATATATTATCTCCTACTTATTCTATACCTTGATAATTTGCAAGTATCAAAATCTCTTATTTTAAAACTCCTATTTTCATCTCCCTTTGGAAATAATGCAAGTAGGAAATATATTATCTCAAATATTTTTTTCAAAGGAGTTATTTACTAAAAATCACTTCTGTGATCCATATTATATACCCTCTCATCTCAATTCAAAAATATTTATTTTGGAAACATTTTCTTATTTATTATAATTTATTTTCCAAAAGGCCAGGAATGGATTTTAAAATATTTTGTGAATAAAAGTATTTCCAAAATTCTTAGCAAAATTACCCAACATTCCTATGGTCGTATGTGACCCTTTTATGCAAAAATATTTGCTTGTATTATTCAAAATCTTGAAGAAAACTTGGCAAAACCTTCTCTGGACCTATCTTCTTCTCTGTTATTGTTTAGCCTTTTGGCATTTTTGTTTTAACACTCACACTTAATCTTTTTGGCAATGCACCAGAACCCCATCCATCCTTGACATCTTGTCTATCATCCTAATGTTTTGTTAAGCTTTTCATAGTTTAAACATCCTTATTCCAGGATGGTTTTGATGCCACCATAATAACAGGTACTGGAGACTGTTAAGACATTCAGTTTTAACCAGCTTGAACTAGTGCTCAAATCATTTTTGTTATATGATTAAAAATGTGTTTCTCAAACTTTGGAGTATGTACTTAAAGTACCTGCCCTTATCCAGAAATTTCGAGCACATTGGAGCCATTAGTTCTTCTGAAACTTTGGGCACAAAGTAACAATTTTTCTGGACTTAGAAAATTTCACGAAGTCTAGAATTCTGAATCCGTTTTGAGCTCATTCAAATTCATTTAAAAACCCCGTTTAAACCACCCAAACCCTGTCCCCCATATACCCAGCACACACAGACTAGACCTAGTGCCGTTGCTTGCCTTGGCATGGCCTAGAGGAGAGACACGAGCCTGAGGCTCGATGTGTCCACCATGGGCACCGTCCTGGTGCTCCACGCACAAACCACACCACGGACACGTCCACCGCGCCACCGTGCACTCTCACAGCTCCAGGACCACCTCCCCAAATCCCGGGCACGCGCGAGGACCGTGCTGTCCGAGCGAGCCGTGTCCATCTCGGGAACCCGCGGGGAAGACCACCTCTCTCCCCTTTCTTCTCTCTGTTACAGAGGACGAGCCAGTGGCTGAACCGAAGCTCTGCACCACCACCCACCTCCCAGACACCGCCCTTATTCCCCAATCACCCTCCATCGACCACCTCACGAGAGCCCATGCACGCGGTGCACCGTGCACCGGCCATCTCCTTGGTTAAAGCCTCTCGAGGCCGTTCGTACCGCATCCCCCTTGCCATTCATTCCTCTACCACTCTCCTCCACCTCCTAGAGCAGTAGGAGTCGAGCCGCGTGCTCTACCGCCATGGAACCATGAAGAGAATGTTCAGCTCGGCCGTGAACTGGCCGTGGAGATCCCTGCCGATCCTGACCTCCTCTTCTCTCCATTGTTGCACTAACTTCTTTCCCTTCTCGATTCCTAGCTCTTAGACATGTTTTCTTGTTATTAGGAACACCGGAGCCGCTCGAGCCATGCCGTGTCCGCCGCGGACGTCCTCGACCTCGTCGGCGCTCTGGAGCTTGTCGACAAGTTCTGCAGCAAGACTAGACCCTCCCAACCTTTCCCAAGCTCTGCTGCACCCTTTCCGTCGCCCACCAGCCCCACGGCGAGAAACCTGCGTCTCCTCGTCGAAGTTTGCGTCCATGGCGGCGATCTGAACGCTCCCAGGATGGAGACGAGCCAGAGTCGTGGATCTGGGCCCAATCCATCACTGTGCGGCCCAGGTCGTGCAGATCTGGCCCGATTCAGTTTTTTTCCTGTAGATTTATTCTTTTTCGTGTAGAACTGTTTCTGTGCTGTTGGTTTAAATCGGTTTAAAATAGTTAAACTTAGTTTTTGGGCAAACTAAAAATCACAGTGATAGATGGATGAGTTTAGAACCACATCCAACTTGCAGATCTGAAAAATATTATTTTGAGTGTCCTTGAAAAATGTTTTGCTATCACTGGTCTGAAACAATGTTTTGTTAATTACTTGAGTTTGGCAGATCCAAATTGAGTGAATACAATTGTTTTGGAAAGCTATTGACAGTAGCTTTCAGTATAAATTTGTCTCATGTCTTTTGGATGCCTAGAATTAAAGTTGTGTGCATGTGTAGATTAAGGCAGTAAGCACTTGGTGCATTTTTAGTAATTTTTGTGAAATAGATTTTGGAGTAAATCCAATTGTGTTAGTCCCTGATAGTATCCTAGAGTTTAGATCCAAGTTTGTGGAATGTTCTGTTTAGTAGAACTCTCTGAATAGAATTGTTAGTGAAACTAGTGTTTCTGCCCCATTCTAGATTAATTAAATTAAGTAGTTTATTTTTTTAGGACTTTGTGGTTTAGATGTTTTGGTACTGTTGTTAGCATAATATAAATGTTTTGTTTGTCTTAATATGTTAGTACTGTTAGTGGCTTGGGCTAGGTTTGTTTATGGACTAGCAAGTGTTGTTAAAGAAGGTTTAGTAGCTTTTCAAGTAAGTGTTAAACCTTGTTTGTGTTGCTTGATTGTGAAGCAAGATAAACAATCTTCTTAACTAAGTTTAGCTACTGTTTGTTTAGGTTTGTTAGTTGTGCTTAGCCTAGCAGGTTGGTAGAAATCCCTAAAAAGATGCTTAATAACCACTTTAACCCCATCTCTACAAAAATGAGTAGTGATGTGTTTGCTAAACTTGTTTGTTAGATAATAGTCTTGTGTCTTGTTTATTGCTTGTTAATTAAGCTTGATGTTTGCTTGGTTTGGAATGCCTTGCTGTGCGGTTGATGGTGTATTAGTTAGTGAATGGCATCTAAGTCACCCCTGGTGTGTAGGTGTATTTTAGTTAACTAACTTTATCTGAAGTAATTCCTTGTGGTTGCATGCTAGTTGTCACTTGTTGGCTTGTATACTTTAGATTGTTGTCAACCTGCTTCCTAGAGTGACGATAGTTCCGTTTATATTTTCCGGTACTATAGATTCGCAAGAGGAGGAGCATTACGTGGGAACTGAGCAGGTCTACGAAGCAGAACAAGACCAGGGACCCTTTTGTTGAGCAAGGCAAGCCACCTCACCATACCTACTGAAATCCTATTATTTCATTAAAGCATGTTTTGTTTTCAAAATAAAATAATGCATGTTTTATTTCTTCTGTGGCACTTTGCCACCCCAAAACTATTTTATAAAATATTGTTTGGCCAAAGCTATCTACTAGAATATGATAGGTGTTATAAAAATTAAGTCTTCACTTGAGAAGCCTTCTACTGAAGGCGCTATCAAGAAAATTATATTTTCTAGTAGTATATCCTTACATCCTTATCTCAAAACTATAGGATGGGAGCCTGGTCTTTGGAAAAATGTTTCCCGAGGAAAACCCGAGTCGCTGGGAGCGATCGGCGAGAAAGTATTTTACAAAACCCATGTTGCTGGGAGCAAATGGAGGTGTTTATGAAAACCCGAAGTGCTGGGAGCATTCGGAGAGTTTGTGAAAACCCGAGCTGCTGGGAGCAGTCGGAGGTGGAGATGTTTTGAAAAACAAAGTACTGCCCTAGCGGCCGCACTGAACAATTAACCCGTGCAACCACGTTACCCCCATATGGGACGGGCTTGACCGGAAGCTTGTTTGTATTAGTATGGAGCTTCCTCAATTTGCTTAGGGGGTGGCTATGGCCCCTGAACTGGTTGTCGCCTAAGAGAGAGGGACATAAAGAGAGTGGGATTAAGTTCGCCACCAGTTGCACCGATTAGGTCCCCTGTCATGGCGGTCGGACACCATGGGATGGGTCCAACGGTGCCGGGGGGAATCAACCTAGTTGAAGAGGTATCTCTGTATTAGTATGGACATAGTGAAAAGTCTTGATTAGTGTCCCGACGTTTGACGTATTGTCGTCTGGCAATCCGTGGGATGATCCGCGGCGGTGACCTATTTGATGTGGTGAAAGTGCACCACCTCTGCAGAGTGTAAAACTATTCGAATAGCCGTGTCTGCGGTCATGGACGGTTGGAAAGGCCACCGATCTAGGCGTATGGGCATTTTATGTTTTAAAAAGAAACTGTTTTCGACAAAGGAGAAAGGAGGCATCAAGAAGGTACCTGGGAGGTACGGAATTTGGGAGAAGATGGTTGGTCTCGGGGAGTCAACCAGTCGGAACCCGGAAAGGAAAAAGGGGCATCCCTATCCCAGTGTTTTGAAAAAGTTTTACAAAAGTGTTTTCAAACGTGGAAATGGTTTCTGTCATTTTCTAAAAGAAGGAGAAATATATCTCCAAATGCCTTTTTCAACAAAGATATAGAGATGTTGTATTCTCGATGTCTAAAAGCATCGTTTGCGAAAAGTAAGCCCTATAGTCATATATAGCAGCTAACCAAGTTTTCGAAAACGTTTTTATTGCATTACCATGAAAACTTAAGCCAGGTGGTGGTCTTGCGAGTACGTAATTGTACTCATGGCTGTGTCCCTGGATATTCCAATGTCCAGATTACAACGAGGAGATGTACGGCGAGGAGGAGAAGAAGCGCCGACGACTACGCCAACTGAGTGTCACCGGTCAACTGCTCTGTGGGAATGCGTCCGGTTGTGACGAGGGCCGGCGCTAGCCAAAAGCTTCCGCTATATCGTAGTTAATTCCGTCCTGCGTGACGATGATTGCAAGCTTGGTCGTGTGACCACCCTTTATGTAAGTCTCGTGCTAATCAAGTTGGATGATGTAACTCTGCATACCATGTTGGTTATGTGATCGCGATGCACTGATCATTGGGATCGTGATCTGTTTACATAACGTGGGCACCTCGGACTGGTAATTCTGAGGGGTCCTTACAGACTTGGTATCAGAGCCATCGTTGACCTTAGGAGACCTTAGTTAGCATGGTCGTTAGCGTAGGAAGGAAATATTTTGCTCAAACCTATTCCTACCGAAATCTATTTTCTTCTAGGTAAGCCTAGTATGGCTTCCACTCTTCACCTATTCTCAAAAATATCTTGATCTTACCTTTCTAATTTCAAAGTATTTCAAAAGAGTTTTCTCTACTCTCGTGTCCCTATTCAAAACTTGTTTACGCTTGACGATGGACCCAAGTGAGACCTAAGTAGCTAGAGCCAAGACAGAGACAAGAGACCTCAGATGCATAGTCCACAAGACCAAAATCGTCGAGGACAACAAAGCCGGGACCTCCAAATACCTCGGATGTGCAGAATGCAGGACAAGAATGCAAAATCACCTTCGCTCCCTCGACTCAACCCCAACAATGTTACTCCATTAGCAAACCGGACAATCTCAAACTTTTCGGCAAGAACCCAAGGTGATCAAATGAGGACTTCAGTAACCATGTGACATCAAACCCCATAGGATGAAGTAGGATATGACCCTTGGTTGGATTACCCGACTATCACGATTGTTGAGTGCCCTTTTGGTACTATAGGTGTTTCGTGTGCTGTTTTGCTGGTATGCTTTTTGCTTGTGTGTGTCTTGTTTGTGTGTTTGTTGTTGGTGTGTTGTTTTCTGGTATGTTTCACAAGCACGCCTTGTCGGCAACACATATTAGGCACATACTTCCCTTTGGTTTAAACATCTTTTTGCCTCTACACAAAATACCTTTTTGGCCTTTTTAGCGTTTGATGCATCGTGATGCTTTTCGAAACTTGTTTAGAAAACCTCTCTAAAAATGTTTTGCCTCGAACCTAAACTTCGACACGTGAGAGCCTTTAACCGCGCCTGATACAGAAGACCACCCCGAGAAAGCCCATCCCCGTGAGGTGACAAGCCTGCCTAGTTTAATTAACTTTTTGAATTACCAGTATACCATCGCTAACTTAGCGTATCTAACTTTAGAGTAACATATAACACCAGTGACTTGCTACTAGCTAACCTCTTCGAGACCCACAAACGGCAACAAGAAGGACTCAAAGATCGGCAAGAGCCACCACTTTTTGAAGATTTTTGTGAAGCCCCAAGTCGTGAAGTCCGAAAGAGATCGAGGTCAGCAACAACGAAGACAACCAGCACTGAAGATCGTCTTCATCAAGATGAACCCTGAAGCAAGAGTCATAAGTGCCTTCCATGTGCCAACCTTATTAACTCGACTTGCCCGACTTGAGACTGATAGCACTAAGTATCTTAACTATTCTTCTAGGCTAACTAAGATAGAACCGACCTCTGAAGGATAGTGTGTGGCGTCATGAAGTCAACGAACCAAGGAAGTCTTCATCAACCTTGTTCGTCAGCTAAACCGAAGGTGGACACAATAGAAGACATCATATCTAACAAGACGCCAAGAACGACGAAAGGCCCGAAGACTGTTGCTGTTGACAACACACTAAGCTAGTTAGACGCCTTTAGTAGCTTGTAGCGCCCTTTGACTTTTTAGGAAAAACCGGAGAGAGTCAAGTCTACGGACCTGACACCCCTGTAAGGCTTGAAAACTGTTGGCGGATATTTAACTGCTAGCTCCTCAAGACGTCAGTATCGGGACAAGTGTCTACACCAACCGCAAGCGCCAAGGAGCTACGACCAAGACGAAGATCACCGTGATACCCAAGAACAACAACATATTAAAGTCGGCAACATCTTATACTATCGGCTTCAACCCTTGAAGGTCCCTTTTTAAGGGGGGAAGACTTATGCTAGTTTTATTAGGGAGTTTTGACAAAATTGTCCTTTGCGCCCCAACTCTAGAGTATTTGAAGACAACCCGACAAGAACGCTGATCAGCATCGACCTTCATGACAGCACCTTCAGATGAGACCAAAAGCCTTCCAGAAGAAATCCGATGCCATATCGACAAGGAGACCTCAGTTGAGAATCAACAATCTCGGAAGACGAAGGAGCATCAAACCCACTAACCTTGCACTCTCTTAGTACCCGCTTAGGAATCTCGGGACGAGATTCTTTTAAGGGGGGAAGGTCTTTAACGCCCCACTTTTTGGATCTAAGAAAAAAAAACACAGTTATTAGATAGCCAAAATCAGGGCCAACAAAAACTTTATGAAATGCTTCACTAATGCTTGTGTTTCACTTCCCCTTGCTCTGTTTGACTTTGTCTGCTTTGTTGTTTGAGTTAACAACCACTGAAAACCCAAACCTTTGAACTCAACTAGTACAGCATATCATTTAAATTCTGGTGGCCATGTCATGATAAGAATAATGATCCATACATCTTCTCTAAAAATCTTATTTTGGCCAACTCCTTTTCAATGATGTTTGATTTTATCAACCAACCAAAGACCTACTATTTGAGAAAGCAAAAGTATTCCAAAAATTTAAGTGTTTCCAAAACTATGGAGATCTATATATTATCTCCTACTTATTCTATACCTTGATAATTTGCAAGTATCAAAATCTCTTATTTTAAAACTCCTATTTTCATCTCCCTATGGAAATAATGCAAGTAGGAAATATATTATCTCAAATATTTTTTTCAAAGGAGTTATTTACTAAAAATCACTTATGTGATCCATATTATATACCCTCTCATCTCAATTCAAAAATATTTATTTTGGAAACATTTTCTTATTTATTATAATTTATTTTCCAAAAGGCCAGGAATGGATTTTAAAATATTTTGTGAATAAAAGTATTTCCAAAATTCTTAGCAAAATTACCCAACATTCCTATGGTCGTATGTGACCCTTTTATGCAAAAATATTTGCTTGTATTATTCAAAATCTTGAAGAAAACTTGGCAAAACCTTCTCTGGACCTATCTTCTTCTCTGTTATTGTTTAGCCTTTTGGCATTTTTGTTTTAACACTCACACTTAATCTTTTTGGCAATGCACCAGAACCCCATCCATCCTTGACATCTTGTCTATCATCCTAATGTTTTGTTAAGCTTTTCATAGTTTAAACATCCTTATTCCAGGATGGTTTTGATGCTACCATAATAACAGGTACTGGAGACTGTTAAGACATTCAGTTTTAACCAGCTTGAACTAGTGCTCAAATCATTTTTGTTATATGATTAAAAATGTGTTTCTCAAACTTTGGAGTATGTACTTAAAGTACCTGCCCTTATCCAGAAATTTCGAGCACATTGGAGCCATTAGTTCTTCTGAAACTTTGGGCACAAAGTAACAGTTTTTCTGGACTTAGAAAATTTCACTAAGTCTAGAATTCTGAATTTTTCTGAATCCGTTTTGAGCTCATTCAAATTCGTTTAAAAACGCCGTTTAAACCACCCAAACCCTGTCCCCCATATACCCAACACACACAGACTAGACCTAGTGCCGTTGCTTGCCTTGGCATGGCCTAGAGGAGAGACACGAGCCTGAGGCTCGATGTGTCCACCATGGGCACCGTCCTGGTGCTCCACGCACAAACCACACCACGGACACGTCCACCGCGCCACCGTGCACTCTCACAGCTCCAGGACCACCTCCCCAAATCCCGGGCACGCGCGAGGACCGTGCTGTCCGAGCGAGCCGTGTCCATCTCGGGAACCCGCGGGGAAGACCACCTCTCTCCCCTTTCTTCTCTCTGTTACAGAGGATGAGCCAGTGGCTGAACCGAAGCTCTGCACCACCACCCACCTCCCAGACACCGCCCTTCTTCCCCAATCACCCTCCATCGACCACCTCACGAGAGCCCATGCACGCGGTGCACCGTGCACCGGCCATCTCCTTGGTTAAAGCCTCTCGAGGCCGTTCGTACCGCATCCCCCTTGCCATTCATTCCTCTACCACTCTCCTCCACCTCCTAGAGCAGTAGGAGTCGAGCCGCGTGCTCTACCGCCATGGAACCATGAAGAGAATGTTCAGCTCGGCCGTGAACTGGCCGTGGAGATCCCTGCCGATCCTGACCTCCTCTTCTCTCCATTGTTGCACTAACTTCTTTCCCTTCTCGATTCCTAGCTCTTAGACATGTTTTCTTGTTTTTAGGAACACCGGAGCCGCTCGAGCCATGCCGTGTCCGCCGCGGACGTCCTCGACCTCGTCGGCGCTCTGGAGCTCGTCGACAAGTTCTGCAGCAAGACTAGACCCTCCCAACCTTTCCCAAGCTCTGCTGCACCCTTTCCGTCGCCCACCAGCCCCACGGCGAGAAACCTGCGTCTCCTCGTCGAAGTTTGCGTCCATGGCGGCGATCTGAACGCTCCCAGGATGGAGACGAGCCAGAGTCGTGGATCTGGGCCCAATCCATCACTGTGCGGCCCAGGTCGTGCAGATCTGGCCCGATTCAGTTTTTTTTCCTGTAGATTTATTCTTTTTCGTGTAGAACTGTTTCTGTGCTGTTGGTTTAAATCGGTTTAAAATAGTTAAACTTAGTTTTTGGGCAAACTAAAAATCACAGTGATAGATGGATGAGTTTAGAACCACATCCAACTTGCAGATCTGAAAAATATTATTTTGAGTGTCCTTGAAAAATGTTTTGCTATCACTGGTCTGAAACAATGTTTTGTTAATTACTTGAGTTTGGCAGATCCAAATTGAGTGAATACAATTGTTTTGGAAAGCTATTGACAGTAGCTTTCAGTATAAATTTGTCTCATGTCTTTTGGATGCCTAGAATTAAAGTTGTGTGCATGTGTAGATTAAGGCAGTAAGCACTTGGTGCATTTTTAGTAATTTTTGTGAAATAGATTTTGGAGTAAATCCAATTGTGTTAGTCCCTGATAGTATCCTAGAGTTTAGATCCAAGTTTGTGGAATGTTCTGCCCCTTTCTAGATTAATTAAATTAAATAGTAGAACTCTCTGAATAGAATTGTTAGTGAAACTAGTGTTTCTGCCCCTTTCTAGATTAATTAAATTAAGTAGTTTATTTTTTTAGGACTTTGTGGTTTAGATGTTTTGGTACTGTTGTTAGCATAATATAAATGTTTTGTTTGTCTTAATATGTTAGTACTGTTAGTGGCTTGGGCTAGGTTTGTTTATGGACTAGCAAGTGTTGTTAAAGAAGGTTTAGTAGCTTTTCAAGTAAGTGTTAAACCTTGTTTGTGTTGCTTGATTGTGAAGCAAGATAAACAATCTTCTTAACTAAGTTTAGCTACTGTTTGTTTAGGTTTGTTAGTTGTGCTTAGACTAGCAGGTTGGTAGAAATCCCTAAAAAGATGCTTAATAACCACTTTAACCTCATCTCTACAAAAAATGAGTAGTGATGTGTTTGCTAAACTTGTTTGTTAGATAATAGTCTTGTGTCTTGTTTATTGCTTGTTAATTAAGCTTGATGTTTGCTTGGTTTGGAATGCCTTGCTGTGCGGTTGATGGTGTATTAGTTAGTGAATGGCATCTAAGTCACCCCTGGTGTGTAGGTGTATTTTAGTTAACTAACTTTATCTGAAGTAATTCCTTGTGGTTGCATGCTAGTTGTCACTTGTTGGCTTGTATACTTTAGATTGTTGTCAACCTGCTTCCTAGAGTGACGATAGTTCCGTTTATATTTTCCGGTACTATAGATTCGCAAGAGGAGGAGCATTACGTGGGAACTGAGCAGGTCTACGAAGCAGAACAAGACCAGGGACCCTTTTGTTGAGCAAGGCAAGCCACCTCACCATACCCTACTGAAATCCTATTATTTCATTAAAGCATGTTTTGTTTTCAAAATAAAATAATGCATGTTTTATTTCTTCTGTGGCACTTTGCCACCCCAAAACTATTTTATAAAATATTGTTTGGCCAAAGCTATCTACTAGAATATGATAGGTGTTATAAAAATTAAGTCTTCACTTGAGAAGCCTTCTACTGAAGGCGCTATCAAGAAAATTATATTTTCTAGTAGTATATCCTTACATCCTTATCTCAAAACTATAGGATGGGAGCCTGGTCTTTGGAAAAATGTTTCCCGAGGAAAACCCGAGTCGCTGGGAGCGATCGGCGAGAAAGTATTTTACAAAACCTATGTTGCTGGGAGCAAATGGAGGTGTTTATGAAAACCCGAAGTGCTGGGAGCATTCGGAGAGTTTGTGAAAACCCGAGCTGCTGGGAGCAGTCGGAGGTGGAGATGTTTTGAAAAACAAAGTACTGCCCTAGCGGCCGCACTGAACAATTAACCCGTGCAACCACGTTACCCCCATATGGGACGGGCTTGACCGGAAGCTTGTTTGTATTAGTATGGAGCTTCCTCAATTTGCTTAGGGGGTGGCTATGGCCCCTGAACTGGTTGTCGCCTAAGAGAGAGGGACATAAAGAGAGTGGGATTAAGTTCGCCACCAGTTGCACCGATTAGGTCCCCTGTCATGGCGGTCGGACACCATGGGATGGGTCCAACGGTGCCGGGGGGAATCAACCTAGTTGAAGAGGTATCTCTGTATTAGTATGGACATAGTGAAAAGTCTTGATTAGTGTCCCGACATTTGACGTATTATCGTCTGGCAATCCGTGGGATGATCCGCGGCGGTGACCTATTTGATGTGGTGAAAGTGCACCACCTCTGCAGAGTGTAAAACTATTCGAATAGCCGTGTCTGCGGTCATGGACGGTTGGAAAGGCCACCGATCTAGGCGTATGGGCATTTTATGTTTTAAAAAGAAACTGTTTTCGGCAAAGGAGAAAGGAGGCATCAAGAAGGTACCTGGGAGGTACGGAATTTGGGAGAAGATGGTTGGTCTCGGGGAGTCAACCAGTCGGAACCCGGAAAGGAAAAAGGGGCATCCCTATCCCAGTGTTTTGAAAAAGTTTTACAAAAGTGTTTTCAAACGTGGAAATGGTTTCTGTCATTTTCTAAAAGAAGGAGAAATATATCTCCAAATGCCTTTTTCAACAAAGATATAGAGATGTTGTATTCTCGATGTCTAAAAGCATCGTTTGCGAAAAGTAAGCCCTATAGTCATATATAGCAGCTAACCCAGTTTTCGAAAACGTTTTTATTGCATTACCATGAAAACTTAAGCCAGGTGGTGGTCTTGCGAGTACGTAATTGTACTCATGGCTGTGTCCCTGGATATTCCAATGTCCAGATTACAACGAGGAGATGTACGGCGAGGAGGAGAAGAAGCGCCGACGACTACGCCAACTGAGTGTCACTGGTCAACTGCTCTGTGGGAATGCGTCCGGTTGTGACGAGGGCCGGCGCTAGCCAAAAGCTTCCGCTATATCGTAGTTAATTCCGTCCTGCGTGACGATGATTGCAAGCTTGGTCGTGTGACCACCCTTTATGTAAGTCTCGTGCTAATCAAGTTGGATGATGTAACTCTGTATACCATGTTGGTTATGTGATCGCGATGCACTGATCATTGGGATCGTGATCTGTTTACATAACGTGGGCACCTCGGACTGGTAATTCTGAGGGGTCCTTACAGTCATCCTTGTTAACACATAGCGTTCATCCAAAAATTATCTAGACTACTATGGACTTCCAATTATGCAACAGATTATCATAACAGAAAATCCTTATAGTAGTTCTTCATTAACAGCCATTACTTACATGATGCACAAGCTTAAACATTAATTACTTGACAGCTCAAAACAATTGGCAAGCATCAAATTACTCAAGACAACGATCTAAAAAGATTCATGTAAGCATTTTATACCACTACCACATGCATAGCATTTTTCTGGTCCAACCAAACACCAATCAACTTATTTGACAACTCTCCAAACAGATATAAGTGAAGCAAGAGAGTACTTTCTTCAAAAGAAACTGAAAGCTCTAACAAGAGATACATGAAAAACTGAGAGCTAACAGCAATAACAGCAACTAGACAGGAATACTCAACAAGTATAAGTGAAGCACAAGAGTATTCTAATGAAAAAGTGGAGCGTGTCTCTCTCCCAAACATGAATACTAGGATCCAACAAGTATAGCACAGCAAACAAAACAAAACAAACTGAAAACAAAAACACACTGACGCTCCAAGGAAGAGTACACTAGTATGAAGCAATAAAAATATAGCACCATTAGAGATGACCTGATAATTTGTAGATGAAGAAGGGGATGCCTTGGGCATCCCCAAGCTTAGATGCTTGAGTCTTCTTGAAATATGCTGGGGAGGTAAGCCTCCCCAAGCTTAAGCTCTTCACTCTTCTTGATCATGTAATATCATTCTCCTCTATCAACACTTGAAAACTTCCTTCACACCAAAACTTAACAGCTTTTCTCATTAGCAGGTTAGTGCACTAAAAGATAATACTTCAAAGTTCTAGCAAAGACAAACTCACAAGCCAACTATTTTAAACATTAGCCACTGTTACTAGGCTCAAGTGGGCACTTTTACACGAAAAGAAACCACTTAAAAACTTGTAAAAGAGAGAATGCAAAATAAAAGACAGAATCTGTCAAACCAGAACAGTCTGTAATGACGAATTTTTTCGAGGCACTTACGATGCTCAGATGAAAACTTTTGAAATAATGAAAGTTGCGTAACATCATCAGGAACATGCACAAAAAGTTTCAGCATTTTTCGATTTTTTCTGATTTTCTACTGAATTAAACGGTGACGAACAGCAATCTGTTCCAATGCAGTCCCGAAAATAAAACCAACTTTGCATTAGTAACTCTCCTTGGCACAACAAAACAGCAAATAAAAGATACAAAGGAGTTGCTACAGAGGTAAACAAGCATCCTTGACTAATACTGAAAATAAAAGATAATGGGTTGCCTCCCAAAAGCGCTTTCTTTTAATGCCTTTTAGCTAGGCTAGAAGATTTTAATGATGCTCTCATAAGAATAAGAGTTGAAAAACAAAAGAGAGCATCAAGAGGCAAATATCAAACACATTTAAGTCTAACCCACTTCTATGCAAAGGAATCTTATAACAAAAAAATTATTGAAGCATAAAGCAACTAGCATAGAAAGATGAAACAAATATACTTCAAAACTTTCAACATAAAGAGAGGTGTTTTAGTGACTTGAAAACTTTTACAACCATATTTTCCTCTCTCATAATAACTTTCAGTAGCATCATGAACAAACTCAACAATATAACTATCACATAAAGCATGCTTTTCATGATCTACAAACACATAATTTTTATTAAGCTCGAAAACAGTGGGGTTATTAAACCCACTTTTGACAATAGTAGTATAATAATATCATTAGCCAATATAGGACCATCATCAAGAGCATTATCATATATAACATTAGGGAGCACATTTTTACTTTCTGCAATTTCCTTTTCTTGAGTCAAGGAGGATGTTTTTTCAAATTTATCAAAAGAGATATTTCAATAGAATCATGACATTCAACATATAGCATTTCCTCCTTAGTGGCATGGAGGGTAATCATATAATGTAAGAGTTAAAGAGTTACTATCATTAGAAGGTAGATCCTCCTTTTGTCTCACTCTCTCCTCTTTTTCATCCAATGAGCTCAGTTTTAGCAATTTCTTCTCCACAGGTCCTGAAAGAGCAAGTTGTTCTGGAGAATAAGTTTTCTCAAGAAATTCAGTGATATAAGGATTATCATTATAATATTCAAGGCAAAACCAAGTATAGCAAATTCTCAGTTTATAAGGAGCATCATCATTTGAATATAACCAGCAATTTCATAGCACCCTTAAAAACAAAAATTCTTCATTCGCTCAAGATTACCAAAGTCATAATTTCCTTTAGCATAAGCAGCCAAGTTTCATTATCATTATAATCACATTGGAAAGGGAGGTGTTTATGCCTTCTACAACAAAAGATTCATTAAAGCAGTAGGATTCATCATAAGTAGAGCACAAGTTTTTAGCAAAATAATTCAATCTACTTATTTGTTCCCATAATATTTCCCTTTTTGAGACAAGCGGTATTCCTTATAGTAATTATGTTGTTCCTCCGCGAACCCACTTAGCCAATAAGATTTTGTTTCAAACAGAGAAGACATTGATAGCAAATAAATAACTAGACATAATAACAAACCGAAATAAACTAGATGCAAGAAACTAATTTTTTTTTGGTTTTTGATTTTTAACAGCAAGCAAAACAAAACTAAAACAAGACAAAAAACAAAGTAAAGAGATTGGAACTGAGAGACTCCCCTTTCCAATAGCCTCCAAGTCCCCGGCAACGGCGCCAGAAAACAGCTTGATGGCTACGTGTTGGTGAACCCCAAGAGGAAGGTTATGATGTAGACAGCAGAAGTTTTCCCTTGAATAATCTACCCAAGGTTATCAACCAGTAGGACTTGACGATCTATCGGAAGGTTGTTGATGTTGACTCCCCCTGGCGCTAGGGAGCTTGCACCAACGTGGAATCTGCACAGACACAAACCAGAACTTTGCCCAACACGAAACAGAGAGGTTGTCAATCTCTCCGGTCTTGCAGAAACAAAGAGTTAAACGTATGGTGTGGAAAACAGCAGGAAAAACAGCAAGTAACAGGAAACAGATGATTGCAGCAGGTTGTGTAAACAGTATGAGGAAATTGGACCAGGGTCCACAGTTCACTAGTGGTGTCTCTCTCAGAACAGATAACTAGCATGTTGGGTAAACAAATTACAGCTGGGCAATTGACAAATAGAGAGGGCATAACAATGCAATACATGCCAAGATGTCTACTATGAAATCTAGTTGGGCATTACAACAAAGTACATAGACCGTTATTCCAACCGCATCTATGCCTAAATAATCCACCTTCAAGGCAGCATCCGCATCCTGTTCAGTATTAAGTTGCTAACAACAGATTATTGCATGAAGTAAAGTGTGTAATGTAATCAATACAAGTGCCCTTGGACACTGCACCAATGTTTTATCCCTAGTAGCAACAGCACATCTACCATCTTAGACCTTTCTGTCACTGATCCAGATATCTAGAGACTGAACCCACTATCGAGCATAAATACCCCCTCTTGGAGTCACAAGCATCTACTTGGCCAAAGCATCTACTAGCAACGGAGAGCATGCAAGATCAAGAGCACATAGATAAACAACTTGAATAAACATGGTATCAATATTCATCGGATCCCAGCAAACACAACATCTAGCATTACAATAAGATGATCTTGATCATGTTAGGCAGCTCACAAGATCTAAACATGGAGGCACAAGGTAGAGAGACAACCATCTAGCTACTGCTATGGACCCGTAGTCCAGGGGTGGACTACTCACGCATCACTCCGGAGGCAGGCATGGTGATGTAGAGCCCTCCGGTGATGATCTCCCCTCCGGCAGGGTGCCGGGAAGAGCTTCAGAACTCCTCCGATCTGAGATTGACGATGACGGCCGCGACGGAACTTTTCGTGGAATATGATCGACCGTAATAGGGTTTTCGCGTCGCGGAGAATATATAGGCGAAGAGGCGGCGTCGGTGGCCGAGGGGGGCCACCACGCCATAGGGGGGCGCGGGCCCACCCTGGGCCGCGCCCTAGTGTGGCGTGGCCCCCTGGTGGGTCTGCTCCGACTCCCCTTTGGACTCCGTGATCTCCTCGTGATATTATTGACGATGTCTTTTGTTTCGTCCAATTCCGAGAATATTTCCTTAATAGATTTTCTGAAACCAAAAACAGCAGAAAACAGGGAACTGGCACTGTGGCATCTTGTTAATAGGTTAGTCCCAGAAAATGCATAAAAATGATATAAAGTGTAACCAAAACATGTAGCAATTGATATAATAACAGCATGGAACATCAAAAATTATAGATACGTTTGAGACGTATCATGTACTTGAAGGCGACAAACCAAAACCTTTACAAACAATATTGGGGCTATCTCCACAAATTAATTAGAGGCTCCC
Source organism: Poa pratensis (assembly GCA_947311845.1). Taxonomy (NCBI): domain Eukaryota; kingdom Viridiplantae; phylum Streptophyta; class Magnoliopsida; order Poales; family Poaceae; genus Poa; species Poa pratensis. The sequence goes on from CAMZMU010000086.1 coordinate 43,788,681, forward strand.
AACAATATTCCAGAGCTTCTCACCATCAAGACCAAGCTCCAAGACACAATTAACCCAAGAGTAAAAAAACAAGAATGGCAGGGGCAAATCAAATTGCTTTGGTGTAACCCTGGATCTCAACCTTCTCTACCACTCCTAAAAGATCCAAGAAAAATAGATCAAAGAAGTGTGAAATCTCGACGATTTAAGCTTTGGAACAATGAAACAGTGAGAGTAGCACTAGTGCCTCCTCCTTGGGGAAGAAGGATGCCTTTTTATAGGGCCCATCAAATTCACTTTTGTTTAGGGTTTCAAATAACCCCGGAGTAATAAGATTCACAAAGTATTAGTAAGTTGAAATCAAATCTTTCCGGTGTAACCCTAGATCTAAATCTCCCCTTCACCCCTAAAAATTCAACAAGTTTTGACCAAAGCAATGGGAGATCCAAGAGATTTGAGCTCTTAAACAATGGAGGGGAGAGAAATTATGTCGTAGCTTCACTTGGAGAAGAAATGATTCTATATTTAGGTCCCAAAATTCAACGATTATGTTGCAGAAATTCACTGCCCAGATTATCCGGGATACGACATGCCAAATTATATGTGATGCCGATAAGTGAAACGCAAGAGCTACAACGGAGCATTTATTTTAATTTAAAGCAAACAAGCCCACCTTCCCCATATCAGTGGCCTCATGCGCGAAAGAAACCCTGGAAATCTCTCCTATCTAAAAGAAGATTTTGGTTCCATGTTTACGTCGTGTTTTTCGTCCACGCTTCTCCGCTCGCCTCCTGCCCACACAAATGGGCCAAGCCCAATAGAACTCAGCCGTCTCGATCCGCCGTGACTCTCGCTTGCATTCAGCCGCGACCTCATCCCGTTTGAGCTAGGGAAAGAACGGTGCCGCTGCCCCTCCTCAAACCCTAGCGCCGCCCGCCCTTGGTAGTCTCCTCTAGCGCCGGTGACCCGGAACCAACGAAGTCGTTCATCTCCTCCCTCCACTTCCCCCACATCTCGCCCCCCACCACTTCTTGCTGAACAAAAAGGACGACGAGACTGAACCTTGACATTGACCGGCGGCGCGAGGGCTGCTCCATCCTATGAACTGCGCGTCCGCCTCTCTTCTCTGACTCGAACGACATTGCAGGCATTGTTCTGCGCGGCGGCGATCGAGGCCTCGGGGCTACGTGCGCAGGCCGCGAAGTACCCGGCCTATGCGGCGCGCCTACAGGAGGCGGTGGAGCGGCTCTGCCGCGCGCGGGACGCGCTCCCTCCGTCGCAGCTGTCGCGACTCCTGGCCATCCGCGACAACGAGATGAGCAGGTGAATCAGGGCTAGGGTTCTGAGTTTTCGTTTTGTTTTCTCTCGTTTAGTTCTTTGCCATTGCACTGGTGCACTCATGCTAAAGAAATAAGTACTCCAACGGAATAGTATTTCAAGATACTGATAACCCCCAAGAGCAGGGGATCACTGTAGCACCTCTCAATGTGGAAGTAGGGTATCGATCCGCAGGAGCAAGAAGGAAAAGTTATCTATTCCCTACAACTAAAGTGTCACAAGTTTTAGTTGATTATGCACTAAACAGGCTTAAAGAACAAGATGGTTGATTTAATGGATGGAAGTTTAATGTAATAAAACAAGAATGTAAAAGTGTCCCAATCCTCTTCAATGCAAGAGGACAGGACAAAGGTTTTCTCTTATAGGAACAATGCACATGGGTTCATGGGTTCACTCAATCCTCTCTCCCATCTATGGCGATTATCATGTTATAGATAAAAAGTACACACAATTGTCATGCTTTAATGGTAAACTTCTATGACGGCTACATGTCCTAAAACACATAGTTGAAAGAAAATAATCATTTGTGTTGCTAGGTCACCCTCGTAAGGCTAGCGTGGTTTGTTGTCACTCCCACATCATACTTCTTCCTTTTTACCCCCAGATAAAGGATGTTGGGCTGTATTGTGTCACTCAATACATATGCCGTTGTCACATCGGCCATCCCGTACCTACATACATCATACTTCATAATGGACAATATTCTAAACACTAGTGCAATGATTCATATTTCATGTGCATGACCACATCTCTCTCATATCTACACTTGTGGTGTCAATCACCTCATGACATGGATAAACAAGGCATTATGCATAAATCGAACCATCACATGCATCGTAGAATATCTCCAAAGTATGACAAGTCATAAAAGATCCAACACAACGGGAAATGCATAACAAATATCATCTCATACCACAATATCCACCATAGGAATTACATAGATAGATCCATACTTATGCAAGGCACGTCATATGGACTTCAACAATGATCATACATAGAGAGATTAGATCAAGTTACCACCACAAACCCAAAGTCCAGGGGATGGACTACTTCCCCTTCATCATGGTGATGATGGTGGAGATGTTGGAGAAGATGGAGACCACCCCGGCAGCGCCCCGACGCAGTTTTCCCCCTCCAATCTGTAGCTCCAGGTCTTCTGTTTCGTGGTTTTGTGTTTCTGCGGCGCTCCCTTCCGAAAGCCGTCGGGGGACTATTTTTATAGTCGTTTTTAGGTCAAGACGAAGGCACGGGGACGAAGATCGACGACATCGGAGGCTCGAGGCCCAGGATAGGGGTCCCACGCGGCCAAGGAATCTGGCCGCATGGGCCCACCTCTTTTGGCCCTCGGTTTCCATTTTTTCGCTTCCTTCGCTCCTACGCTTTGTTCCTTCCAAAAACTGGCACCCGTGAAATATTAGGTCATTTGGACGTCGTTTGGGTCCCTGAAACATCAAAATATAGAAAATAGGGTTTTCTGCCAGTGCAGGGTTAATTTCAGAAAAATAGGGAAACTGTGAAATATTCCCAAAATCAATATAAAACAATGATATAACCCTTATATGATGCAAATATGATTGAAATATAAGTACTATAATGCAAAGTTCATGTATGCATTTTACATGCATCTCAAGATGGGAATGGGCCGACCCTGGCCCCGGACCTGGCCTCGTGGCCCCAAGGCCAATATGGGAGGCCATGGGTCGGCCCATTTCCTCAAAACATTATGGCCCTTCTGGCCCATTGGGTGTATGAGGCCGACCCAAAATCAAGCGAATATACAGTTTTCAGCTTTGTTTACACGGAGAACAGAGCAAATTATTGCCGAACCATCACTGAATAAAATAAATAAAGGTTTCACGGATCCAATCTTTTCACATTGTTGGGAAGCAAAGATTAAGATCAGCTCCAGATGGGTCCATTACAATCATAATTATGTCAATGTACTGGCTACTAGAACAACTGCAGAGTTTGCAATCTGACCAGGAACCTGAAAACTACATCCATAAAAATTATGGCTTGTCTCACCTGTGTAGCAGCGCTCGGAAGGGAGGAAGCCGGACAGAGTGAGCACAATCTTCGACCAGGATGGTGACCAGGACGGCAGCTGGACAAGACGGAGAGGAACCAGACGGCGAGCTCGATTATGATCGGGACGGCAAGCTCGACGGCGACCGAGACGGCAAGCGGAAGGAGCGCTAGGAGCTGGAGGCAACACTGGCGGCTGAGATGGTTGGGGGCGACCGGACGGCGAGCTCGACGGCGACCGAGAGGGCGAGCAGAAGGAGCGTCAGGAGCGAGAGGCAATGCCGGCGGCAGAGATGGCTGGGGCGACCGAGACGGAGAGCTCGACGACTAGTTCTACGAGATGAATACAAGATGAAGTCAACGGGTCGACCCGACTGATCCATCGGGTCGAGCAGTGCCGGCCCTTTCGACCCATCTATCTTTCAAGGCCAACCCACGAGGCCCATTGGCCTTGATTTTTTGGGTCGGGCCAATGACCCAGCGGGTCAACCCGGCCCATTCCCATCCTGACATGCATCAGATACTAACACGGGCAGCTCTTACCTGTAACCTAATTTGTCAGGTTGACCTTTTCAGTGCATACTTCTTTGGAAATCAGACAATGTATACTCCATACAAAATTGTATGATATGAACTGCTTGTAACAAATTTGAGGATTTCATTTTTCTGTTAATAGTACAAGTTGACTTATGTAGAAAGGCTCATTTCACCTGCGTTTGTTCCCTCTTGCAGGTAGGTGTTCAGTTGCTAGACATTGAGAGCAAGATGAAGATATTGCTGTTTGTGATACTATGGCTGTCCCAGGCAAGCTGTTGAGGTGGATATGTCAGATTAAAGATTTAATTTAGTCATGTAGATCAATAGATGTGATTGGCACAGTGGCACCTTCTATTTCTTCAAATGCATATTTACTTCTACTTATTGGGCATTTTAATTTGTGCATATTTTTTACTTCCTCTCTTGGTGCAGCAGTGCTCTCTACCCTTTCAGTTTAACAATTGCATACCGCAGCTAGGTCTTTCTTCTTGTTAAAATGTAAGATCTGAACTAGCAGTATGTTTTAATTGGGCATTTTACTTTGTGCATATTTTTTACTTCCTCTCTTGTTATAGCAGTGCTCTCTACCCTTTCAGTTTAGCTTTATTCTTGTTACAATGTAAGATCTGAACTAGCAGTATGTCTGTTTAACTAAAATGCCTAAGCTTTGAACATGAGATGCAGTTAAGTTTTGTTCAAGGGATCATACTAGACCAATTGGACTTTCTTTGTCATTTTTTATCAGGTTACATAGTGCTTAGCTGTTTGATTCTCACTTCTTCATTGCAAACTTTTTTCTTAAATCCTATCTTGCTTTAAACATGTAGAATGGTAACACTATGGTTTGAAAGATGTGCGCCAATTTATCTTTTCCCATGTATTTACACTTGATATTTGTCCATTTTACTGAACCACATCTAATTTCTGTAACAAGGATGGCAGCACTGGTGGCTGCAAGGGTTAAGGTTGGAGCCGTGGAGGAGATCGCCGAGCGCGAAGATGATCTTCACCACCAGCAAATTGATTCCTTTTTTTAGTTCGTCACCGCTTTTTTGTTTGTTTGAGAAGCTAGGTTTGTGATAATTCTTTGGTTGCATCTACATGAATAACTGATATGATTTTGTGAGATGATATGATCTGGAAAATTGATCTGCTAACCTTTGTTCATGCTTGGCCTTCACCCTATGCATAAGCATGGTGATATAAAGACAAATTAACATTACCATTATAAAATTACACACCTAAAAAGCATGAAAGTGCTCATGTGTAAGTTGTTAGACTATTGTACATATTTTTTCTATACTACTATTAAAAGAGCAAACATGTTGGGATACTTTAAATCTGCACCGTTCAATATCCGATCAAACAGCCCAGATCGTCCCAATGTTTGACAACTCAACAATGTCCATGTTGTACCGTTTTGCCCTCCCACCAAATCACATAATACGACCAAATTGCCACCGTACCGTTTCGTTTCTTTTGTTCTCCTCTCCCAGACGGAACATTCTCCATCGTCGCCTCCTGCCTCCTCGCCACGCTCCAACCACGGAGACGGCCTCCTCAAGCGAAAAAGGAATGAGAGAGTAAAAAGCAGGGAGATTCGAACACAGCTGCTCTGCCTCCTCGCCACGCTCCAACCACGGAGGCGGCCTCCTCAAGCGAAAAAGGAATGAGAGAGTAAAAAGCAGGGAGATTCGAACACAGCTGCTCACACACGCGGTCAAAGCCATGGTGGCTTGAAACCAACTAGCATGAGCTCAGGGTCGCTGCCATGGTTGACGCCGCAAGCTGACCATGGCTGGCGGCGCGAGCTTGGGGTCACATCCATGGTAGCCCCAAACCAACCAGCGAGCTCGGGAGGGAGCCACGACGGACACCTTTAGGTGGGGGATGCGGCTATTGTGGATTTCCTAGACCTAGCGTCGATTTTTCAGACGAACTTGAAGAAATTTCAGAGAAATAGAGAAGCTCAGGATTTAGCGAGAGAGATGAGGCGTACAGCTGTGGAGATGGGGAAGAAGAGAAATATCTGATTATCTGGAGAGGAAAGAGAAGGTGGGTCCCAGCTGAGGATTTTTGACAATATAAAAATCTGGACTGCGGGATAGCTGCTTTTCTTTTATATGCAAGAACACTGACATCATGTGGAAGATGGGACTCAGAGAATTCCAACTTTGTAGGTGATTTTTTTTATTTGACGCATATTTATTACTGAGAAAAAATGTGAATATTATATATCTAGCTGCATGTAAATCACACCCCTAAGGCTAGACCACTTTCATTAATTTCTTTAGACATCTTTCCAGTTTGTAGCAGTAAAACAATTCTGATATTTTTCTCTAAAGTCATTTTCTGCCATTGTAATTTATAGTAGCTTGGTGTGGTCTTCAAGAAACAGTGTTGCTGATATGTGTCTGCTTTCCCGTAAAAAAATGATGTCTTTTGCATGGGTGTATTTTGTTGCAACCTGTAGGACTTTTTTTCACTCTATCTTGAAGATTGCAGACTCATTCAGATCATGCTTTTGGAAGGAAAAATCAAGATGATATCTTTCAATTCCATTCACTTTGTGCTCTACGTGTGCGTTTTTCATAAAAATAATTGTGTGGTACAAACACTTGGAGGATAAACACGTGCGTGCACGTGCCCAATTACTAGTGTTGTGAAAAAAGACATTATTCTGAAACAAATACATACATTTCTTTTATTAATAATTCATTTTGTTTAGGTTGCTCACCACTTGTGCCATGTGGTAAATCATTTTTATCTTCTTGTAGAATACATAAATGGTTTTTTTCTTTTGCAAAAATATGTTATCAGCACAACACAAATGAGCACCAAAACAAGGATCGAAGGAGAAAAATCCTATGCGACCGGGTCGTTCGGCTCCCCTTGCTGGACCAACTCGCGCGGCTCACGCGTGGCAGACCGAATCTCAAAGCAAGCACCCCACTTTCCCCAATTTCCAATCACCAAATCGCAGGCTCGTCGTGTCTCCTCGACGCCGCCGGAGTAACTGTGTAGCGGATCCACGGCGCGCTTGCTGTGCTCCCCCAGCGTCCATGCTTGTCGGCGGATCAACGGACGCTTAGTGCTCTCCCTCAGCAGTCCACGGTCACCCTCGCCGGCGGATTGACATACGCTTGGTGCTCTCCTCCAGCAGTCCACGGCCGCGCTCATCGGCGATTTGAACGGTGCTCGCTGCTTTCCCACAGCGTCCACGGCCACCAGCGAAGCAAATCTCTTGTCGCTCGTGGCATGCCGCCGGTGAAGGAACCATCTGCTTGCCCCAGGCCCCCAGCAGGCAGAGGCCGGCCAAGCTAGGCATCGTGATTTGGTACTGGAAATTGGGGATTAGGTGCTTGCTTTGAATTCGGTTTGCCACGCGTCAGTCGCGTGAGTTGGTCCAGCAAGGGGAGCCGAACGACCTGGTCGCATAGGATTTTTCTCCAGGATCGAAGAACAGGGCTAGTGTGAAGCAACAGTCCAGTCGAGTCCAGTCCAGTCCAGGGGCCTTTGCTTCAGGTTGTTAGCTCCTGTCGTCGGAGGTCCACCAGCAGCGACAGAGACAGGCAGACAGACAGACGCGCTCACAGCAGAGCTTCCTTTTCCTCCCGACGCCGACGGAAGGTGTCATCCAACCCACCATCTCCGCTCCTCCCATTCCACCCAACCACGCACGCACGCCCGCCGCCTCCAAGGATCCTCTCGCATTCCCGCCGCCGACGCCGCCGTCGCCCTCCGCTCCGCTGGAACTCCGTGGAGCGGAGATCTACCCGGGCATTGAGGACCCCTTTCTTCGGTTGGTAACCAACCCTAACCTGCCTGCCTGGATTGCTCCCAGTGTTTCCGTCTTCTAGCCCTCTTTTCTGTTTTGCCGTGAATGCGAGAAAAATCTTGATCCAAATATTGCTTTCTTCCTCTCCAATCCCGTCCAGTTCATTGCGGATTTGTCCGTTTGATATATACTTAGTGGAGTAGAGTACTACTACTGGCCAGCGGTTTGTTTTTTCCAAATGAAGCGGCGCTCGTTAGGTTCGCGCTGTCTGGATCTAGTGCTCGTTTATGTGAACGTTTTTAGGGATTTTTGCGTTGCTGGTATGTGAGAGATTTACCTGGATCTGGGACTAGTCTCTGGATCTGCAGATGCCGGCATTGTGGCTAGCGAGTAGAATGTGGGATGATTTGCGCATAGATTCGAGCTTCAACCCAGGTTACGGGATTATGGACGCCTAGAAAGAATCTTCTCCTGAAGCAAGCTGTGTAGGTTGTTAAATGAGCTGCTCCATTGCTTCTTGTTCAAACTATGCTGTCATTTACCTGCCTGTCAGTGTCAGGGTTCTTTGCTGGAGCTTTAAGCTATATTTACTTCGAGATCTGATGGTGTCGGTGGCACATTTGTTTGTTTATTCTGCTGCCAAAATCATTTGGATGACTCGGTCCTGCTTTTGATATTAGCCATCGCTATCAATTTTTGGTGCTAATACTTTACGCCCCTCCACGAATTCTGCATGCTTTAGGGGGCTTGTCTGTACTTCCTTTTGGAGGGAGCTAAGCATTACTTTATCACAACAGTGCGTGTTATCCCCATATTATGGCATTAACCTGCGCTGCTAAATCAAAAGATTTGCTCTAATATCGCCGCTTCTGTCTGTTACGGCTGTATTTTCTGTTAGTAAGAGTGTAGACTGGGGCGGGGTGTGTAGCTTTACGCTGCTTAAAAATAAAATTCCTTCAATTGTGGCATTTGTTTGACGGAATATTTTGAGTTAGCAATGCATTATTTGATGTACTTCTATGTAAGGAAAATAGCTATTCACATTTTTGTTGTTGTTGCTGTCAACATGATGCTTGCTCATGAAAACATGGCAACCCTGTGAATTACTTTTGCCACTTTTGATATAGGATTTATTGTATAATTAATGGCACTATATTTTTGCAAGTATTTGTGTTGGTCCAGCTGTATGTTAGCTGTGTTACGGCTAGGCTCTACTGTCTATTAGCTCATAAATATCTCTCTACAGGAGGAAGTGTTAAGATTATCAGTCAGTTTCCACCTTGAACATTTGAGTTTCTGCGATCTGTTGGGACTTGGTAAAAATCCGTAGCAGGTTCATCTTCTAAAGTTCGTCTCATTCTCATCTTTAGTAATCCTATGTGGTGGGTAATTCTATTTTGTGAGTTTCTCTTGTTCATAGTCTGTGCATTTGTTTAAAAATTGTTTCATCTGAATAGCATAACTCTATATCTTGTGTGCATTTCCATTTTGTACAACCAAATTGACGTTGGTTGCATTCGTTTGGTGTGTTCTTTTATTAGGTGCTGATGCAAGGTGTTTGTTGTTTGTGATAATGCTGACGCTGTGCTCCAAAGCTCGCTAGCCTCATTCAATACGCAATACAGCTACTTTGACGTACTCTGAAGTCATAGTTGAATCTACTGGTTCAGAACATGGGTTCTCGGTTTCCATCCCACCAGTTAAGCAATGGGCTTTATGTCTCTGGGCGACCTGAGCAACCTAAGGAGAAGGCTCCAGTTGTTTGCTCCGCAGCTATGCCATACATTGGCGGGGACGTCAAGAAATCTGGAGAACTCGGGAAGATGTTTGATCTCCATGCTGAGAAGTCACGGAAGTCTGGCCCTTTGGGTAATCAACCTTCAAGGAATACTTCATTTGGTGGCGCAGCTTCCAATTCGGGACCAGTATCTAGTTCTGTTGGTCGATCCAACTACTCAGGTTCTATTTCATCAGCGGTTCCTGGCACTGGAGGTTCGGCAAGGGCAAAGTCTAATTCTGGACCACTCAATAAGCACGGAGAACCAACAAGGAGATCGTCTGGACCCCAGTCAGGAGGAGTGACCCCAATGGCTCGTCAGAATTCTGGCCATTTACCTCCTATTCTTCCTACAACTGGTCTGATCACATCAGGGCCTATCTCTTCTGGACCATTGAATTCATCCGGTGCTCCACGAAAAGTTTCGGGCGCTCTCGATTCTACTGTGTCAATGAAGATGCGTGCCACCTCGTTTGCTCATAATCAGGCTGTTACAAATCTTAACGAGGAAAATGGCTACTCGATTATGGCCAGTTTGCCAAAGCCAATACTCTGGACGGCCATTCTGCTCTTTGCGATGGGGTTCACAGCAGGTGGCTTCATTCTTGCTGCTGTTCATAATTCAATCCTGCTGGTAGTTGTTGTGGTGATATTTGGGTTTGTTGCTGCACTCTTGATTTGGAACATTTGCTGGGGAACAAGAGGTATGACTAGGTTCGTCAGTCGCTATCCCGACGTGGATCTGAGAACCGCAAAAGATGGAGAGTATGTAAAAGTTACTGGGGTATGTGTAATAACAGTCACCTTTTTTGACTTGTTCAATTATTCCATCCCTCAATTGTTTGCGTTTAGTTTCCTGGTTTCTGTTTTTGTCATGTATCTGCTTGCTTAGGTTACAATATAGAAGCTTTTCTCAAGTTACATTATTTCTTGATGTCTTTACCAGTTGTGTCATGTTACTGAACTGCATTGTTAACTCAAGGTAGTAATGCTACTAGCTGTTTCAGTCTCGACTCTTGAGGTAAATCATACACACAAATATTTGACAGAAGACTCCACAAAAATAAGCTTTGGACCCAGAGATCAGTACCGTGAGCACATAACAATATCTAGTACACTTAAGAGTGACATGTTTGTCTAATGCACTTAAGAATGATTTGTTGTTTTACTAAGATAAGGACATGATATCGCGTTTTGTAATTACGTCTTTTCCATAGAGTTTTTTATTTTCGTAGTTAGCTTATGGTCATAACTGATTTAAGCAGTAGCACATCTTCTATAGTTACAGGACCTCATTAATCGTACTTTACTTGACAGGTTGTTACTTGTGGAAATTTCCCCCTCGAGTCCTCATTTCAAAGGGTTCCAAGATGTGTGTACACATCGACCTGCTTGTATGAGTATAGGGGTTGGGACTCAAAAGCTGCCAACACCCAGCACCGCCGATTTACTTGGGGATTACGGTCAATTGAGGTGAGTTTCTTGTTTGCTATAAAATTTGATCATCAACAAGATGTGGATCTCACATTGTCCTGCAATTATGAGATATAAGGATCTCATCAAAAATCCAAACCATTGAAATTCATATCACTCTAATCATGTCTCGTCTTACATTTTCCTTTTCTTTACAACAACTGCAGCGACATGCGGTTGATTTCTACATCTCTGATTTCCAATCTGGGCTGCGAGCATTGGTCAAAACAGGATACGGTGCACGGCTAACCCCATATGTAGATGAATCTGTTGTTATTGACATAAATCCAGAGAACAAGGACATGTCACCTGAATTTTTAAGATGGCTACGGGAGAGGAATCTCTCAAGTGATGACCGCATAATGCGCCTAAAAGAAGGGTATGACTGTTTCTTCATTCTGGTTTTGCACCTGTACCACACAAGCATGTGGACATAGTTATCCATTTCATCTGACATGGATGTTTACACTGCAGATACATTAAGGAGGGAAGCACCGTTAGTGTCATCGGTGTTGTTCAAAGGAATGACAATGTGTTGATGGTTGTTCCGCCGCCTGAACCCTTCAACACTGGCTGCCAGTGGGCCAAGTGCCTCCTCCCAAGTAGCCTTGATGGACTAGTCTTGAGATGTGAAGATACATCAAACGCTGATGTAATACCAGTTTAGCTAGCTAGCCTTTCTGGCAGTTCACCTGGGAAAAAAAGGAAAAAAAAGTGCCTGTCAAAATATTTGCTTCGTGGATGTTTGGATTGAAAAAAAATGTGCAAATGCAGGGTGTGATTATGGTTAAGTGCAATGTCGGTGGTCAGTTACTCATGGCTTGATTGTGTAGTATTTTATGTGTTTTGCTCTTTTTTGTTGAGCTATGAATACCTGTAAGATGGATGGCTTTACTACCATCGAGCCGTTTGGAGTTTTAGTGGAATCATGTTCATATATGTTTTTTTGGTTTGTAGCATTTCAGCAATATCTTATATATCCCAGTTACCTTTTCTGTATCTATATTTCTATACCTAATATTGTCTCATTGTAGGTATATTTTTATCAAGGATGAAGATTTGTTGAGGATTTGTTCATTTGTTTGACTTTTGATCATTATAAGATATGGTTGATGCACATGCATGCTTGTAGGAGCATACGGTTTTCATTTTATTCTCAGTTTCGGAGGACATTCCCTGTCCGTTTTGGTTGTAAGAAGTTCCTGCCTTTCTGTTGCCATGTGAAGCAGTTGCCTACGCAGCAAAGTCTTTTTTCAGACGAAATAACTTCCAAATATAAGGATGGCATTACATCCAGGGAAAGTTTGCGACACCTGTGCGCAGTACATTTGTTATAACCTGCAGCAAAATTCTGCAGGTTACTGGTTAAATTCACAAACAACCTACAAATTAAAGAGTGTAGAAATCAACGCTCGCAATGAGAATCCCCCTCTTATTAACAAGATTAACGTTCAGTATATGCAGATTCATATTGATGATCGTTTCCTCTCCTGTGGGCAATTCTCATACGAAGTTTGCCCCGGACTCAGCACAACACAGCACAGCCTCGGTGACTAGGTGATTCTTTTTGAGACCCATCCAACGGTCTACTAAGAACATCAACCATCACCAGCACATGGTTTAAATTTCACCTCTAAATATTACTAGGAAACAACCGGCGCCCAGGTGGCATGGTCCTGTTTGTGTCACATCTTGATCATGCTGCTGTAGCTAGCATAGCATCACTCGCTATCGCCGCTACCAACCTGCAACCACAGCCACAAGCCCACAAGGCACGGTTTTGATAATATCTCCTACAAAAACAAGGGAGTGGAAAATGATGTATCAGCAACAGGTTTTACCAAATCGAAAGCAACGAGTTTTCGCAGTTGGGCCCCCTTTTCCGTCTATGTATATCATGAATTTTTTTGAGCTGACAAATTGATCATTTAATGTTTTTGATCTACCAAATCAAAGTTAGGAGTTCTCTAGTTCTAAAAAAAATATGACCCAACCAAGGTAAATATGGAATAAATACATCATCCAGAGCTACAATTGCACGATTCAAAATGTTTAGCCTCAGCAAATTACACGTATGCCTCTTCTAATGGAACAACAACCTCAGTTGTTCCCAGTGGCCAACCTCAGTAAACATGTATGTCTAGTGTATCGCATACCATAACAACCATGCACAAAAAGTGGCGTTTTAAACATGTCTTAAGTCAAACTTGAAATTCTGACCACCAGTATCGTTTTAAATATTTAGACTAAATCATATTCATAGATTTGTCTCGATAAATAATTTCTGTAATTTCGTTGGTAGTTATACATATGGCTCAACACATATAGTGAAACAGAAACTGTGGTCAAAGAAACATCTTCTAGACCTTGTCAATGTCCAAAACACCACTTTTTCATTACCGGAGGAGGAGCACTAATATTAGCAAATGCACTAGTGAGCGCCAGTGACAAAATCTGGGAACAAACGACTGGGAATTCCACAAGCAGAAGACATCTGGATGAAATTGTCTAACAAGAATCTAGATAATTACATGCATGATAAAAATGGTTAGAGACAACATATCCAAGTAAATGGGCAAAACCTTTTAGAGCTTGCATGTATTCTGGTGCTGCAGCTTCCAGGAGCGCCTTGCTGTTACAAAGTGGATCTGAACAGGATTTAAATATTTTTCTTTCCATGATGCGTGATCCGGTAATCACTCTAGAAATGGTCCCAAAGGGCAAACGATCCAAACAACTGTTGGCTGCATTATCGCCGCGTTAATGAGCACATGCAAACAACCTGCATATCTCTGTACCATAAGTCAATAACGAGGCTCGAGCAATGAGCAATCTCACATCAATGGTGAAGATCAAACCTTTTGGAAATGTCGCATTGTATAGTTGGCTGCCCGTGTGACTAAGACACCATTGTGAGCTCAATTCAACACAAGACTCCATTGTGAGCTCAATTCAACACAACATGCTCTCAGCATGTGACAGTTCTATGGCAGCATTTGTGACTGGGATAGTGGGATGCAAAGATCAAGAGCAGCTCCAGATGGTCCATAAAATTCATCAATTATGTAATTCTAGTTAATCATCAATGACGACAGAATCCTTCTTTTCATAGCATACGAGAAGCCATCAGGCTAAAGAATAACAATCCCTACCGGATGGTATTGACAAGGCTCTCTTTGGAAATATATGGATCCGAGGAAGGATGTCAATTTGAATACATATGCAGACAAACTCACTTCAGATCATTGTACCTTTCACAGATCAGTGACAGGTGAGCGCCCATACGCACTTGACAGTGAAGAGCCATTTTTCAGCGTCATTACAATGACCAAAATCTGGTAGGTGAAATGTGAAAGCAGAGATCTTGATCATCAAAATATTGTGAGCACAATCTTTGGATTTATAATCTCAATAGTCGTGACTAAGAAATACTACACAATATAACATTGTTAGGATCTAAACAACATACATTTTCTACAGATGCAGCACAAGCTCCACTTGATACAGCTGCCCATCGAACCTCAAGCCCAAGGATTCTGCAGGATGCGCAAGTGCATCAACCATTCCACCAAAAACGTACACACAACAACCAAAAGTATCTATACATGCCCCATGAAAGGACCGGCAATGCGGGGATTGACCATCAATCCTTAGTTTTTTCCACATCCGCTTTGCCATTTTCCTGGAACCTGACTGAAACTGAAGTAAAGCTGGCAAATCTAAGATCCAGAAATCATCCATCCGCCGCCTTTGTGAGTCCTCCCCACCATATAAAAGGATCTTGCCTCCCAAGAGAAGTGTTGCTGAATGCCCAACCCGTGGAGAAGGCAACTCACCTAGAATACTAGACAAGTCACACTTTAGCTCCTTCCATTGTGGGAGATGATCGCCAATATCAAACAGCCAGACATCATTAAGCACGTCATATTCTGACCCTCTACCACCAAAAAGAACCATGTGTGTCTCACCAATCCATGTTAAAGTGTGGCCAGAACGAGGTGAAGGAAAAGGTCCAGTGTCCTCTATTTGGCGCCAACTGCCAGATCGAAGGCCATTGGAGAGATCAAGAAGCCATGTGTCACCAAGCCGGCTTCCATGCACTCCTATCCCACCGTGAATCACGATGAACTTATCATCCATGCAGCAGGCTGCATGGGCCCCACGAGGAGATGGTGTGAGTGGGCCTACCTCCAGCAGTCTCCATGAGATCCTCATTCTACAAGGTTCTTCACAAATGATTTCACCTATCCACGTGTCATTCAAACGCAGTCCACGGTCATTGATCCCACCAAACATGACTAGTGCATCACCAACGAGAGTGCATGAATGGCCAAAACGACCATTTGGAGTGCCAGAGGCCAATTGCTGCCAGCAAAGTACATTGGACGATCTATTTCCAGCTCCATTTCCAACATACGTTGCCCAAATATCATCAAGATGGCGACCTAACTAGAGCAATAGAGAACATCAGAACGCATACAAGATTGCGATGAGCCAGAATAAACAAGAGTGTACAGAAAATAATAAATAGAAGTGAGAAGATTTGCAATATAATGCAACCACTATCATTATGTGCAAAGAGACAAGAGACAGAGAAAAGGTGCAAACCTTGAATATAACTTCACAAAGAAAAAGGAACACAGCTAAAAGTAGGAACCATGGTCTGAAGAATCACTGGTTTATTTAATGAGCAATTGAGCAGACGTGTGCATGCGTAAACTCATCCTGGGGAGAGCTCACACTATCAACAAAATGAGCGACTGAATGTTGCTGGATTGAACTTTGAAACATCTAGTGTACCAGGTTTAATTGTCTGTCTACGTGACAGTGACTGTTACTTCTGCCCATGCTTTCTTGTCTGTATCCAATTTAATTCATTTACCAAGGTTTAATTGTCTGTCTACGTGGAAACCATCCTTACGGACAAGGCTCAGAGTAATAGATAACATATAACCAAGGGAAGCTAACACCAAACGCATCATTTACCTACCATTTCTGTAGCGCAAAGATAAATATATATTCACAGAATCGAAGCGTAACAATGGTATTGGCAGAAAAAAATCGGCTGTTCCATAAATTAACGCCTTTAGTAAGGTGTTCTTGAATACCTAAATAGAAACATCCACAAACATTTTTGCAGGAGAAAAGAACTCAGACAAAGGATTGTACTTTATTTGCAATCTGTGACAGCTTTTGTACATTTGCTAGGCCAGACCTAATTTTTCTCAATACTAACTGCTAGACCTACAATCAATAAATGAGAGAAGATATTGTTGGAGCTAAATCACTTAGCTCCCTTCCAATAAGGTTGTGATTCACGCACACCAACACATATGCATATATGACAGACCACATATATGCTCTATATATCATACATATGCTTGAGGCTACATCTTGGCTTAGAAGCTTTTTATGGCTTTCAATCTTCTTGGCTTTCTTACAACAGGGGTACATTCTTATATAGGCATCCAGGTCGGTTACTGTTCACCGACCAGTAGGCCATACAGTACTCTAGAAAGTAGAAACTACTACTACATAGGTACAGACTTTTACTCCTAATAGGACTCCTGCATATTCTGGACACTTCATGACCTACCAGAAGCTTCATGCATATATATGACAAGATTATTTCTAACAATCTCCCCCTTAATCTTGTCATATCAACTAGATTCTCTAATCCAGATCACTTGGACTATGCGCCACACTGCCTCATGTCTTGCAACAACATCGCACCGTGCTTGTCAGCCTCACATTGACTCCATAAAAGATGGCATCACACCACCAATTCGGTTTCACACCGACCTTACATGTGCCAGTGGCATCACACCACAGTCGTCGGCCTCACACCGACTCTTCCACTTGATGATGGCATCACACCAGCGTCATTGGTTTCACACCAACCTTTTTGTAGACAATGGCATCACACCATAGTCTCCTCAGGACGGCATCACACCGTCGTCTTCTCTTGGCAGCATCACACCGCCTCCTCCTCCTAGCAGCATCGCGCCGAAACCAGCAGCTAGCGGCATCGCACCGCCAACAACCTCCATCTCACGCCGCCGTCCTCCACATCGCATGGAGTCCATCGCAGCCGCCCTCAGATCTTGAGGCTCTGATACCAATTGTTGGAGCTAAATCACTTAGCTCCCTTCCAATAAGGTTGTGATTCACGCACACCAACACATATGCATATATGACAGACCACATATATGCTCTATATATCATACATATGCTTGAGGCTACATCTTGGCTTAGAAGCTTTTTCTGGCTTTCAATCTTCTTGGCTTTCTTACAACAGGGTACATCCTTATATAGGCATCTAGGTCGGTTACTGTTCACCGACCAGTAGGCCATACAGTACTCTAGAAACTACTACATAGGTACAGACTTTTACTCCTAATAGGACTCCTGCATATTCTGGACACTTCATGACCTACCAGAAGCTTCATGCATATATATGACAAGATTATTTCTATCAGATATTGAGCATACAGTTCAGTGAAACTACATTTTAGATTTTACTGACATTTTTTTCTTCAAACCTACGAGACCAAGTAAGAGAGATCATATTGAATCAACTACTACATAATAAGTCAATCAACAAACTTAGCCCAGCATAATGTGGTTTTTAGATTAAATCAGAAAGACCAAAGATAAATCTTCAAGCTAAACAAACAGTGGAGATTAATCTTAGTATTCATCTCCTGTAGAGGGTACTTTTGATTTATTTTCATGCCAAAACAAAACTAGTCCTTACAACTTCAACTAATCTTTTGGTAAAAAAAACTTCTACTCGTTCTACTTCATGCATGTAGGCAGAACTTGCCATGCTCTCTCTACTCTCTAGTGGTGCCTCACACGACCACACCAACATCATATAGCTTGCCCACTTATGAATCAATAGTGGTGCCTACATGGTAAACCCTTTTCTTCTCATCTATCGAAATCAGCCCTATATCTGCTCCATGTGAGGTGTTAGCGGAGCCTGGACCAATACATGAACATGATCATGCCGACATGCCAGTGATCCACACATATCAAAGTCAAGCTTAGGCCAATACATGAACATGATCATGCCGACATTCTAGTGATCCACACATATCAAAGTCGACATATACTTGTCAAATAGACATGACTGCCACCAGCAAGAAAAATAGACCGTGCATCTCAGTTTCGTGGAAGCAATGTCTTTAAAGAATGAATGGGGAGATAATATCGCCCAAAGGAACTAATTTTGGTGTTGATATGGTCTTTGTAGCAACAATGAGATTTAGAACCACACATGGCATTTCAGTCAATTGTCCGCTACATTCTAGTAACTCTTATACTTTCAAGATGTGTGCAAGTTTTCTACAGGGGCTATATCGAAACAAGACTCGTAATCTGTCAAATAGTCTTGAGCAGAGCTTGTTACATAATCCCTGGCCCGCTAAGTCAATGTCTCAACCTCCATTGCACAGAAGGCCTGCAATACTAGCGTCCTCGCCTAAGGTCCGTTCGGTCACTATATCCGCAGACCCCACCACAGAAAATTAGCATGATAGGAGGAGCCGCTCTCACCCTTCTGAGTCATGAGCCATGGAAAGTATAGCTCAGTTGGAGGGGTAAACCCTCGAGATATTAGGGAAGAGAGTTTAGCAAAGTAAGCGTGCTTCTCCTGATTTCAAAATTAAACCGAATCAAATACTACAATACCTCCCAGATCCTTAAAAAGCTTCGCTGTGGCGAGGCTCTCCAAAAAATTGCTCAAGTTTTGTCATTAACCTAAGTAAAATAATTCCACTGGTCATACTACCATCATGATCATCTTCTAATTGCGCAAGTTCTGTCATTAACCTATGAAAAGTAAAATTTGTCACTGATCATACTACCATCATGATCATCTTCCAATCTGCTGTCTTGATCTGGCACTAACAAAGATCCCATATCTAATACTAAATTAAACACCTCTGACACTACTGACTAAGACTATACCGAATCAGCTGCAGTTTTGCATTCCAATACTATCACAATGACCAAATTCCTCTTTGTGATTCGAAACGCACAAAAAGCAAATCCAGAACAAGAAGAAACTGACGAAGTTATACGAGTGCAATTACCTCCCTCGCAGCCACCACCGAAGACTACAAGCCAGCCGGCGACGAGATTGAGCGAGTGCGACGCGCGGGGTCGTGGCGAGAGCCCCTTCACCCGGAGCCGGCGTGCCGACAGGGCGCCCAGCCGGGCGACCTCGGCGTAGAGGCGGCGCCACGGCAGGCCGCACCGCCGCTCGGCTAGCACCGCGGTGGCGGCGTCGGCGGCGCGTGCCCCCCAGTCGCGGCGGCAGAGCGCCTCCCAGAGCACGTCAGTGGAGGCCCAGTCGCGAAAGGCGCGACAGGTGGCGGCAAAGGAGAGCACGGCCTCGGCGGGGAGGAGGCGCAGGATGGACAGCACCTGGTCGTAGCCCAGATGTGCGACGGGCGCCGCCTCCATCGCTCACTGCCCTTCATCGATTCTTGGCACTTGTTGTCTGCTTGCCTCCTCGGGCGCCATGGTCGTTGGCCGGTCAATTCCACCTCGCGTCCTACCTAGGACGCCGTGTTTCCTGGGTTTCTTGGCCTCTTTGGTGCTTGGATCCTATGGTAACTGGGGCTCGATGCCTCACCTGGTAGGTGAGTTCTTGGAGGCCATGGATGATTTGGTTACTCACTAGGCTAATGGAGGTTGGGTTGGTGTTTTGGGGGACTCAAGCAAGCAAACAAGTGGGGAAACTGGGGAAGAAAGGGAGTGTGTCCGCCTTGCTCTCTGGTGGTGGCGAGGTGATCAACTGGCCTGGGGAAGAAAGGGAGTGGAGCAAAACACTTGTGTTTGACTTGTTTGTCGACCAATTTTACTTACTTCTGCATACATCAACTTTCAGAAATTGCACATTCAAGCTCGATTTGGATTATAGTAGGATTTTATAGGACTGCGATCGTTCTGATATTTGTGCTATCAAAGAATATCCGTCTATCGTTGATGTCCCACCTCGTTCCATTTCATTCGACCAATTGGTCTTGCATCGTTAAGTTCGATACGCCTCGCAATCAACCTCAGATCCTACCACTCTACGTTTTAACGATTTCCTTTGGTGTCTCCGGAACTTCATCTCGTAACAATCTTCATCTAGGTTTCTCTCAAAATCGAAATTTGGAATATCAAGTTCTATGGATTGACTGTACTGTGCCAATTTCGAAGGAATTTCATGCATCGTTTTTCTCAAGAATACACCTTGCCAAGTGTATTAATCACAGGGAAGGGACGCCAAGAAAGGCGTTTACAACGTTGCCAGGCAGCTAGGTTTGCTGGCAACAGGAGGTGACAACTCCTCTCCAACTAGCAAAGCCTATTCTCCTACAAACAACGACAGAGCCAACGGCCCCGAGAAGCCAAACACGTCGCTACGGAACAACTTTGCTAAGTGCCACCTTTCGTACTCCTCCTTGATCTTGGCCTTGATGGTTGCCGACGCCGGCACCGCCTCGTTGAACACCACATCGTTCATGTGGCGCTAGATGCACCAGGACACGAGGATGATCGGGACCACCGCGAGGGCACGATCTAGCCATCCACCATTTCCGGTGATAGCTGGACACTGGCGAGAGCGTGCCAGAGTAGGATGAACTCTGCCACCGCCCCCTCGCCAAAGTTAGGGCCACAGTTCTGAAGCCAAATCCCAACTATATCCTTTTTTGAGCGCCCGAGCCTTCACCACACGTGTCGGGTGCTTGTCCACCAGGTTGGGCAGCCATCGATCTGACCAGAGTCGTGCTTTCTCACCATTATCCAACTCGAAGTGGGTTGCCGCATCTAATATTGCATGTGAGAGACGCGAGATATCAAGATCAAACTCCACCCACGACCACGCCCCAGCTGAACCCTAGGGCGAAGGTGAGAAGATGCAGGTGCGGCACTCCAAGTCCCCCCCCCCCCCCCCTCCCCCCAAGTGTTTAGGGGAGGCCACCTTATCCACCAAGCAGTGTCCCCTAGGACGTCACGCCAACCCTTCCCGAGAAAACCGGGGCAGATCTTTCGCAAGTCCGCCAAGGTTTTGGGCGGGATGTCCAGAGACATCAAAGCGTGTACCGGGATAGCTGAAATCGTGATCGGGACAAGGACCTCCCTACCTCCACGGTTAAGCAGCTTCGCCGACCACGGTTGCAGGCGATTCGCTGTGTTGTCGCCTTGTGTAGGCCCAGCGGCAGCCCAAGATACTTGCAAGGCCAGGCCGCCATCTCACAACCCAACAGCTCCCGTGCCAGATCCGCCTCCTCTAGTATATATATTTTTTTAGATAAAGAGTATATATTAATATCGCGAAGATACCAATTACACCCAGCCTCTGCAACAACGCGTTGCCCTAGCGATAACTCGGATGCACACAGCCCAGAATAAAAAGAAGAATTACAAAAAAAAAGTCCCGCTACAGCGATCTATTCCTTATAGCAGCAGACCTAACCCCACCAAAACAGTACCAGAAGTCCAACTGCTCCAAAAGCGATGCCTCCAAGAAGGGAACAGTGCTTAAGCGCCGTCATCGTCCTGATCATAGATCATGAGTTTTCACCCTGAAGAAGGTCCGCACTCACAAAAACAATGCCTTCAACAAGGCCATTGCCAGGCACAACCAATTAATACCAGGCCTTGGATTTTCACCCAGAAAGTTTAGACTCTGAACTTCTCCTGTGCTGTCGCCCCCACTTGCCATTGTCGCAGCTCCAAGTTTCGAATCGCCAAGCCAATCCTTCATCGCCACCAGGACTCGAACCACCGTTATTAGTCCACAAATCTCGGCTTCCATGCCATTCTCCGCATACTGACTTCACCATGGAACAAAAGACATGTCCACGATGGCAACCGACTGCGGAGCTTCACAACGCTCCTCTGAAACCAAACGGTCAGAAAAAACATGGTTGCGCGTGACCGAATCCCTCCCGATCCAGCAATCTCCAAGCATGAGTTCCCAATGGAGTTCGCCGGCGGAGCCTTCCGGAACTTGGCACTCCAGCCAAACCAATGAGGTCATAGCATCAGGCAGAACACCGTCCTCGGGCGAGAAGAATCTAGGACCGCGACCGAGACTCCAGATCGGAGGCTCCATTATTCGGGCCGCAGAAAACCCCGCCGACGCTGCGAAAACAGAACACTCGGGAAGCAATGCCGCGCCGCCGACCGATCCAGAGACCAGCCAGCGCGCCCCCAGCTCCAGCGAGCCATGAGGACGGGTACACACATCTCGCCTGGATGAGGCAAGGTCATGCCACTGCCGCGGCCTGGCCCTGGACCCAGATCGGGACCAGATACGGCCCGCCGCCGCCGCCATGGCCGCCCGCACTCGCCTCCTAGCACCGCGACTCCGCGTGGCCGCCGCTGACCTGTGTACCTCCGCCTCACTGCGCCGCCGCCCCGCTTGCCGGCTCGCCGTGTGCGCCCCGCTCGACAACATCCCTCCGCGCGGAGCGACGCCATCAGGGTGCGTCCACCAAGTCCCGCCGCCCTTCGACGGACGGGGGGCCGCCGCCACCGCCGGCGTCAGCGGCAGCAGCGGCCAGGGAGGTCTGCACCCGCCGGCTTTTAGCTAGGGTTTCGGTCGCCCCCGGAGCCGCCCGCGCGAGCGACCCGGGAGGCCGTTTCTCTCTGGTTTCGGTATGATCTGCCAGTCAATTCTTAACTTCGATACAAGGCACCCGCAAAAAAAAGTTCAATACAAGGCGCAGCCCAGACGCCTCCCCAAAATTATCCACTTTTGCCGGGTTCGTGCGCAGCCCAGACGCCTCCCCAAAATCCTCCACTTTTGCAACATTGCAGTCCCATCCGGTTCCATTTCATTCAACTTCGATACAAGGCACCCGCAAAAAAAAGTTCAATACAAGGCCATGCCTCACAAAGTCCGAACTGTTTTGATTAAGCTCAGACACTATTACAGTATTACACTACCTCTTTCATAACGATTTCTTTGTTGTCTCTAGAGTTTTATCCCGTGATAATTTTCTCGGACATTTCCGAGTGCACCAGTAAAAATTAATACCTAATTTAGAATATGAAGGTTTCTCTGGAAAATCGGAAAATTTCGTGGTATCTTTTTAGAGGCGTTATTCTGACTAAGGATAAGCCCGCAAAATACAACTAGATTAGAAATATAGCATGTTAATTTTGTCATCATGGTGACATATTTTTGTTACCAATGTAAGTTTTTTCAATATAAATGCTATTTAAAAAACAAGTTTGCACGTGTTATACGGCTACTCATCCAGATGGCCTACAATTTGTACCCACCTCATAGTGTTAGAAATATCTTTGGCAATTCGTTACAAGGTATTGACCCGCAAGTTTAGAATCCTCATTTGGGTGGGTTTGGGAGCCACTATTTAGAAATGATATGGTGTCTAATTATAAAAGCTCATCCGCAGATTATATCTACTAGTGCATGCATTGGCTCAAGTCGGGTTATATTCTCCAACAACCGAAATATTAAGAGTTGTTTATGGACATTGTTAGCGCTTGGAGCATGTGTCTAAGACGATTGTTATCCAACATGAATGTTGGTGTAGTCTACGGATCAGCTTTCCTCCCCGATAGGCTCTATATTAGTCGGGTCAGCTATTTGTTTTGACTTCTTTAGGGTGTGTGTTTTGTGGTGGTTGTGTGCATTCCGTATATGTAAAGCCCAAGTGTAAACTCTATATGTTTGTATCGTCCTGATGTGACGTTTTGAACCTAATAAAACCCGTCCTTCATAAAAATGACATTTTAAACTGATCATTAAGTGCTTCTCTCAAGAATAAAAAGTATTAACTGCATATTTTTCAAAGCCTCCTGGCTGGGCAGCTCGATGACGTAACAACTTCGATTCTCTTGCTGATGTGAGAATCAGCCTCCTGTCCTTTTTCTTCTGTGTTTTCCATGTGTTCTCCAAATGATTTTGTGTGATTTTTCGTAGAGCTTGTAATTTTTTGTTTGTTTCGGCAACCCTTGTCGTATTGTATTTTTTCTATTATTAATGTGTTCTATTTCTACGAACGGATTTTATCATGTGCGGTAAGATGATGTGTTTGAGCAGGCAAAGATATACAGTTGCTGAAATCTTAGCCCTGCCTAAAATCGACTCAGAAGAAGTCCTGAATAAATTGCCCTTAATCCGAAAAAAAAAGAGTCCTGATGGTTGAGACCGGAGGTGTTACGTTAGAAGCTAGGATGCTATATTCATGTGTTAACACCTATTAACTCCATAGCTTTTCTAATAAAACAGGAAAAATGATGGTGATTCGTGTTATATTGGAGAATTTGTTTTTGTCGCATCTTGGTGGTCGCCAAGTGTAGATGCGACATAATACTTGTTTCTAGAGCGGGAGTGGGTCAGGGTTTTGTTGTCTCGGTGTGCCCTGTGATAACGAAGCTTTTCATCTCCATCTGAGGAAGGCCGCTTATATAGTTCTCTCTTTGCACCAAGTCAATCAAAGCTCATCATCTATCTTATCTAGGGGCGTAAACGGATCGGATAGGATAAGATCTATAACTTCAAATCACAGTGAATAGTTTGTTCGATTGACTTTCTGTATACAGAAACATGCACGCCAGGTGGATACAAGATGATTAGTTTATATATACCATTTATTAATTTTACAACTTATTCTCACAAAAATTATAGAAACGTAGGTTTTTTTTTTTTGCGGGAACCAACTGATCCATTAAAGCAAGGTGATTACAGAAAGGACCTCCACGAAAATCAAAATTACAACCAAGTCCTCCTGAAAAACACTGTCGCCGACGAAGAACAGAACGTGCCGATGACGCGCCGCCGCCGCATCTCCACTCAAACCTTGGAACGGAAGATGTCCCCTGACGAACGGGAAGTCGTCGATCCTCGAACTCCGGAGAGCCTCCATCCTGCTCCTCCGGCCACATCGTCGCCTTGCTTCAATCACAGCCGATTCAAGATCTACAGCTGGAGTCGCCGCTTCGATCTCCAGAACGGGGAAACCCGCACATGGCGGCCACCGAGGACCACGAGCGCGAGGAAGAAGGAGGTGCCCCACCATGGAACTGCACCGAGCTCCATCGCCGGAGAAGACAGACACCACCTGCAAAACCGAACGCTGCCGCGCCACCTTCTCTAGAGCGCCGACGGACCGGTCCCTGACAGAGCCTACACTATGTACAGCTGGGAAACGAGGTACCCCACCCTCCCGCCGCCAGAGCGGCCGGTGGAGGGAGGGGGAACCGGCGATTCGCCGGCGGCGAGGTGGATCTGCAGGGGAGGGAAAAATCGCCCTTCACTGTAGCGGGGAAGGGATAGCGTCCAAGGAAATCGCTTAAAAAACGTAGGTTTTTTTAAACAGGGATCGGTCCCCAAGGACCGAGAGCTTCATTGATTATCACCCGTGGAAGTAAATCTTATAGATAGGGCCTCGAGGAAATAGAAAATTACAAATGAAACCTTACATATATTTGCACTACGGACCCCAAAAGAAATCAAGTCATGTTCTCCACCGCGGCGATTATGCAACTCAGAGCAACCAACCTCGACATCACCGGGTACTAAACCACTTGGGATAGAGAGGCGGGAGCTTGCTGCACTAGAGCAAAAGGGCCTATGAAATGGCATGGCGGCCTGAAGGTTGAAGTAGTTCAACAGATGCCGCCAGAAGAAGCAGTCGTAACCGACGCCGGAGGAGGGAGTGGTGTACTTTCGACATTGAAGGACGACGGCGAACTTGCTGTCATGAGGGAACTCCCGGGAGAAGCACCACTGCTCTCCTGTTGCAGATCTGGCCACCAGCAGCGGGAAGAACAGAAGCCCCCTTCTTCCTCGTCTCCATGACAAGCAAAAAAAGGGGATCTCGATTCTTGACTGCTAATGCCAAATCCACAGAGCACTAGGTAACCTGCAGGCTTATTCTTGGAGACGTTGGTGGCGCAGCCCTTCTCCGCCTTCGCCTCCAACCACTGGAGTACCATGAAGAAGAGGAAACCCATCAGTAAGCGCCAGAAGCGGCCCACAAGCTCCGGCGGCAATCTCCTAGCTACCGGCGTAGCGCCAAACTCCACGAAGCGAAACTCTAATCTACAACTATTGTATACAAGGAAATCCCAGGCTCCTCTCCCTAGCCAGACATTGAAGGACGACGGCGAACTTGCTGTCATGAGGGAACTCCCGGGAGAAGCACCACTGCTCTCCTGTTGCAGATCTGGCCACCAGCAGCGGGAAGCACATAAGCCCCCTTCTTCCTCGTCTCCATGACAAGCAAAAAAAGGGGATCTCGATTCTTGACTGCTAATGCCAAATCCACAGAGCACTAGGTAACATGCAGGCTTATTCTTGGAGACGTTGGTGGCGCAGCCCTTCTCCGCCTTCGCCTCCAACCACTGGAGTACCATGAAGAAGAGGAAACCCATTAGTAAGCGCCAGAAGCGACCCACAAGCTCCGGCGGCAATCTCCTAGCTACCGGCATAGTGCCAAACTCCACGAAGGGAAACTCTAATTTACAACTATTGTATACAAGGAAATCCCGGGCTCCTCTCCCTAGCCATCTCCGGCCAGCAGCACCGTCGGAAGAGGCATGGGATCGGGCCGGTCCGCCTTGGTATTTATTTTAGAAATGTTCATTAGTAAACATACCAGCAACTAGCATGTAGCTAAAGGATGTCTCGGCCTTGTGTAATGGCAGTTCTCTGTTAACCTACCTTTTTTTACATGCATAAAGATCTACTCCCTCTGGCCAAAATCATAACATGTTTTAGATATTTTCATATATTACATTCAGTCACTAAAAAGACTTGTTTTAGTAAACGAGGGGGTGTCGCGTATCGGTACGCGGACACCGGGGATGCTAGGCACCCCCTATTTGTTCGGTAGGAGGGTGCGAGGTGCTCCGGATTCGGTCCCCGAGCTCAAACACAAGCACACAAAGATTTACCCAGGTTCAGGCCGCGTTGCCGCGTAACACCCTACGTCCTGCTTGTCTGGATGTATTGTCGAGGTGATGATTTACAGTGGGATGTCAACAAGAACTACACTACCCTCGTGAGTTGGGGAAGAACACGTCCAGGGGTTCCCGGGGTGTTGTTCTTTTAGCCCCCGAGTCTAAGTGGAGAGCTCAAGGTGACGGCTTGCAATGGTGGTTCCTCACCCTTCAAGATGACCTAGGGCCTCCTTTTATATGTCAAGGGGACATCACAAGTGGTCATACCACATGCGCACCACCGAGGCTGGGCACGCGTCGCGCCCGAGCCCAGGTGGCGCCCGTCGGCCGCCTTCGTGGCAGCGCGTCACTGTGCTGGCTTTCATGCCGTCCGCCCCACCGGAACTGAGGTGACGGCGAGTCTTGTCTTGTCAAAGGTCCGGGCATCACGCCGGGCGCTGTGCCTGCGCCGACGGGACAGTGAGCCGGGTCTTGTCGGTGTCGCCTGTCGTGCCTTCCTTGCCTGCGAAGCAACCCTTCCCGGGGGCGGGGTGCAGGATTCGCTCGCCACGTCGCTATTCCCCGCCTCCTTTGGGGTATCTAGTTCCTTGCCGGGGGGTTCCTGGCAAGCCCCGTGGTAATGACTCGGGGGAGTCCCCGTGGCCTGCTCCCCGGGATCCCGTGGTCTTCGGTCCTTCCTCGTCTTGCGCCCGGGATCCCTCCCTGGGGCGAGCTCCTCAAAGATGCCGGAGGTCCTGATCCTACGACATCTTCGAGAAGCTCCGCCCGAGGGGGTACCCCCAGTCTTGAGGCTCCTCTCGCTGCCTCCTCGCCGGCGAGCCTTGAGGGTGTAGATCTTGTTGATCTCGTCGAACTTCCACCCCGTTTTTATCTTGGCGCTGGCCAGGCTGGCTCCTCACCCCCGGAGGGGGTGGATTATCCTAGCAGGGGGCACTCGGTTCGAGCCACCTTTTCCCGTGGTGCCGCCACGTCCCCGCGCGCCAGTGTCTCGTGGCACCCCGTGATCCACCGCACCGACAGGGGGGAGCGTCTCCCGCTCCAAACCTGATTTGGAGCGCCATCCGATGAGCTTCCGCCATTGTTGTGCGTGCAAACTCGAGTCTCTCCTGATGGTCCATACTAGATGCAGCACTACCACCCGCCTCCATCTCCCGTGTCTGCTCTCCAGCTTTGTGGGCCCGTTGGAAAGCTTCTTCCACCCGTTGGCGGTGATTCACCACCAGGTTCTTGTCGTCTGCCTTGTGAGCGGTAGCGGAGGCCTAGCGAGTGGCCAGCTCCCTCTGGGCCTGCCGCTCAACCTCCATGAGATGGCGGCCAGCCTCCTCCCTCGCCGCAGTCTCGAGGGACTTCCACATGACGACCTCGGTGCTATGGTTGTTTGTCTCCTCGTCCGCCACATACCTCAGCTCCATCACCTTGCGCGCTGTCGTAACGCTGGTCTGCCATTGCTCCAGAGGCCCTTGGGTCCATTGGAGGTGAGGCGGACCGTGGCTCCTCGCTGGTGGAGTAGTAGGTTCGTCAGTTTGGTATGTTTAAGGTTTCTTGGTGATAGCAGTGAGGCAATGACGGAGCTCTCGCGTCACAATTAATTTTCCCGCTCCATCGTTGTTCCAACACAGTTGGTCGGAATCTGTCGGAGAGTGAGCGGAAGAGAAGTTTGTGTGGTTTGGAGTCCACCGATTTTCGTGGCTCCGACTGGTTTTGATGGTGACGACGACATCGGTCGTGACGGTGATATGTTTCGACACGTGGTGGAAGACTCGTGAAGGGCCTTCTTCGTGGGCATGGTTTATAGGAGGTGGCAGATCTAGGATATGCAAGGCACGTGAGGCACATCACCGGCCGATGCTCGACAAAGGCATGGATGGTTTCATCATACACTGTGGATGACTAGTGCGTCTCACAAAACTTGTATGTGATGGTGTTTCTGCGGACTCAGATGCGATGTGTGTCTGTTTCACCTTTGTCGCCTCGCACTTGAAGGATCTAGTTGTTATTTCTTTGTTTCTTATGGTTTTTTGTGTTTTCGTGCTGCTATCTTCTCGTAAGTTCCGAGTCATATATCTCTATATGTACGTTTTTTTGAATCTGTTATACATATGCGTGCTACAGATTTTGATTTAAAAAATATCTATTTCTTCTAATCGAAAATGATGTACTAATTTGATTATGTGCATTTTGTAGGGTGTTAACACCTTCGTGTAGGGAGTAGAGCAGTTGTGTTCAACGCCTAACCCCCTGTGAGGCTGGTCGTCAGCACGCACCATTAGTGCTGCCACCGAGATCTGCCCTCCTTTAAAGCAGAGTATGACTTTGCAGCAGCTTCTACGCTGGTCTTCGTCCACAATGAAGTCTCGCGCGCTCGCCATTATTCCGGTAGAGAAACTTTAGTGGCTGGAGGCAGCTGGTACTCCTACTGTATGTGTACTTCATATTGACTTCAAGCCAGCAGTACCCTCCGTTGCTGAAATGCATGGTACTCCTTCGCCTGTCCAGGTTTGTGAGATTTAATGGAAGTTTTACAAACATATTGATCATGTATTGCTCTACTCCGAAATAAAAACGGAATAGCTCTACATCCGACCGGTCCTCTTGGTTTCCAAAAGATGTCCTTTGCAGTCACCCGAATCAATTTTGCTTCTAAAAAGTTTACAAATACGCAAATTGGAAGTTCCGTGCCTTTCTGTATTAAAAATAATAATGAGATGTTTAAAAATATTTAATTAACATCATAATCATGCCAAATAAGAAGCAAACTAATATAATAAATTTGAAAAAATGATGATACATTTTAGACATATAGCATGGTTAGTGCTCACTAACCATGTACTTTTTCTGGTCTAATGATGATATATTTTAGACATATAGCATGGTTAGTGCTCACTAACCATTATATGGACGCTTTGGCTGAGTAGAAATGACAAGATTTTTAATGATAAAGATTTTTCTCGTTTATATGTACTCTACCGGTGCACAAGTATTATTCCTTCGTGTTCCA
The DNA here is from genome assembly GCA_947311845.1 of Poa pratensis. Lineage (NCBI taxonomy): Eukaryota > Viridiplantae > Streptophyta > Magnoliopsida > Poales > Poaceae > Poa > Poa pratensis. The sequence goes on from CAMZMU010000086.1 coordinate 43,818,528, forward strand.
CCTTACAACGGGCGGGCATCGAGGACTCTTTACGGAGGCATGTGCACGATTGGAAGGGGTGGCGAGGGATATTTTTAACCGACATGGATGGTCGCTTGATCGCCGGATTGATCCTCCATAGGCGTTGGCGTTCGTTTTTAGCATTGGCGCTTTATTCATGATTGTAATCCGTCTAGTGCTACATTTTACTTATTGTTTTGTTGGATTTCGGTTGTGTGCATTCTTATGCAGAGGCCTGATGTAATAGTTAAACCTTTTAAATAATAAAGTCCTTTATCTAAAAAATATTTTTGATGACACAAATGAAGACTATAGAAAACAAACATGCTTTTGCCTACCGAAATAACTTTTTACCGGAGGATGGCGATACAACCGGTGTGCGGAAAATACAACTAGTACATTATTACGGGTAGAAACTTCATAAAGTATATTAGTATATTCCTTGACGAGGAAAATCAATACGTCGGGCACTTGGAAAACCGAAACAGTAATAGTAACATATGGACCAACATTTATAGGTTCACCAGAGGTATATTTTCAAAAAAAAAACAAATGTTGGCTGAAGAAATTATGGTTTGACATAATTGATCTAATTCATGATAGCACATCCAATTCATCAATCATATGTAGGCATGTATTCCAAATATAGTTGTATCCACTTGTAATAAGAATTCATACAACATTTTTTGTCCTACCCTCCCTTTTCCGCGAGGCCAATAAAAGAAATTAAGATAATCAAGGTACTCATTTTACAAAGCACCGGAACAAAACATTAACACTTAATGAACACATGTAATTCTCTAGTTACAACATTCCCCTTCGATATACCAATCATGTCACCCGTGGGGCTCTGTTTTCGGACAAGTAACAGGTGCATAAAATTTGCAGGTACGATCCAACACATCAATTATATCCATTCAAACATAAGGAGTTCAGATCTTAAATCATGGCACTCATGCACTAGTGTCACGTATAGAGCATAGCAAAGTTATAGCAACAATAATTAACAATTTTATGGATACTAGGCATCAAACCAAACTGATCATAATGTAACAATTCATCATATCGCAACAAACACAACACCGATTACATCAGATAAATCTCAATCATGTAAATCAACTCATGAGATCATTTGTAGTGAAAAACATGGGAGAGAGACTACCATCTAGCTACCGCCATGAACCCGTAGTTCATGGGTACTACTCACACATCATCTTGGAGGCAACACGGTGGATGAAGATGGCTTCAGAGGTGGATCCCCGTCCCGGCAGAGTGTTGGAACAGGGCCCCAAACAAGGATTTCGGATGACGACATCTCTGTTTTGTTTCTGGGAAAATCCTCTGGGGTGTCGAGCGTTTTAGGTCATGAGGTATTTTATAGGCGAAGACCCTCGGCAAGGAGGTCACGTGGCCTAGGCCGCGGCCCCTCCTGACCTACGGGTCCCACCCGCGTCGTGGCTGTGGGGCCCCTTGGGTTGGTCTTTGGGCTTATGCGTTTGTTTAGAAAGATAAAAATCCTTGTAAATTGGCGTCCTTCTCCGATGATATTTATTTAACAGTTTTTTTGACACTAAAAAACAGCAGGAAACAGAAACTGGTATTGACGTTTGTTAATAGGTTAGTCTAATAAAATGCCACAAAATGATATTAAATCATAGTAGAATTTTTTAGGAATGATATAAAAGTAGCACGAAACAATAAAAAATTATAGATACGTTTTGACGTATCAGTCCGTCATGTCCGATATCTTCCCCAACTGAGGATTTCATTTCATATTACATTACATTGAAAGATTACATAATTTGTAGCCAATATTCTATCTAAAAGATAGATTTAGAATAATCCTAGGTTAAATGGTAGGTCCTCCTTCGGATGTGGGCGATGAAGATCCCGACAATTTAAACAAAATTGACCCCGTGTGGGTGGTGCTAGGCTTGCGCCATCTCACCGGGATGGACTTGTTGGCTCTTCCGCCGGCAGGACCGTCTACGGGGGCGGACTTGCTGGATCCTCCAGTCCTCCCCGTTTAGTGCTAGGGTTTAGGTAGTGGCGCCATCAATTTTAACAAAATTGGCCGTGCCTACTGATACGTCTCAAACGTATCTATAATTTTTGTATGTTCCATGCTTATTATATATCATTGCCACATGCTTTTATAATGTTTTTGTATCATTTTGGCACATTTTATGGAACTAACCTATCAACAAGATGCCTGATACGTCTCCAACGTATCCATAATTTCTGCTGTTCCATGCTTATATTATACCATTTGCTACATGTTTTATATACACTTCGTATCACTTTTATGCATTTTCTGGGACTAACCTATTAACAAGATGCCACAGTGCCAGTTCCCTGTTTTCTGCTGTTTTTGGTTTCAGAAAGTTACTTCTGGAAATATTCTCGGAATTGCACGAAACAAAAGGCCAGGTCCCTATTTTTCCAGCACGTACACGGAGTCCGAAGGAGAGACGAAGAGAGCCACGAGGTGGCCAAACCACCAGTGCGCGGCTGGGCCCACAGCCGCGCCTGGTGTGGTTTGGGCCCCTCGGGGGTCCGCCGACATCGCCCCTTCGCCTATTTATTCCCCGAGACGCGAAAACCCTAAAACACCGAGCCTTTCATCCAGAACATATTCGCTGCCGCCGCCGTCGTCAACCCTAACTCGGGGGGTTCTGAAGCTCTTCCCGGCACCCTGCCGGAGAGGGGAATCATCACCGGAGGGCTCTACATCGCCATGCCCGCCTCCGGAGTGATGCGTGAGTAGTTCATCCTTGGACTATGGGTCCATAGCAGTAGCTAGATGGTTGTCTTCTCCACTTGTGCCATCATGTTTAGATCTTGTGAGCTGCCTATCATGATCAAGATCATCTTATTGTAATGCTACATGTTGTGTTTGCTGGGATCTGACTTATATTGATACCTATGTGGAGCTGAATATTATATTATCATGTCTATGTCATTTGTGATCTTGCATGCTCTCCGTTACTTGTTGAAGCCTTGGCCAGTGAATACTTGTAACTCCAAGAGGGGGTATTTATGCATGATAGTTGGGTTCAACCTCTATTTAACCTGGGATAGTGACAGCAAGTTCTAAGGTTGTAGATGTGTTGTTGCCACTAGGGGTAAAACAGCAATGCTTTATTCAAGGATGAATGTATTGTTTACATTACGCACATTACTTAATGCAATTGTCTGTTGCTTGCAACTTAATACTGGAAGGGGTACGGATGTTAACCGGAAAGTGGACTATTTAGGCATAGATGCATGCTGGATAGCGGTCTATGTACTTTGTCGTAATGCCCAAATGAATCTCATAGTAGACACCACAGCTCACACATGCATGTTATATGCACTTATCAATTGTCAATTGCCCAGCTGTAATTTGTTTACCCAGCATGTTAGTTATCTTATTGGAGAGACACCACTAGTGAACTGTGGACCCCGGTCCATTCTTTTACATCTGAAATACAATCTACTGCAATCATTGTTCTCTACTGTTTTATGCAAACAAACATCATTTCCATTCGATACGTTTAACCCTTTGTTTTCAGCAAGCCGGTGAGATTGACAACCTCACTGTTAAGTTGGGGCAAAGTAATTTGATTGTGTTGTGCAGGTTCCACGTTGGCACCGGAATCCCTGGTGTTGCGCCGCACTACACTCCTCACCAACACCTTCGAAGCAAACCTCGTTTTCCTACTGGTCGATTAAACCTTGGTTTCATACTGAGGGAAAACTTACTGCTGCACTCATCATACCTTCCTCTTGGGGTTCCCAACTGACGTGTGACGTACAAGCATTGTTTCTGGCACTATTAACCTAGAGCCACCAACACGTTTTCTGGCGCCGTTGCCGGGGAAAACGAATTGCTTCTGCAAGGGGAGTCTCTCACACCCAATCTCTTTACTTTGTTATTTGTCTTGCTTAGTTTATTTTTATTTAGTTTGTTTGCTCTCTTATCAAAAACACAAAAAAATTAGTTACTTGTTTAATTCAGTTTGATTTTGTTTTTCAAAATGAGTACTCCTGAGAACACTAAGTTGTGTGACTTCACTAGCACAAACAACAATGATTTCATATGCACTCCTATTGCTCCACCTGCTTCTACAGCAGAATTTTATGAAATTAAACCTGCTCTATTAAATCTTGTTATGAAAGAGCAATTTTCTGGTGTTAGTACTGATGATGCTGCTGCCCATCTTAATAACTTTGTTGAACTTTGTGAAATGCAAAAGTATAAGGATATGGATGGGGATATTATAAAACTGAAACTTTTTCCTTTCTCCTTGAGAGGAAGAGCTAAAGAATGGTTGCTTTCTTTGCCTAGAAATAGTATTAATTCTTGGACAAAATGCAAAGATGCTTTCATAGGGAAATATTATCCTCCTGCTAAGATTATATCCTTGAGAAGTAGCATTATGAATTTTAAACAACTTGATAATGAACATGTTGCTCAAGCTTGGGAAAGAATGAAATCTTTGGTGAAGAATTGTCCCACTCATGGACTGACTACTTGGATGATCATCCAAACCTTTTATGCAGGATTAAATTTTTCCTCAAGGAACTTATTGGATTCAGCCTCTGGAGGAACCTTTATGTCCATCACTTTAGGTGCAGCAACAAAGCTACTTGATGATATGATGATCAACTATTCCGAATGGCACACCGAAAGAGCTCCTCAAGGTAAGAAGGTAAATTCTGTTGAAGAAACCTCCTCTTTGAGTGATAAGATTGATGCTATTATGTCTATGCTTGTGAATGGTAGATCTCATGTTGATCCTAATAATATTCCTTTAGCTTCATTGGTTGCTCAAGAAGAGCATGTTGATGTAAACTTCATTAAAAACAACAACTTCAACAACAATGCTTATAGGAATAATTTTGGTAGCAACAATTATAAGCCTTATCCTTCAAATGGTTATGGCAATTCTTATGGTAATTCCTACAGCAACAATAGAAGTGTGTCCTCTGATCTTGAAGCTATGCTTAAAGAATTTATTAGCACACAAAAAGCTTTCAATAAAACTGTTGAGGAAAAGTTTGAAAAAATTGATGATCTTGTCTCTAAAGTTGATAGTCTTGCTCATGATGTTGAAATTCTAAAACTGAAAGTTATGCCTAATGAAGTTAAAGATACTAAGTCATTTGCTACAGCAAATGCCATCCAAGTTCGAATTGATAATAATATTAGGATGTTGGCTGAATTGCATGCTAGGTGGGAAAAAGAGGAAGAACTTGAAAAAGAGAATAGTATAGTTAGAGTTTGTACTATCACCACCACTAGTAATGCTAATGTTTCACATGCTAGTAAACCTCCTACTATTGATGGTAATGTTATTGGTGTTGTAATGTCTCTACTACTTCTGCAAAGCGTTTGAAATTGCCTAAAACTGCTGAAACTTTTTCTGATAAAAGTGCTGAAATTTTTCAAACTATTGGAGACAATGGTTCCACCACCATTGACAATAATGATTTTGATTTTGATGATTGTAACATCTCTGAAGTTATTATGTTCTTGCAAAAATTAGCTAGAAGTCCCAATGCTAGCACTATTAATTTGGCTTTTACAAAGCATATTACAAATGCTCTTTTGCAAGCTAGGGAGGAGAAGTTGAAACTTAAAGCTTCTATTCCTAGGAAATTAGAAGATGGTTGGGAACCCATCATTAAGGTAAAGGTGAATGATTTTTATTGCAATGCCTTGTGTGATCTTGGTGCAAGTGTTTCAGTTTTGCCCAAGAAGCTTTATGATATTCTTGATTTGCCACCTTTGGAACATTGTTATTTGGATGTTTTTCTCGCTGATAATGCTATGAAGAAACCTTTGGGGCGAGTTAATGATGTTTTTATTACGGTAAAAATAACCTTGTCCCCGTTGATTTTATTGTTATGGATATTGAATGCAATGCATCTTGTCCTATTGTTTTGGGAAGACCTTTTCTTCGAACTGTTGGTGCCATCATTGATATGAAAGAAGGTAATATAAGGTACCAATTTCCTCTCAAGAAAGGTATGGAACACTTCCCTAGGAAGAGAATGAAGTTACCTTTTGACTCTATTGTTAGAGCAAGTTATGATGTTGATGCTTCTTCTCTTGACAACACTTGATTTTCACTTTCTGCGCCTAGCTGAAAGGCGTTAAAGAAAAGCGCTTATGGGAGACAACCCATCGTTTTTATTTGCTGTTATTTTTGTTTTCTTTGAGTCAAGGAGTTTTGTTACTTCTGTAGCAACTCCTTTGTATCTTTATTTTATCGCAATGTTGTGCCAAGTAAAGTTCTATATTGAAAGTTGATGCAAGATTTGGATTTCTGCGCAGTGACAGATTTTTAGCTGTCACGGATTTGAGCTTATCTCCCTGTAGAAAATTCAAAAAATTCTGAGAAAAATCACGCATATTCCTGAGATATGTACGCAACTTTCATTATTTTAGGCCAGATCCATCTGAGCAACTTAAGTGCCTCGAAAAAATTCGTCATTCCAGACTGTTCTGTTTTTGACAGATTCTGCCTTTTGTTTTGCATTCGCTCTTTTACTGTGTTTGTGTGGATTTCTTTGCTCCACAAAGCATTGGTGGCTGTAGCTAATGTCCAGAAGCTTTGGGATTGATTGTATCATTACAGAATATGAGAATTTTTGATTATGCACTAACCCTCTAATGAGAACTGTCTTGAGTTTGGTGTGAAGGAAGTTTTCAAGGATCAAGCGAGAAGGGTGATATTATGTGATCAAGAAGAGTGAAAAGCCTAAGCTTGGGGATGCCCCCGTGGTTCATCCCAACCATATTCAGAGAGACTCAAGCGTCTAAGCTTGGGGATGCCCAAGGCATCCCCTTCTTCATCAACAAACTTATCAGGTCATCTCTAGTGAAACTATATTTTAATTCTTTCACATCTTATGCGCTTTACTTGGAGCGTCTGTGTGTTTTTATTTTTGTTTTTGTTTGAATAAATTCGGATCCTAGCAATCCTTGTGTGGGAGAGAGACACGCTCCGCTTTTTCATGTGAATACTCATGTTCTTCACTTATATTTGTTGAGTATTCTTAACTAGCTACTGCAGTGCTTTTAGCTCCTGTTTTTCATGCATCTCTTCGAGCTGTTAGCACTTGTTTATAAATACTCTCTTGCTGCATTATATTATCATTTGGAGAGTTTATGTTTAAATAAATTATTGGTGTTTGTTTGGAAGAAAGAAAATGCTACATGTAGTAGTTGGTATTGGAAAAGACATATGCATTCTTGTAGATCATTGTCTTGTTTTGATTTGATGCTTTGCAATTGTTTTGAGCTCTCAAGTAGATCATGTTTAAGCTCTTGCATCATGTAGTTAAAGCCTAGTAGTGGAGAACTACCGTAGAGCTTGTTGAGACTTGGGATGCATATTTGTTCTCTCTAAGGTCTAGATATTTTCTGGTAAAATGTTTGAGCAACAAGGAAGACAGTGTAGAGTCTTATAATACTTGCAATATGTTTTTATGTGATTCTTGCTGTACCGGTTTATACTTGTGTTTGCTTCAAACAACCTTGCTAGCCTAAACTCTGTACTGAGAGGGAATGCTTCTCGTGCATCCAAAACTTGAGCCAAAACCCATGCCATTTGTGTCCACCATACCTACCTACTATGTGGTATTTCCTGCCATTCCAAGTAAATATTTCATGTGCTACCTTTAAACTATTCAAAACTTTATTACTCCTTATTTGTGTCAATGTTTTATAGCTCATGAGGAAGTATGTGGTGTTTTATCTTTCAATCTTGTCATTTACTTCTGACAGACTTTCACCTGGACTAGTGGCATATACATCCGCTTATCCAATAATTTGCAAAAAGAGCTGGCAACGGGGTGCCCAGCCCCAATTAATTACAACTTTCATTAATAATTCTCTTCACATGTTTTGCCCTGATTTATCAGTAAGCAACTTAATTTTGCAATAGACACTCCTCCATGGTATGTGAATGTTGGAAGGCACCCGAGGATTCGGTTAGCCATGGCTTGTGTAAGCAAAAGGTTGGGAGGAGTGTCATCTATAAAGAAACTAAAATACATGTGTAAACAAAAGAGAAGAGGGATGATCTACCTTGCTGGTAGAATAACGTCCTTCATGGGAGCCGCTCTTTGAAAGTCTGGTTGACAAGGGGGTTAGAGTGCCCACTACCATTCGTTGACAACAACAAACACCTCTCAAATACTTATTTTGTGCTCTCTATATGCTTTCGAAAACTTAAAAAGCTCTAGCACATGATTTAATCCCTGCTTCCCTCTGCGAAGGGCCTATCTTTTACTTTATGTTGAGTCAGTTTACCTACTCCTTTCTATCTTAGAAGCAAACACTTGTGTCAACTTTGTGTGCATTGATTCTTACATATTTACTTATTGCACTTGTTATATTGCTTTATGTTGACAACTATCCATGAGATATACATGTTACAAGTTGAAAGCAAATGCTGAAACTTAATCATCCTTTGTGTTGCTTCAATGCCTTTTACTTTGAATCTATTGCTTTATGAGTTACCTCTTATGCAAAACTTTTTGATGCTTGTCTTGAAAGTACTATTCATGAAAAGTTTTTGCTTATATGATTCATTGTTTACTCTTTATCTATTTGTTAGCAAACTATAGATCATTGCTTTGAGTCACTTCATTCATGACATGAGCCTTGCAATATATTGATCAAGATTGTGTGAAAGCATGTCTCCTCAGAAATTATTTGTTGTTATCGTTTTACCTACTCGAGGACGAGTAGAACTAAGCTTGGGGATGCTTGATACGTCTCCAACGTATCCATAATTTCTGCTGTTCCATGCTTATATTATACCATTTGCTACATGTTTTATATACACTTCGTATCACTTTTATGCATTTTCTGGGACTAACCTATTAACAAGATGCCACAGTGCCAGTTCCCTGTTTTCTGCTGTTTTTGGTTTCAGAAAGTTACTTCTGGAAATATTCTCGGAATTGCACGAAACAAAAGGCCAGGTCCCTATTTTTCCAGCACGTACACGGAGTCCGAAGGAGAGACGAAGAGAGCCACGAGGTGGCCAAACCACCTGGCGCGGCTGGGCCCACAGCCGCGCCTGGTGGTTTGGGCCCCTCGGGGGTCCGCCGACATCGCCCCTTCGCCTATTTATTCCCCGAGACGCGAAAACCCTAAAACACCGAGCCTTTCATCCAGAACATATTCGCTGCCGCCGCCGTCGTCAACCCTAACTCGGGGGGTTCTGAAGCTCTTCCCGGCACCCTGCCGGAGAGGGGAATCATCACCGGAGGGCTCTACATCGCCATGCCCGCCTCCGGAGTGATGCGTGAGTAGTTCATCCTTGGACTATGGGTCCATAGCAGTAGCTAGATGGTTGTCTTCTCCACTTGTGCCATCATGTTTAGATCTTGTGAGCTGCCTATCATGATCAAGATCATCTTATTGTAATGCTACATGTTGTGTTTGCTGGGATCTGACTTATATTGATACCTATGTGGAGCTGAATATTATATTATCATGTCTATGTCATTTGTGATCTTGCATGCTCTCCGTTACTTGTTGAAGCCTTGGCCACGTGAATACTTGTAACTCCAAGAGGGGGTATTTATGCATGATAGTTGGGTTCAACCTCTATTTAACCTGGGATAGTGACAGCAAGTTCTAAGGTTGTAGATGTGTTGTTGCCACTAGGGGTAAAACAGCAATGCTTTATTCAAGGATGAATGTATTGTTTACATTACGCACATTACTTAATGCAATTGTCTGTTGCTTGCAACTTAATACTGGAAGGGGTACGGATGTTAACCGGAAAGTGGACTATTTAGGCATAGATGCATGCTGGATAGCGGTCTATGTACTTTGTCGTAATGCCCAAATGAATCTCATAGTAGACACCACAGCTCACACATGCATGTTATATGCACTTATCAATTGTCAATTGCCCAGCTGTAATTTGTTTACCCAGCATGTTAGTTATCTTATTGGAGAGACACCACTAGTGAACTGTGGACCCCGGTCCATTCTTTTACATCTGAAATACAATCTACTGCAATCATTGTTCTCTACTGTTTTATGCAAACAAACATCATTTCCATTCGATACGTTTAACCCTTTGTTTTCAGCAAGCCGGTGAGATTGACAACCTCACTGTTAAGTTGGGGCAAAGTAATTTGATTGTGTTGTGCAGGTTCCACGTTGGCACCGGAATCCCTGGTGTTGCGCCGCACTACACTCCTCACCAACACCTTCGAAGCAAACCTCGTTTTCCTACTGGTCGATTAAACCTTGGTTTCATACTGAGGGAAAACTTACTGCTGCACTCATCATACCTTCCTCTTGGGGTTCCCAACTGACGTGTGACGTACAAGCATTGTTTCTGGCACTATTAACCTAGAGCCACCAATGCCCAGTGTCAGGTCATGTTTTCTGCTGTCTTTTTGTTTCAGAGAAGTTGTTCTGTGAAGTTTCTCGGAGTCAGCTCATAATTTACGAAGATTATTTTTACGAAGAAACAAAGACGGAGCCAGGAGGGCGCCTGCAGGGGGGGCCCACAGGCCCTAGACGCCCCCCAGGCGCGGTGCAAGGGTGGACCACAGCTGGGCCCCACCTAGCGTCCTCGAGAACCTTCCGACGCCGACCTTTCGCCTATAAATTGTCCTCCTCCCGAAAACACTCGGCACCCGATCATATTTTCCAGACAAGTTCTGAGGCCGCCGCCATCGCCAACCCTAGATCGGGAGGGTTCTGAAGCACTTCCCGGCACCCTGCCGTAGGGGGAGATCGTCACCGGAGGCATCTACACCACCATGTCTGCCTCCGGAGTGATGCGTGAGTAGTCCACCCTGGGACTACGGGTCCATGGCAGTAGCTAGATGGTTGTCTCTCTCCCTTGTACTCAATTGTTAGATCTTATGAGCTGCCTAACATGATTAAGATCATCTATATGTAATGCTATATGTTGTGTTTGCGGGGATTCGATGAATTATGGAGTCATGACATTATTGTTCAGTTTATATATGATATGTTTTATTTATGATCTTGCATGCTCTCCGATGCTTGTGTATGCTTTGGCCGAAGTAATTACTTGTATCAGTAGAGGGATTATTTATTCTAGATAGTGGGTTCATGCTTCTCTTGTCTGAGCTCGAGTTGATGGAAACAATTAAGGCTTAAGATGTGTTGTTACTACTAGGGGTAAAATAGCGGTGTTTATTGCTATATGTTAATAAACATTGCTTACATTATGCACCATGCTTATCGCAATTATCTGTTGCTTGCAACTTGATACTTTCGGGAGACATGTTGGATAACGATCCCGGGGTGGATTATTAGTCATAGATGCAGTTGGATAACTGATAACCCACAAGTATAGGGGATCGTGTGTAGCCTTTTCGATAAGTAAGAGTGTCGAACCCAATGAGGAGCTAAGGTAGGATAAGTATTCTCTCAAGTCCTATCAACCACTGATACAACTGTACGCACACTAAACGTTTGCTCTAACTAGAAATAGAGCTAGAGTAACAATACGGGTATGAGAGATAGCTTTGCGACATAATAAACAACAAGAAGGTAAAAGTTAGTTGCTGCAGCAATAAAGTACACTAAATAACCATAAACTAACAGTACCATGAGTGGAAAAGTGGTGAAAGTGTGATGGAATTGTCCAAAATTAATTAGTGAAGATACTTGGTTCATTGTCTTCGATGCAGTTTTCTATGTGGGAGAGGCTAAATATACATATACTCAACTACTTGCGATTACACATACTATATGATTGGACCGTTAGCAAGCTTCCGCATAAACTAACAATTCATTAAGTTTCCCGACCATAACTCCCGTACGTGCAACACTCCGGTTCGAGTTCTCAGGTTTATGTCGCTCCGGCAGAACTTCCTCCTTCCTTTACACATACTACAAACCCTATGACGATAACCCCATGCGCACATAAATATAATGGTCACCATAGGACTGTAACATATCAACATACAACTCTAATGAACCAAAGACATTCAACAATGCAATCAAAGAACAAAGAAACTACACAAACATGACATAGGGATAATACTTTATAGTATCAAACACCATGTTACATAGAGTGGTACAGAGGTGTGTGGGAGGATGAACCACTATATACAAGGACGAATTGGCGATGAAGATGGCGGTGAAGACGGCGGTCATGGAGGAAAAGACGAGGCGGGGCGGCACCGGCGGTCCATGGCTTCTTGGTGCTTGAGGGAGCCCTCCCCCTCATCTCCATGGGGGAGGCAAAAACGTGGCTTTGGTGGCTGGAATTCGTGGGCATGAGGTGTCCTGCACGACCTAGGTTTCCTCCCTTTATATAGACTCCTGTATTTCCGTCATCCCATTTAGGATTTTGGTAGGACGTCGATATCTGGAGCGTCCGGACTCCGATTGGGCCGAATTTTAAGTCCAAATCGATTAGCAGAAAATTAGCCACAACTTGTGCGACTAGACTTTTTCCACTTGACGTCGTCTTCTGTCCGTAACGTGACCATCTCCGAAAAACGTTTTCAGACAGATTTCAGGAAAGTCCCAATTCGACTCCAACAAGGTGTCCTCTTGTATTTTTTGATAATTCCTACACATCAAAGTGTAAAACAAGAACATTATGCACTTTTGCAACTATTAATAGGTTAGTCCAAATAAATCATAAACTTACTATAAAAACAAGTGTTAAAAGAATAAAAGTGGTATGAAACAATCAAAAATTATAGATACGTTTTGGACGTATCAACATCCCCAAGCTTAGTTCCTACTCGTACTCGAGTAGGTAAACGATAACAAAGATAATTTTAATATTGAATGCTATGATCAGGTATTTAACAATTGCATGACAAATGATCTATGGATAATGAAACTTAGCAATTATGTTACCTAATGAAAATATATCAACGAACTAAGAGTTCATAATATGAAACTTATAAACATAAACAAGATTATAATGATCATAATAAAGCATGGTAGAGTGGTATCTCGCTTGCCCTTTATTGTGTAGCAAAACATAAATGCTAGAGCACCTCTAAAGTTTAAGTGGAGACTAGAAATAAAGATATCAAAGATAGAAACATCATAGTCATGCCACAATTAATAATATTCTGGGACAAACACATTACACTAAGAATGACAACTATGCTCTCGAAGAAGTGCTCAAAGAAAGGATGGTGACTCAACATAAAAATAAAGGAAGCAGAGATTAACATGTGCTAGAGCTTTTTATTTTTAAAACAGAAGCAAAATTGTTTTGAGAGGTGGTTGTTCCTGTCAACGAATGGTAATAAAGTTCTTGATATCTTCCATGCTAAACAAGTTTTGAGAGCGGTTCCGAGATATTTATATTTTGCACTTTATAATATGCACTTTATATAGCTCGACACTCCTCCCCACCTTTGCTTACACAAACCATGACTAACCGAATCCTCGGGTGCCTACCAACAATCTCATACCATGGAGGAGTGTCTATTTTATTACTTTATTGATTATAATGGTCTAACCAGCTCTTTAAAAAATTGGTGACAAGCAGATGAAACATGCAAGTCTAGAAAACTTTATTTAGCATGAAAGATAACAAACCCAACTACTACTTCCTCATGAGCTGGAAACAATATCACAAAATGAGAAGTATTTTGAAGGTTTTAAAGTAGCACATGAAAATTTACTTGGAATGGTTTGAAATACCATGCATAGGAATTTATAGTGGACTCTCATGGAAAACTGGGTTCAAGGATTTTGGATGCACGAGCAGCATTCCCGCTCAGTACATTTGGAAGCTAGCAATAGACTGGGAAGCGACAACTAAGAGAGCATAACTATCATAATCATGTTTGCGACAAAATAATATTAACCAAGGCATAAGAAATGATATTACCACTCCGAGTCACAAAAGTTCATCGAGACTTGATAGACTTTTCTTTTTAGTCATACACATGTGTAAGCATGCGCCAAGTCAATCCAAAATAAATTCTTCAGAGGAGGATACCACAACACCATACCATCTTATGAACAGGATAATGCATGTTAACATCAAAATAACATAATATACACTATTAGCTAGTTGAGACTAACCATAAGAAAACATAAACTACTAAATATTATGCACACATCATTCTTATGTTTCATCAAATAATCCAGCAACTAAGTAAATAAAAGATATGATAATCACCTCATTAATGTAACCGGTGTTTTGATGCTAAGACAAATAAATAATAAGATACAAACGCTCCAAGTTTTATACAAGTTTCTATGTTGCTCGAAAAACAAAGTTTAAAGGTTTGCAAACCGAGTGGTTGTTGATGAAGAGGGATGCGGAGACATCCCCAAGCTTATGGCTTTGACCATTCTTCAATATTGCTCAGTTTGGTGTTCCTTCATTCTCTGTGAAAAATTTCAACACATAAACTTTCCCATTCTTTTCTGCGGTTAGACATTAGTGCAATAGATAATATTCCAAAGTGCTGCCATTAAACCAAATCAAATTTTGTTTTCAAGTTACAGAGAGGTTACTTAAGTGGCCAACTTCTAAATAAAAGGTAAGACCCAAAAAGAATCAAATGAAAACGCAAAGAGGCCACTCTTGCAACAAAAGTCAGAATCTGTCCAGAAAAATAGCAGCTGGAAAACATAATTTTTAAGTGCACTTAAACATGTCAGAAATTTTTGCCAATTTTTTTCCGTGCAGAGGATTAGGTGATACATAATCTGCAAAATTTTCGTGATTTTAAGAGTTTCCAGTAAAATATGAACAATCGCGCAGTGAGCAGAAAATGCTGAAAACAGAAAACCATTTTTGAATATGTATCCACTAAAACCAAATGGGTAAAACTTGGTACTTTATTTTTGAAAAAAAAGACCAGAGGGTAAACAAGATCTAAACTTTCTAGCAACAGCAAGGAAAACTCCAAACAAAAACCGAAAGTAAAAACCAAACAAAATCCAAAGAAAGAATCAAATAGAGAAGCAAAAGAAAAGAAAATATTTTTGTTGTTTTGAATTTATAAGTGAAAGCAAAAGAAGAAGTAATAAAAACCAAATAAAGAACCAAATAAAACCAAATAAGATAAAACCAAAACCAATAAAAGCAAACTATAATACAAGTTAAGACAATACATATCATGTGAACGGGTTATATGGATTATGAATGAGACAATCCCAAGCTTAGATGATTGAATCTTCTTGAATATGTTCTTGGGGTGCACCTGGGCATCCCCAAGCTTGAGCTCTTGCGTCTTCTCGTTCATCTCATATCACCATATTGATTAGATCTTATAGGCTACATCCACATAAAACTTCACAAAACTCATTAATAGGGTTAGTACTCATTAAATAAAATCCACTCATGTTCAAGTATTGGAAAGTTTTATAATTTTAATTTAACATTACCTACTGTATACTAACCAATTTATAACTTTTATTTATCAAATAAAGATTATAAACATTGAGTATAAGCACAATACTAAATAAGAACAACAATCTGCCAAAACTGAACAGTCTGTAAAGATGGCACTCAATGAGATAGTTACGTAGCTTAACTCAAAAAACTCAAAACTAATGAAAGACAGATAATAAGCTCAGGTTTATGCACAAAAAAATTCAGATCAAAATACTATTATAGGATTTATCACGATTTTGTACAGTGAAGCACATAAATCTGTCAAAACTGAACAGTCAGCAAAGATCGAATTTTTCGAGACAGTTACGTAACTCAAATCAGAAAAGTCAAACTAATAGAAGATAGATAACAAGCAGGCTTTGCGCTCAAGAAATTGCAGATAAAGATCGCGTTCTGGTGATTTTAAACATTTTATACGGTGAAGCACAGAAAATCTGTTTCTGGGCAGCAAAGTAAAACTTTCAACTTTCAAGTAACTAGCGACTATTATTAGCACTTTATTTTTATAGTACAGAGGAATATACACAATATATACATGTTTTTAGCTGAGAAGGTTCCATGGAAAAAATTCTTTGATTTCATAGGCATGAACACAAGTGTTCAAGGTCGACCCCCACTTAATCATTGCTCATCTTTCCAATCACTTTCTTTTTTAAAACGTTTTTAGATAACAAGTACAACTTTTTTTTTAATTCGCATTCCCTATCCATACTAAGGTAGAAAACAAATTAAAACTGAAAGTAAAAATTACTCAGAGATAAAGCAAACAAGTGCACACAAGAATATTCACACCACGCTATTGCTCCCCGGCAACGGCGCCAGAAAAGGTCTTGATAACCCACAAGTGTAGGGGATCGTGTGTAGCCTTTTCGATAAGTAAGAGTGTCGAACCCCACGAGGAGCTAAAGTAGGATAAGTATTCTCTCAAGTCCTATCAACCACTGATATAACTCTACGCACACTAAACGTTTGCTCTAACTAGGAAATAGAACTAGAGTAACAATACGGGTATGAGAGATCGCTTTGCGAGATAATAAACAACAAGAAAGTAAAAGTTAGTTGCTACAGCAATAAAGTACACTAAATAACCATAAACTAACAATACCATGAGTGTGGAAAAGTGGTGGAAAGTGTGATGGAATTGTCCAAGATTAATTAGTGAAGATACTTGGTTCATTGTCTTCGATGCAGTTTTCTATGTGGGAGAGGCTAAATATACATGTACTCAACTACTTGCGATTACACATACTATATGATTGGACCGTTAGCAAGCTTCCGCATAAACTAACAATTCATTAAGGTATCCCCAACCATAACCTTAAGTTAATGGTCCTCTTACTCCCGTACGTGCAACACTCCGGTTCGAGTTCTCAGGTTTTTGTCGCTCCGGCAGAACTTCCCCTTTCCTTTACACATACTACAAACCCTATGATGATAACCCTATGCGCGCATAAATATAATGGTCACATAGGACTGTAACATATCAACATACAATTCTAATGAACCAAAGACATTCAACAATGCAATCAAAAACAAAGAAACTACACAAACATGACATAGATCATAGGATAATACTTTATAGCATCAAACACCATTTTTACATAGAGCGCCACAGAGGTGTGTGGGAGGATGAACCATTGTATACAAGGATGAATTGGCGATGAAGATGGCGGTGAAGACGGCGGTCATGGAGGAAGATGCAAGGCGGGGCGGCGCCGGCGGTCGGCGGTGGCGTCGGCCATCAAGGGGTGCGCCGCCCCTTGTCCTCCTTCCTCCATGACTTCTTTGTGCTTGAGGGAGCCCTCCCCCATGGAGATGAGGTCCATGGGGAGGCAAAAACTTGGCTTTGGTGGCTGGAATTCGTGGGTATGATGTGTCCTGCACGACCTAGGTTTCCTGCCTTTATATAGGCTCTCGTATTTCCGTCATCCCCTCTAGGGTTTCGATAGGACGGCGATATCTGGAGCGTCCGGACTCTGATTGGGCCCAATTTTAAGTCCAGATCGATTAGCAGGAAAGTCCCAATTTGACTCCAACAAGGTTTCCTCTTATATTTTTGATAATTCCTACACATCAAAGTGTAAAACAAGAACATTGTGCACTTTTGCAACTATTAATAGCTTAGTCGAAATAAATCATAAAATCTATTATATATTAAAAGTGCATTATGGGCTAACCAGAAATTAGAGAATTAACTAGAAAATTCCACAAAAATCAGAAACATCTGGCCATTTATTAGCCTAATCAGCCAATCATGACCGTAGAACTAGGCTCTTCACGTCAAAGTTTAGATAAATTATCCACCAATGCCCTTAGTAATTATGGGCATACCTCTTCGACATCTACCTAAAAAATATAACAGCCGCCGCCATATTCCGATCCGTCATATTTCGATCGCCGCCGCTTTTCCATCGCCATGCATATCCTCATGTATGTTGCGGACGCTACCGTTGCCGTTCCGATCGCCATGCACATCCTCATGTGTATGCTGCTGCGGATGCTGCCGCTGCCGCCCAGGTTTCCCGTGCTGGCGTGCATGTATACACATCAAGTTTCAATCGATCGCTCCTCTACGTACGCCATGTTGCCTTGGAAAAGATGGATCGATGGACAGGGAAATTAATGCATGACGCATATGGTCAAAAGATGGATCGATCAACTATCTAGGCCTTGCCTCATGCATGCGCCATGGAAGCGTGAAGGGATGGATCAATCGATTGGGGATTTGGCTCATGCACACATCCGCACAGACTTGAGTCAGGTAATTGCACATGGCTATCTTTATTATCCGCTCCATTTTTTTAATACAACATATAGTCCATAGAATTTTGTCAGCTTCAGCAATTTAAAAGGTCCACGTCTATCAACTGGCAAAAAAAGATTACTTACTGCAGCTTACAATGTCCGCGTCTTTCAATCAGGATAAAAAAGATTACTTACAGCCGCGAATTGCTCTGTGGTGAAGTTTTAATTTATTAATTTGTAGCATATACTCCCTCCGTTCTAAATTAGATGACTTTCCATTCGTATACATGTGGATGTATCTATACTTGTAATATGTCTAGATACATCCGTATGTGGACAAATGGAAGTCATCTAATTTGGAATAGAGGGAGTACATATATATCGTAGCATATATAAAAGGAAATTTTGTTTTAAACAAATTGTTTGTTGAGAAACAATTCTGAGCCAAAATTTCTCACACAGCTATCAAAAAGGAGGAGCCAAAATATTCTCGAAATTAACGAGAACCAAATGGAATCAGAAAATCGGCCCAGCTGGCTATGCACTGGTACGTACGTATGTTTCAATCCATTAATCACTTGCAATCAGATAAATGCGTAGAGATAGATACAGGAATAAAGATTATGTTTGAGTTGCTCCTATAGAAGAATAAACATAGGTGTACAACACTTTGGTTTTTTGCGCTGAACCAACCACATAGGAGTGGTGCGATAACTAATCAATTTATGCATGATCGATCTTGCCAAATAAAAGGCTAGATATATTATATATGAGTTGTTCCCGAAAGAATAAAGAAAAGACGTGATCACTTTTTGCTGCACAAACCATGTAGGAGTGCCGGGCTATTTAGTTAGTACTTCATGCATTCTTGATTTTAAGACAAATAAGAATATGCCAAGTTTAATTAATTACGGCTTTTTGTTTTGATGAACAACACATCGATGGGTCGGTGGTGCATACTGCAAATATAAATTACTCCTTATTTGTTTGACTATCTTTACTTTCTTAGGTAGTACGACAAGAAGCCCGATCATTATCGTAGAACAACAAGTGTATATGGATCATTGTTTTATGTAAATATAAAGAATCATACATGAAACATGCATCTACCACATTGATTACAAAAGATAAATATACTAGAAATTTTCATAAAAAAAATATGTTTGATGGATCTTCTCAATCAGCAAAACCCAAATTGCTTGATCTCGATGGACGTAGGTGGATCCATACATAATCAAGTATTATATTTGCGTAACCGATAGATCCCACATATCTCCAACTACTATACAGTCTCTCCAAGTATTATCTTACCAAAATACATAAGACATACCAATCCAAACCTGTTGTACAATCTCTCCTATGCTACAAAAATATAGATATGTGCGAGAGCTTCTAGATTACCGAGTTGTAATGTTCTAATAAATTGTAACAGTCTCCCCAATATTTTGATCACACCCATGTTATCCCCTCTCCAGCCGGACCTCCCAATTAAGGAAATGGCCTCCTAATTACATAAAACTGGAGGGCAGATTGGTTATGATTTTCCTCACGTTGCCTGTAGAGCACTGACTGCACCAGTGGCTGCAGCACGGATCATTTAATAATCGCTAAGAATCCTTGCATACCGTGGTACTATCCAGTTTTGTGGGAGGTGGGAGAATGCATAAATAATTATATGTTACGCTAACATAATAATTAATTTCCTGTTCAAGCCAGATAAACTGTTTTACGCTACGAACTCCATGACCACTTCTTCATGTCTACTATTAGATGAATTTGCCGGTAGGTAAACTATATATGTTCCTCTTGTATGTTGGCGTTGAGTTAAAGAGGCACAAGATATGCATAAATATTGGTGTGCAATACTTTCTGTTCAAAGGAAATCTATTTTGATTTTGAGCTATGAAGAGGAGAAAGATCGTCTAATAACATTAAAAGATACAACAAGTTTCTTTGCAACGCCGTATAGTAGCAATATTACAAATTTACCAGTACTACAACTGCAATGTGACGTAAATAAAGATATTGCCGGAAAAATAATAAATGTGAAGGAAGTTTTGTCCAATATAAGGACCAAATAGAATGCAAAAAATATGAAGATGAGTACACAGTAACTTCCACATAAAGGTTGAAACCATATGTCCCTGCCGTATGATAAAGTTGAATCCATATGTGTGCATGACCATATAAGTTGCTATAGAGAAATTTCATCCTTTTGTCAATTACTGAATCTTTAAACCTTGGATATTTGGTACTTTTGCCAAAAGAAAGCACTTAATTAATACGATAAAAAATAAACTTTAAAATCACGTGTATTTTTAAATCTTAAGATATCTCAAACCTCTCTTTCCGTGTCCATGGCCGCCCTTGGAGATCTTCTCCGGTTCACTTTGTTCGGCAAGCCATCAATCTATATACGCTGATATGCTCGCCGCCCAAGCCTACTCGAGTAGTTGGTCTCATCGGGTCTACACCGATTTCCTTTTTGTTAGCCCCAGAGATTGATCGCCCCACAGAACCATTTTCGAGTAAGTTTATGATGTTAGATATTGGTGATACCGCAAATCTAGCCACACTTGCACCATGTTGAATATGGGCGTGTAAGGAAAATATGCGTATATATATGAAAATCGTGACTTTCTGTATTATACATTTGAGGATACATTAGATATACAATGTTAGCAAACATAGTTGCTTAGCTCCAGAGTAACTTCTAGACCATTGACAATTAATTATGTATAATCGTAAATTTCTAAAAGAGGAACTATACAATAATATTAACGTAAATTTTGATAAAATTTGTTTTCACAGCTTAAGACGAGATGAGTCAAAGAGCAACATTAAATATAATTTACTACAAAACGCTTGATGTGATATGAATACGGAAGTCCATAAATAAAACATTAGATAACAAAAGTAATTCTTCGACATTTGATGATTAAGTGATTCCCAATTATAAGTCGAGAAAATAACTTATATAATCCTATTGATGTAAAAGTAAATTTAACTAATTGCACAACTTAAGATGAAGTGGAACATATAGTTATGTTACGGATAAGCTACAAGTTAGTTTGCAATACAAGAAATCTGTGATAGTACACGTGTTAGCAAGAGATAACTTGCAAGTTAGGGTGCAAACAAGATGTGCACATGTATTCCTCTTATGTGCGCCAAAGTAGTCTTGGCGAAGATCACTTCCCTTAAAGGATTGATAAGATGCACGAGAGTGTTAAAAGATGCACGAGAGTGTCAAACTAATTAGTATAGATGACTAATAGACGATTAAGATGTTGCCCGCGCATGTGCGCGGGCCACCTTGCTAGTTAATATAAAAACAAGTGTTAAAAGCATAAAAGTGGCATGAAACAAGCAAAAATTATAGATACGTTTTGGACCTATCAATAACGGTCTATGTATTTTGACGTAATCCCATATTAAATAAAACAGTGAACATGTTGTCATAATAGTACTGTTATATGCCCATGCTTTGTCAATTGCCCCGTTGTAATTTGTTTACCCAACACATTTTTTTTTGGAGAGACACCACTAGTGAACTGTGGACCCCGGTCCTATTTTCCTATATTGTTTACAACCGTTTTCATAGTTTTTCCTAGTCACTTGCTCGCTGGTCATTTTTGCTCTCATATTATTTTCCACCATACGTTTAATCCTTTGTGTTCAGCAAGCCGGAGAGATTGACACCCTCTCTGTTTCGTTGGGGCAAAGTAGTTTGTTCGTGTGTGCGTAGGTCCACGTTAACAGTTTTCTGGCACCATTGTCGTTGACACCAAGCCGAAGCCTTCTCCAAGTCTTACTGGTTCGATAACCTTGATTTCGTAATCAAGGGAAAATTGCTGCGACGCTACATCTCACCTTCCTCTTGGGTTCCCAGTGAACGTGCCTTCACTAGTCATCAAGCAATTTTCTGGCGCCGTTGCCGGGGATTTGAAGAAGACTTCTTGAACTACCAAGTCTCCTGCAATAGCTAATTTTCTGTCGCCGTTGCCGGGGACTTGGAAGCTTCAGCGTGGGGAGTTTTGCACGTCCTCACACTCTATTTTGTTATTGTCTTGCTTAGTATATTTTTGTTAGTCTTATTTTGCTTTTCGTTTGCCTTAAAACTCAAAAACAAAAAAAAAAAAAAAAAAATTCCAGCACCTAGTTTATTTCGGTTTTTTCTAGTTTTATCCTCTATTTTAGTTATCATGTCTAGTTCTACTCCTTTTGTTATGTCACCTGAGTCCGAAGTTCTCACCTTTAAACAAATAAATGGAGAAAGCCTGAAAGATGCTTGGTATAGAATTAATGATGCTGAACACAAATCCATTAAAAAGCAATCAACTACTATTCTTCTTAGGAACTTCTATGTTGGCATCACAAATTGGTATAAGTATGGTCTTGACACCTTAACAGGTGGAAACTTCTTGGGAACTCATACTTTGGAAGCCTATAATATTATAGAGAGTTTGGTTGGCACTCCACCTATTACTGGTATTGAAACTGTTACTTTGAGTCATGTTATGAAAAGATTGGATTCTCTAGAGAAAAATTTCACTTGAGCATGTTATTGACAGAATTAATGTTTTGGAAGCCATAAAAGTGAAAAATGATCAACCCTCAAGGATTGACAAATTAGAGGAAGTAATGAATACTTTGGGCAATACTTTTTCCTCATTTAATGCTAAGAAGAAAGAATTTCAGTAGGAAAAGGGAATAAGTTTATGTATGTTCCAAAAGCTTTTTAGCAAAAATCAATGCCAACTAATGATCCAAACTCTAAGGAAGCTATTAGAAACAATGATAAGACTAAAATTCTCACCCTTGCTCCTGAAGATCCTGACAAACCAATTAAGAGCACCACGGGTGGGAACTCCCTTGTATCCTTTTTATTTTCGTTGTTGTGCCAAGTATAGCCTCTAATGAGAGGAAAGTAAAATTTTGAGTTTGCTGTTCAGAAACAGATTTCTGTTCGTCACCATACGAAAATCCAAAAAATCACAGAACGTGATCTGGTTCTGCAAAGTTTTGACAGCAAGCATCTGGGTTTTGTCTAACTTTCGTTAGTTTTGAGTTTTCAGATTCGAGGTGTCCTAGTGTCTCGAAACAAATCATTTTTGCGTTCTGTTCTGTTTTTGACAGATTCTGTCCAACTTTTTGCATTGCGTCTTTTACGGGCAAAGTGGAGTTCTTTTGATCCCCGAACATCACTTTGATCTTTGTGACAGTAGCCAATGTTTAGAAACAAGTTTATGCAATTTATCAAGTGAGAACTGAAGGTGGATGATTTTGTTTGAGTACTAACCCCTCTAATAAGTTTGTGATAAGTTTTGTGTGAAGAAGTTTTCAAGTGTTGAGAGAACGAGGTGACGAAAAAAGATCAAGAAGGGATTAAAGCCCAAGCTTGGGGAGGCTCCCCTGTAACTCCTCGAAATATTCAATAAGTCTCAAGCGTCTAATCTTGGGATGCCCAAGGCATCCCCTTCTTCATCATCAAATAATCAGGTCAATCCATGTTCTTGGAGCGTCGTTTGTGTTTTTCTTTCATTTTTGTTTTGTTTTGTTTGCTGGACTTTTTAATAAATGGATCCTTGCATTCTTGTGTGGGAGAGAGACACGCTCCGCTTTTTCATTAAAAAAACTCATGTTCTTCACTTATATGTGTAGAGTGTTTAGCTTTTATTATTTTAACTTCTAGCTCTCGTTTTTCATGTATCTCTTGTTCAGAGCTATTAGTTTCTCGTGGTTAGATTGTACTCTCTTGTGTTACATGCATATTTGCTGAGAGACTTTGTTCAAATAAGTTGATTGGTGTTTGGTTGAAAGGGAAAAATCATGTAGGAAGTGGTAAAAGAAATTCACATAGCATTGTCTTGAATAAATTGATACTTGTCAATTGTTTTGAGATATAAACTAGATGAATGCTTAAACTTGTGGATCATTTACTTAAGAATGGAGTAGTGGAGAAATACCGTAAAGCTTAAAATTATGAATACTTGTTCTGATTGTTATTTCTCAAAGTCTAGATATTCTTTTTGCAAAGAATGTTTGGTTGACAAGGAAGACGGTGTTGAGTCTAATGGTTATGCTTAATGATATATTGTGGTCATTCGTGTATTCAGTTGTTAATATGTGTTTGCTTGACACCTTGCTAAGGCTAAAAACTCTGTACTGAGAGGGAATGCTTCTCGGGCATCCAAATCCTTGAGCCAAATATCCATGCCATTCGTGTCCACCATACCCTACCTACATGTGGTATTTCCTAGCCACTCCAAGTAAATTTTTTATGTGCTAACTTTAAAATATTCAAAATATCATTACTCTTTTTTGTGCCAATGCTTACAAGCTCATGAGGAAATAGTGAGTGGTCTTTATTCCGTTTGTTGGACGGACTTTTACCAAGGACTTGTATGCTTCATCTATCTGTCCATTAATTTTGCAAAAAGAGCTGGCAACGGGGTGCCCAGCCCCATAAAAGATAATTTACAACCTTCACCAAAAACACTCCTCAAATTTTGTTCCTGAGAATTCAGTCAAACATCTGCATGTGTAAACAAAGGAGATTAAGAAGAATGATCTGCTTGCTGCAGAAATACCGTCCTCGTGGGAGCCGCTCTTATAAAGTCTGTGTAACAAATGTAGTAATGCATTGCTCACTATCATTCGTTGACCATAGTATGCACGTCTCAAAATTCATTTTTATATCTCTATATGCTTTCAAAAACTAAAAAACTCTAGCACATGATTAATCTCTGCTTCCGTCTGCGAAGGGCCTTTCTTTTACTTTTTTGTTGAGTCAGTTTTCCTTTCCAATCTTTATCTCACAAGCAAACGCATATTATCAATTGAGGTACAAGTCTACTACATGCTATCTTTATGTTTAACTGTGAAAACTTTATATTGACATTATTTTTAGATAAATTTGTTACAAGTTGAAGCTCTTGCTGAAAACTTAAATCTTCCTTTGTGTTGGTTAAACACCTTTGATGAAAGAATATTACTTTGTGAACTATCAAGCATGACGAGTCTTATAATTTTCAAGTCTCCAAAGTACTATCCATGAAAGATTCTTGCTTAGATGTTACACATGGTTAGTCATTATTTGCTTTATATCAACTATAGACCATTGTCTTGGATCACTTCATTCAGTTCATATGCTTTAAACTATTTGATCATAATCGTGTTGGTAGCATGTCACTACCAAAAATTATTTTGTTATCATTTACCTACTCGAGGACGAGCAGGAATTAAGCTTGGGGTTGCTGATACGTCTCAAACGTATCTATAATTTTTGTATGTTCCATGTTTATTATATATCATTGCCACATGCTTTTATAATGTTTTTATATCATTTTGGCACATTTTATGAAACTAACCTATTAACAAGATGCCCAGTGTCAGTTCTTGTTTTCTGCTGTCTTTTTGTTTCAGAAAAATTGTTCTGTGAAGTTTCTCGGAATCATCTCATAATTTACGAAGATTATTTTTACGAAGAAACAAAGACAGAGAGAGGAGGGTGCCTGCAGGGGGGCCCCACAGGCCCCAGACGCCCCCAGGCGCGGTCCAAGGGTGGACCGTGGCTGGGCCCCACCTGGCGCCCTCGAGAACCTTCCGATGCCGCCCTTTCGCCTATAAATTGTCCTCCTCCCGAAAACCCTCGGTACCCGATCATATTTTCCAGACAAGTTCCGAGGCCGCCGCCGTCACCAACACTAGATCGGGAGGGTTCTGAATCTCTTCCCGGCACCCTGCCGGAGGGGGAGATCATCACCGGAGGCATCTACACCACCATGCCTGCCTCCGGAGTGATGCGTGAGTAGTCCACCACGAGACTACAGGTCCATGGCAGTAGATAGATGCTTGTCTCTCTCCCTTGTACTCCATTGTTTAGATCTTATGAGCTGCCTAACATGATTGAGATCATCTATATGTAATGATTTGTGTTGTGTTTGCGGGGATCCGGTGAATTACGGAGTCATGACATTATTGTTCAGTTTATCTATGATATGTTTTATTTATGATCTTGCATGCTCTCCGATGCTTGTGTATGCTTTGGCCAAAGTAATTACTTGTATCAGTAGAGGGAGTATTTATGCTAGATAGTGGGTTCATGCCTCTCTTGTCTGAGCTCGAGTTGACAGAAACGATGAAGTCTTAAGATGTGTTGTTGCTACTAGGGGTAAAT
>CAMZMU010000086.1:43870879-43957889 GCA_947311845.1 Poa pratensis
CCACCCGAATTCCGGATGAAATCCGAACCAATTCCGAACAAAATAGATTTTTGAAAATGAGATTTTCTGAAGAATTTGGCAATGTCAATAGATGAAAAGACAGACTAGATTTGATAAGAGCATAGACACAAGGTAAGAGTTATGGTTTCTACACATGCTTGTTGGATGAAGAACGAGAACACGATGAGCTACAACAAGCATGATTCGAATATAACAAGATAAAATTGAGGAAGCAATAATAAAGGTCTAACAACACCCAAATTTCACGAGGAAATCCAACTCCTCAAAAGAGGAGGGCGGTGGCCGTAGCCACCATGTTTGAGTATATACTTGACGCCGCGAAGATATATCTTGGGCTCAAAATCAAAACTCATCTTTGAAGCACATTTGGTCACACAAGTGACTATGATGCAAGATTTGTCTATTTGCGCATTATAAGGGAAGTGTTGACTCATGAATTGAGCTACACTCCCCCTATGTCTATGCCTACATCCAAACCAAATGAATATCGTCTAATATGGGTAGGTATGCAAGAAGTCCACTAAATCCAATTGCTTATGTCCACCACATTAAGTTCTCCTCTCAACTCCTTGAATCTTGCTTCACCAAGAGGCTTTGTGAACATATCGGCGAGTTGAAGCTTGGTGTTGACATACTTGATTGCAATATCACCCTTCTCAACATGATCTCGAATAAAATGATACCGGATCTCAATATGCTTGGTCTTCCCATGAAGAACCGGATTGTGAGCAATTTTGATGGCACTTTCATTATCACATAAAAGAGGCACTTTGTCACAAATGACACCATAATCCTTTAAAGTTTGCCTCATCCATAATAGTTGTGCACAACAACTTCCGCGGCAATGTATTCGGCTTCGGTGGAGGACGAGGCCACACAATTTTGCTTCTTAGAAGACCAACTCACAAGGGACCTACCAAGGAATTGGCAAGTACCCGAAGTTGATTTTCTATCCATTTTGCAACCCGCCCAATCCGCATCCGAATAACCTACAAGATCAAAGCTTGTGCCTTGGGGATACCAAAGACCAAAGTTAGGAGTATCCATCAAGTATCTTAGAATCCTTTTAACCGCGGTTTCATGACTTTCCCTAGGACTTGATTGGAATCTTGCACACATACCCACACTAAACATAATATCCGGTCTAGATGCACAAAGGTAAAGCAAAGATCCAATCATAGAACGATAAAGCTTTTGATCAACTTCCTTACCATCCGGATCTAAGTGAAGATCCGCCTTGGAGTCCATGGGAAACTTATATGGCTTGGCATTGTTCATGTCAAATTTCTTGAGCATGTCCTTAATATACTTGGCTTGACATAAGAATGTTCCTTCTCGAAATTGGTGGATTTCAAAGCCAAGAAAATAATTCAACTTTCCCATCATGGACATCTCAAATTCCTTGGTCATTAGCTTGCCAAATTGATCACTAAATTCACGGTTAGTGGAACCAAAGATAATATCATCAACATATATTTGGCATACGAAAAAATCTCCATTTACCCTTTTTGTAAAAAGAGTGGGATCTATTACCCCAATTTCAAAGCCACGGTCTACTAAGAACTCCTTGAGATGATCATACCAAGCACGTGGAGCTTGCTTGAGCCCATAAAGAGCCTTATGTAGTAAGTAGACGTGGTTAGGAAATTTAGGGTCTTCGAAACCCGGAGGTTGTTTAACATACACCAACTCATTTAGTGGACCATTTAAGAAAGCACTTTTAACATCCATTTGATATAAGACAATATTATGAGTAGATGCATAAGCAATTAGTAAGCGAATGGATTCAAGTCTAGCAACGGGGGCATAGGTTTCACCGTAGTCGACTCCTTCGATTTGGGTGTAGCCTTGTGCAACCAATCTTGCTTTGTTGCGGATGACTTGACCATGTGAGTCTTGCTTGTTCTTAAATATCCACTTGGTTCCAATGACATTATGGCATGTGTCTTTGGGTTTTTCAACTAATGACCATACTTTGTTGCGCTCGAAGTTGTTCAACTCTTCATGCATAGCCGCAACCCAATCCATATCTTCAAGAGCATCATATACCTTGAGAGGTTCTAAGCTAGACAAACAAGAGACATGACCACAAAAGTTAGATAATTGTTTGCGTGTGGACACACCCCTACGAATACTCCCAAGGATATTTTCTTTGAAGTGGGAAAGATGATCCAATTTTGATGCACGCCGGATGACCCGGCGTTCCATGGCTTGACCAATTGTTTCACCAACACAAATATCTTCATCATTGCCTTCATCTTGCTCATGGTCAACCCGAAGTGGAGTTCTTGGAGTTGTGGGTTCATTATGTTCTTGTTCACCACTAGAGTTGGGTGGGTCTTGACCATCTTCTTGATCATGTGAATGATATCATGTTCTTGTTCTTGGATAGTTTCTTGATCAACTATTGAGGTGGATGGCTCAACTTGAGTAGAACTTGTTCCTTCTTCTTGAGTATCATCAATAGGTCCTTCAAT
Source organism: Poa pratensis (assembly GCA_947311845.1). Taxonomy (NCBI): domain Eukaryota; kingdom Viridiplantae; phylum Streptophyta; class Magnoliopsida; order Poales; family Poaceae; genus Poa; species Poa pratensis. The sequence goes on from CAMZMU010000086.1 coordinate 43,873,378, forward strand.
AGGAATAAGTTCTCCAATCCCCATAGTTCTTATGGCTTGAGATGGAGCATCATCACCTACATCATCATGATCAATATGCTCCTTGGGAGCCATTATCCTCGACAAACTCCACGTTCATAGATTCTTCAACACACCCGGTGGATATGTTGTAGACCCTATAAGCATGAGACTTTGCGGCATATCCAACAAGTATACCATCAAAAGATCTAGATTCAAATTTAGCAATTTTGCAACCTTTAATGTAAACATGGCATTTGCAACCAAAGACTCGAAAGTAAGATACATTTGGCTTTTTACCGGTGAGGAGTTCATATGGTGTCTTTTCCATGAGAGGACGGAAGAAGAGCCGGTTTGAGTAGTGACAAGCGGTGTTGATGGCTTCGGCCCAAAAGTTGTATGGGGAATGAAATTCGGCCATCATAGTTCTTGCCATATCAATAAGAGTGCGGTTCTTCCTTTCGGCGACACCATTTTGTTGGGGAGTATATGCAGCGGAATATTGGTGTTGAATGCCCTCCCCACTTAGGAAATCATCCATAGTGTAATTCTTGAACTCCGTACCATTGTCACTTCTAATTGCCAAAATCTTGGAGTCATATTGGCGTTGAACTAGGGTTGCAAAGTCAATGAATATCTTTTGAGTTTCACTCTTCTTCTTGATGTAGAAAGTCCAACAATATCTTGAATAATCATCCACAATCACCAAACAATATTTCTTGCCACCAAGACTATCATATGTGGGAGGCCCAAAGAGATCCATATGAAGGAGCTCCAAAGGCCTCTTAGTGGAGATAATGGTCTTCTTGGGGTGATTCTTTTCATGCATCTTTCCGGCTATGCAAGCACTACAAGGACGATCTTTGGAAAAATTAACATCGGTTAGTCCTACCACGTGTCCACCCTTTACAAGAGTTTGTAAATTTCTCATACCGACATGGCCTAGCCGGCGATGCCAAAGCCAACCCTTGTCGGATTTAGCCATTAGACACGTGGCAATTTGAGTGGTCTCTTTCGAGAAATCGACCACATACAAACCGTTCTCACGAAATCCAACAAAGGCTACTTTAAGAGATTTTGTGAAAAGGATGGTCACGTGGTATTTATTAAAGATAACGGTGTAACCGGCATCGCATAATTGACCAACGGAAAGTAGATTATATGAAAGGGATTCAACAAGGAGGACCTTCTCAATTGATAACTCCGGTGTGATCACCACCTTGCCATATCCCAATACCTTAAGTCTTGTATTGTTCCCAATGGTGACATGAGAGAATGAGAGTAATTGTTTCAATAAGCCCTTTACTACTTCTTTGCTTCCGGTCATGTGAGATGAACACCCACTATCAATGAGCCATGAAGATCCACCGGAAGAAAAGCCCTACAATAAATCAAGTCTTTGATTTAGGTACCCATTTTGGAATGGGTCCTCTTTTGTTAGTCACAAGGGTCTTTGGAACCCAAATAGCATAGTGATAATCATCTCCATATGAGGTACCAACATATTTAGCAAAAACATAACCATTTCTAGATTTCATAAGCACATATGAGGGGTTATATTTTCCGGCAAAGTCATTGTGAGTGGCATTGCCCCTTGTGGCTTTACCACCCACAATGGGTTCAACATTCTTCTTGCCCAACTCCCCCTCCTTCACAAAAATAATATCTTTTGAAGGGGAGGTAGGCATCTTCTTCTTGTTTGCCTTCTTGGACTTGGGAGCAAACCCAAGCCCTTCCTTGCTAACCACTCCCTTTTGATTGGTCAAAAGATCATTGAGGTTCTTTTCCCCTTGGATACAAGTGGCTAGACCCTTTTCAAGTTGGGCCTTCAACCTAGTGTTCTCCTCCATGAGAGATGCTTTAAGACATAAAGGGTTAGTAGCACAAGCATTGGCATCTTTATCATTATGAGGAGTGGTGAAGCTAGCATATATAAATTGAGCTTGTAATTTAGCATATGACCCCTTGAGCTTGGTGAGCTCACTTGAGGTCACCTTGTGGGTTTCCCTAAGTTGCTCAAAATTCTCAAGGAGTTTGTTATGACTCTCTACAAGCTCATCATTTTTAATTTTTAGATCACTAGCAACTTGAATAGAGGTTTCACGGGTTTCTTTTGCCTTGGATAAATCCTTGGCTTGGGTCTCCTCAAGTTGCTCCCGGAACACTTGTTCCTCAACAAGTTGCTCTTCTAGCTCACCAATTTTATCGGCATGATCACGTGCATGCCCCTCAAGCTCATAAATCCTATTCTCCTTCTCCTCAAGGAGGTGTTTGGCTTCTCCATATTGGTACATGAGAGCCTCAACCATTTTCTTGGTTGGACCTTGGAGCTTGTTTATAAAGAGGGTAATTGTATCCTCTTTCTCCTCATTTTTCCCTACATCCTCAACACAATCCAAGAGAGATGGTTTAGAGGAGATAGTAATTTTAGGTGGGGAATTCACCTTGGTTTCCTTGGCCATGAGGCACATAGGCTTGGGATCTTGTTGTCATTTGGAGCGAAAAGGGGTGCCAATGAAGGAGGAAGGTTGCCCATTGCAAGAGCCGCCATCCCCACTTCCTCACTTGTATCATCATCCTCCTCTTCGCCACCGGACTCATACTCTTCTTCATGTGTTGCGGTGACAAGAGCCTTTTGAGGTTCTCTCTTGATGAGGTACTTGATGGGCTTGGTGAAGAACTTCTTCTTCTTTAAGATGAGTTGGCCTCCAAAATCTTCTCTTCTCTCATAGGGGCAATCCTTCACAAGGTGATTCTCCTTTCCACAATTAAAGCACATTCTTTTCATTTGTGGGGAGAAGTTGCTTCTAGGGGAGAAGTTGCTCTTGATATTCTTTTTGTTCCAATACTTGGTGGCGGCAAGAGCAAGCACCTCATTGAGTTCACCCACAAAATCTTCTTCATGATGACCACTTGTGCTTTCTTCATATCTTGGATGTTCTTCCACATGAGCCTTCAAGGCAAGGTTCTTTGTGCCACGAATTTGGTTGATGGAAGACTTGGAAGTGGCCTTCAAGGTATCATAAGTGACGAATTGTGCCAATATGTCATTGGGAGACATTGTTTTGTAGTCCGCTCTCGTATGGAGATTCATCACCATATTTTCATTGTATGGAACAATGGTCTTGAGGAACTTGGCTTTGACCCATTCATCATCCATATCTTTCTTTCCATTTTCCCTACATGCCACAACAAGCTTGGTGAGTCTTCGGAAGAGATCCGATGGTGTCTCTTCTTCTAGCATGATGAAGTTGTCCACTTGATGTTGAAGGATGGCGTCGTTGGAGCGTTGAAGGCCCTCATTTCCTTCATATACCGATGCGAGAAAATCCCAAGCCTCCTTGGTGGTTTTGAGATTCCGCACTTGATCTTCATCATGGGCGGTCATGGCACTCTCAAGGATGTACTTGGCATTGGCATCAAGTTGTTCATCAATCTCTTCTTGCCTTGTCAAGTTGGAGGGATCAACCGGAGTATAACCATTTAGAACCACCCTCCAAAGATGCACCGATGAGCTGCGAAAATAAGACTCCATAGATTTCTTCCAAGTGAAATAACGAGTATTATCAAGCTTAGGAGGTGGCCTACTTAGGTTGGTTATATGAGGTTGAGTGAGTGGAACTTGAGTGAGATATGAAGTAGGTGGAGCAAAGTTATGAGGAGGCTTCTCACCAGTTTTAGGTTGATCTTTGTTATCCTTAACAACCAAGGCCTCAACGTTAGAAACACCGGTTGATGAGGAGGCATTTTGATTATTAATGACCCGAGTAAACACCTCGTCCACCATTTTGCCTTTCATGAACCCAAAGAGTTCAATCATGGCTTTCATGGTGACCGGGGCATTATCATCGGGAGGGTTATCCCCGCTTCACTTAGTTCTTTCTCAAGTTGTTCTATCATTTTTCTCTTGTTGTTCCTTAGCAAGTTTTAACTCCTCGTCGCTAGTCATCCTCCTCTTTAGGCTGTTAAGCCCTTAATAAAGAGACCTTGCTCTGATACCAATTGAAAGGATCGAGTAGGTTGACTAGAGGGGGGGGGAATAGGCAACTACAAATTTTCTTTTTCTTTTAATACAAATTTGGGAATTGCTCAAATATAAGTTCTCTAGATATGCAACTAGGTGAACAATCCTATATGATGAGCAATAAAAAGCTAGCAAGATATTCTACACAAGATAAGCTAGCAATACAAGTAAAGGAAGGTTAAGAGATAACCACACGGTGACGCGGAGATGTTCTACCGAAGTTCACTTCCCAATGGAAGCTACGTCTCCGTTGGAGCGGTGCGGAGTCACAAAGTGAACTCCGAATAGCCTTGATATGGCACACCGTATCTCCCTCGTGTTATCCTCGATGAGGAGTTCCACGAGCCACTATATGATGCCCTCGAGGTCGGCAACAAACCTTTACAAGGATGAGGCACACTCCACAACCGAATTGGAGGCTCTCACCAAATTCCCGCGGCTCCCAAAGCCACAAGAATCACAAGGCCGGGCACGACTCCACAACTCAATTGGAGGCTCCCGGCTAGTCCCCGCGGCTCCCAAAGCCACAAGAACGACCAACGACCGTCTAGGGTTCCAAAGAACCCAAGAGTAACAAGTTCCTCAAAGGAATGGATGGGGAAATCAAATCTCTTTGGTGGAAGTGTAGATCTAGGTCAACTCTCCCAAGTCCTAGAAGGACAAGGTTTTGAGTGGGTAGGGAGAGAGATCTACGAGTTTCAAGCTTTCAACAATGGTGGGTAAGATATTTCTGGTCGTGGTCGTCCTCTTGGAGAAGAAGGACCCCCTTAAATAGGTCCACCGAAAAACTAGCCGTTTTTGACAGAAAACGTGCAATCCGGAATGAATCTGTTTTTCATCCGGAATTACGAACCATCCGGAATATTCCGAACGTCTAACAACCTGATTCCGGACCGATCCAGTACCGAATCGAGCTGTCACGGAATCAGGTCGGAATGGTCCGGAAAATTCCGAATCACCCGGAATTCCGGACGAAAAACAGCCCATCCGGAATAGGTACACTTTGGCTTGTTTTTCGATGGAACTATCACCATATTTTTCCACCAAGGTTGTAGAAAGACTGAGGAGAGTATATCTGGTATGTATATGCAAAATATGATTTCCCCCAAACTTTCCAAAGAGCAACCCCTCTTGATAGTACGGCTTCCCTACGACTCAATAGAATTAAATCTACGGGCCACCGTCTTCAACCTTCTTCATCGTTTTGAGGGGTCACTCAAGACCATGTGCATATCATCTATTGTACCTGTAGTACTTTGGCACACGGTAAGATCATCACTTATGTTGTTAACAAACACACAAAACTAGATAAGGAAACAATGTCCTTTCACAAGGCCATCCCGTGATGCAAGCACAGTGCCAGCGAGGTGACAAGACTACAGCTACATGATGCCAGAACAGTGCGGACAAGACCCCAGTAGTCAAATCGTGTACAGTGTATGCATAGTGACTTGCGGGCCACCCCTTGTCCCCTGGGCTCCTCTATATAAGGAGCACCAGGGGGAGCGTTCTAGACAGCCCCGATGGGCTCGTTTTCCCCCCGCTCTCTCTGTTAGCTCCCTTTACCATAAAAGCTTAGTGCTGCATAGCACAGGTTTAGACATACAGCTCAAGGAGCCTTTGTACAGATCATATACAGAGGGAAGAATACCCCAAATAGGCTAGATGCTGCAGTAGGGGTTTTATCTCTCACGAGAGCCCCGAAGCAGGGTAAATCCTTGTGTTCATCTGTTTGTCTGTGTGAGCAATTTTGCTCGCTATCCCTCCCCGAATCCTCTGGCGTCCATCGGCCCCAAACTTAAGCCTACCCTAGGCATCTGTTGTTCAATACGACGACAGTTGGCACCCACCGTGGGGCGGATAGTGGCGCTTGCTAAATCAAATTCGGACGGGACCTTCTTCATCATCTCGGGGACTCGACATCACCATTATCCCCCGCGCTCTAGCTTGCCGCTGTAAGCAGTGGCTGGCGCAGCCTCCACCAACGGTCATCATCAACAGATCTCGGGTAACTGCCCTTCGATTGATCGGGTCATGTCGGTTCTATTGATCCAGTCTGCACCGACAATGCTCCGTGAGTGTTTTCCTTGGTACCGCGCACAGTTGGTTAATCTCAAAAATAGCTCGGGGACTGCCCCTTCGTGTCTTGCTTAGTTGTTTTCCCCGGGAGTAAGATGTCTTGACCCGGGGACTGGCCAACCAGTCAAGTTTAGCCTTTTCTCCTAGATAAGAAGAGTGACTCGGGGACTCGGTTGAGTTCGAGTATGTATCCTAATGCATAGTTTTGCTGCTAGAATTATTTTACCGACGTATACTAGAGTTGGTCTCCTCTGTTAATAGAATTGTCGTTCCCGTTAAATATTCGTTATATATATGCTTGAACTAACATTGAAAGGTGCTATCGGTTTTACCGAGAAAATATTCATAACCAAGGTTGTGGTTATATCGGTCATCTCGGATTCATCTATCCTTGGTGTCGACTTGCCAAGTTATGAATGGCATACCATCCCGAGTTGTCGCTTGTGTCGGCAGATCGGGATATCATGGCATTATTGGTTATCCCAAATCACCGTTTATCTCGGTTTGCCAGAATATCACGGCATCATCCCATATCTCAGATCACCGTTTATTTCGGTTTGCCAAAATTTCACGGCAGCTCTCTCATATCATCAAGTATCTCATGATTGTCATCTTTGCCGACTTAGCCAATTGTCATGGTTCTTCAATTATCCGAGCTTGCCAGAGTATCATAGCATCATTATCTCGGCACAATGAGTCGAAATATATCTAATCTCACTAAGTGTTACGTGTTGAGAAATGTCTCAACTCGTCATTTGACAAATGCCCACGAAGGCAAAGTGTCATTTTAGCCAATGACGGATGTATGTTGGTACAGCTAAGGCTGCCAGCATATCTTTACGGTGTAAACCGGCATAAGGCAAATGCCCATGATGGCAAAAGGCCAATTCAGCCAATGATGGCTATATATGTTGGTGCAGCTAGCGCTGCCAACATATCTATGCGGTAAGAGCCTAGAGAAGGCTAAAAACCGACATATGAGATGTGCCCAGGCAGGCAGTATGTCAGTCCGGCTCATGCTGGAGACATCCGACTCCGGTAACGCCCAGAGTGGCTAAAAACCGACATATGACAAAGCCTAAGCAGGCAATATGTCAAACTTGCCAATGTTGGCAAGGACATCAGTATATGACAAATGCCCACGCAGGCTATATGTCGGATGTGCTCGTATGGGCAAGAGGAAAAATGATGCTGCCCGTGCAGGCAGGTTGTTATTTAAATGGAGACTCTGATACTGGTATTTGTTTTTGAAAGTCTGAGCGCGACTCTGCGAGTCCCCCACAGCCTCGGGGATTAGTGTCGGGGATGTAACCCCGGGTACCCCAGAGTTGATGGTTTTGTTGAATTAATACAAGAAATAGCAAAAAGATGGATAAACGATAAAGGAAGAGGCTGGAAAAAAACGGCCTGGACCGACATATGCCTGGCCCAGACCGAGATACCACTTTCTGGGTCGAATCAGCTCTTACCTCGGCTGGCCGAGTTATTTACCCCGGTGGGCCGAAATACCCAGCCCCGGTGGGCCGAGATACCCAGTCTCGGCTGGACCGAGATGTGCAGCCTCGGCCACGCTCGTCCCCGTCCCCAAGCTCCTTGCGCCTCGGCTGGCTCCTCCGCCCCGGCCACCTCCGCGCCTCGACACCGGCGCTCCGCCCGAGGCTGGCCACGGCGCTGCCGCCGCTGCCATCTCCGCCCCGGACGCAGCTGCCCGCCTCGACTTACTCCGCGCAGGCCCGTGCCCGTCGAAGTCAACGTCTGCATCTTCCCAGCGCCCAGCCTCCTCCTGGCGCCCGTCCTCCGCCTCGGCCACGCCCGGCGGGCCACGCCTCGGTCCTGTCTCGGCCGCGCCCGGCTGTGCCCCTGCCGACCGCAGCCCGTGCCGCCGTTCCGGCCGCGACCGCTCCTCCACATCCGTCCCCTGCTGTCGGCTGCGCCCCGCGCCGCCCCGGCCACCTCGTACTCTACCCCGGGACGACCCCGTCCCGGCTGCCATGCACCCGTGCTGGCTCTGCTCGGGACTGCCTCGACCGGCTCCGCCTCTACCTCGACCCCGGTTCCCCGTCTCCGCCTCGACTCCGGCACGCGCCTCGGACGGATCGAGCTCTCCTTGACTCGGTCGACCCCACTCCCCAGCTGGACCGGCGCACCCCCGTCTCGGATAGGCCAGGGCTCCCTCCACTCGGTTGGGCCGAGACTGCATCACCTCGGCTGCAACCGGCATATCTCCACACCTCGGTTGCAGCCACCGGGAGCGGATCGCTGCTCATACGTCGGCTACTGCGTCTTCTCCATCACTCTACGTCGACACTTGCACCAACTCTAGAAGATGAGAAGAAGCCCAGGAGATCCCGAAGACAAGCGCTAGAGGACAAGACGAAGACGGGCAGACGTGACAAGGCCATCCCCGTGATGCAAGCACAGTGCCAGCAAGGTGACAAGAGTACAGCTACATGATGCCGGAACAGTGCGGACAAGACCCCAGTAGTCAAATCGTGTACAGTGTGTGCATATTGACCTGCGGGCCACCCCTTGTCCCCTGGGCTCCCTCTATATAAGGAGCACCAGGGGGAGCGTTCTTGACAGCCCCGATGGGCTCGTTTTCCCCCCGCTCTCTCTGTTAGCTCCCTTTAACATAAAAGCTTAGTGCTGCATAGCACAGGTTTAGACATACAGCTCAAGGAGCCTTTGTACAGATCATATACAGAGGGAAGAATACCCCAAATAGCTAGATGCTGCAGTAGGGGTTTTATCTCTCACGAGAGCTCCGAAGCAGGGTAAATCCTTGTGTTCATCTATTTGTCTGTGTGAGCAATTCTGCTCGCTATCCCTCCCCGAATCCTCTGGCGTCCATCGACCCCAAACTTAAGCCTACCCCTAGGCATCTGTTGTTCAATACGACGACACCGATCAAATCCCGGAGTGGAATATTTGCCATCCAAAACCCATGACACACTTGTACACACATGGTATGGCACCACCTAGCTTGTGGTGTTATTTCGATGCCCCGGAACCCCTCTCCGGCGAAACCCTAGACCCGCTGAGAAAGTCCAACTTATCGTCTACCGCCTTGACCGGAGCCGAAAGAGGGTAGCGAAGTGGAACTAATTGCTTGGTTGTGGTAGGGTAGGCCATATGAACACACAGGATAAAGGTTTAACCCAACTCTTGACAAGATTCCCTCCGGTTCGTCCGATCCGGGACTTTCAGGCTATAAGTCCTAAAACTCGATAGAGAGAAGTCGATGCCGGTGAAGCCGATCAAACCCCGGAGTGGAATATTTGCCATCCAAAACCCATGACACACTTATACACACATGGTATGGCACCACCTATCTTGTGGTGGCATTTCGACGCCCCGGAACCCCTCTCCGGCAAAACCCTAGACCCGCTGGAGAAAAGTCCAACTTATCGTCTACCGCCTTGACCGGAGTAGAAAGAGGGTAGCTAAGTTGAACTAATAGCTTGGTTGTGTTAGTGTAGGCCCTAGGAACACACAATACAAAGGTATAACCCAACTCTTGACAAGATTCCCTCCGGTTCGTCCGATCCTAGACTTTCAGGCTATAAGTCCTGAAACTCGATTGAGAGAAGTCGATGCCGGTGGAGCCGATCAAATCCCGGAGTGGAATCTTTGCCATCCAAAACCCATGACACACTTGTACACAAATGGTATGGCACCACCAAGATTTGGTGGGATTTCGACGCCCCGGAACCCCTCTCCGGTGAAACCCTAGACCCGCTGGAGGAAAGTCCAACTTATCGTCTACCGCCTTGACCGGACCGAAAGAGGGTAGCGAAGTGGAACTAATTGCTTGGTTGTGTTAGGGTAGTCCATATGAACACACAAGACAAAGGTCTAACCCAAATCTTGACAAGATTCTCTCCGGTTCGTCCGATCCGGGACTTTCAGGCTATAAGTCCTGAAACCCGATAGAGAGAAGTCGATGCCGGTGACGCCGATCACCCAGAGTGGAATATTTGCCATCCAAAACCCATAACACACTTGTACACACATGGTGTGGAACCACCTAGCTTGTGGTGGGATTTCGACGTCCCGAAACCCCTCTCCGACGAAACCCTAGACCCGCTGGAGAAAAGTCCAAGTTATCGTCTATCGCCTTGACAAGATTCTCTCCGGTTCGTCCGATCCGGGACTTTCAGGCTATAAGTCCTGAAACTCGATAGAGAGAAGTCGATGCCGGTGAAGCTGATCAACCCGGAGTGGAATATTTGCCATCCAAAACCCATAACACACTTGTACACACATGGTATGCACCACCTAGCTTGTGGTGGGATTTCGACGCCCCGGGACCCCTCTCTGGTGAAACCCTAGACCCGATGTAGAAAAGTCCAAGTTATCGTCTACCGCCTTGACCGGAGCCGAAAGAGGCCAGAGAAGTGTAACTAATTGCTTGGTTGTGGGAGGGTAGGCCATATGAACACACAAGCCAAAGGTATAACCCAACTCTTTACAAGATTCCATCCGTTTCCTCCGATCCGGGACTTTCAGGCTATAAGTCCTGAAACTCGATAGAGAGAAGTCGATGCCGGTGAAGCCGATCTAATCTCAGAGTGGAATCTTTACCATACAAAACTCATAAAACACTTGTACACACATGGTATGGTACCACGTAGCTTGTGGTGGGATTTCGACGCCCCGGAACCCCTCTCCGGCGAAACCCTAGACTCGCTGGAGAAAAGTCCAACTTATCGTCTACCACCTTGACCGGAGCCGAAAGAGGGTAGAGAAGTGGAACTAATTGCTTGGTTGTGTTAGGGTAGGCCGTATGAACACACAAGACAAAGGTCTAACCCAACTCTTGACAAGATGCCTCCGGTTCGTCCGATCCGGGACTTTTAGGTATAAGTCCTGAAACTCGATGGAGAGAAGTCGATGCCGGTGAAGCCGATCAAAGGCCGGAGTGGAATCTTTGCAATCCAAAACCCCTAAAACACTTGTACACACATGGTATGGCTCCACCTAGCCTGTGGTGGGATTTCGACGCCCCGGAACCCCTCTCCGACGAAACCCTAGGCCTGCTGGAGAAAAGTCTAACTTATCGTCTACCGCCTTGACCGGAGCCGAAAGAGGGTAGCAAAGTGGAACTAATTGCTTGGTTGTGTTATGGTAGGCCATATGAACACACAATAAAAAGTTCTAACCCAAATCTTGACAAGATTCCCTCCGGTTCGTCCGATTCGGACTTTCAGGCTATAAGTCCTGAAGCTCGATAGAGAGAAGTCGATGTCGGTGAAGCCGATCGAATCCCGGAGTGTAATGTTTGCCATCCAAAACCCATAAAACACTTGTACACACATGGTATGACACCACCTAGCTTGTGGTGGGATTTCGATGCCCCGGAACCCCTCTCCGGCGAAACCCTAGACCCGCTGGAGAAAAAGTCCAACTTATCGTCTACCGCCTTGACCGGAGCCGAACGAGGGTAGAGAAGTGGAACTAATTGTTTGGCTGTGTTAGGGTATGCCATATGAACACACAAGACAAAGTTCTAACCCAACTCTTGACAAGATTCCCTCCGGTTCATCCTATCTGGCACTTCCAGGCTATAAGTCCAGGAACTCGGTATGGAGAAAGTGATGCCGATGAACCCGCTCATACCCTAGAGTGGAATCTTGGACATGTACAAGACCCATAACACTTGTGCACACATGGTATGCCACCACCTTGGTTTTGGTGGGATTCCGATGCTCCGGAGCCCCTCTCCGGCGAAACCCTAGACCCGCTGGAGAAAAGCCCACCTTTTCCGCCTACCCCCTAGACATGTGTTGAAAGAGTGTATGACAGTGGACTTTATTGCTTGGTTGTGTTAGGATAGTCACTAGGAAAACCCAAAACTTGTTTCATGGAGGCAGTGACGATGAGCAGTAAGACGTCGGCACGCAGTCCCACGGTAACCTTCCCTTATCCGCTATCCATCCACATCAACCACACCACCTAGGGTGTCGGTAGATTGAATAAAATGCACTTTTTTATCTTTTAAATTATGTGTGTCGGTCGCGTGTGTGAAACCTACTCGGTAGTGGTGTCGGTGTAGTATATGAATAAAATGGACTTCTCTAGCCTTTTGTATTATTTTATGTATTTAGTGTGATTCACTATATTTATTAGAAAAAAAGTAAAAATGAATGCCGTGTGTTATTTATATTTATTAGCAATAGATAAATCAAAAATGAATTCACTATATTTATTAGTAAAAACACAAAAAGTTTACATCTTTGCCGTGTGCATACACACGGCAAAGAATAACAGTGGGCACGTGTCGACGTAAAAAAGAAAAAAATTAATTACATCTTTGCGGTGTGCATGCACATGGCAAAGTCTTGCCGTGACGTCACCGTCCGCGCGCGCGACGGAGTGGACATGTGGCCACGTTCTTTGCCGTGTGCCCTCTTTTGCTGTGTGCATTTTCCTGTCTTTGCCGTGTGCCTCTCTTTGCCGTGTGCATTTTATGGCGCGAGGCCGTGTGTTTTTCTTTACCGTGTGCGGCACACGGCAAAGATAGACTTTGCCGTGTGCCCGACATCCTGCACACGGCAAAGAGTTTGGCACACGGCAAAGATCCGCCCTCCCGTAGTGGGTTGTGGTCGAATCTTTACACCTGCAAACATTATTATCCGATTGTCTCTCAAATGTTCCTTATTAATAATAACAATAGTTTCATACACACCACTTGGTCTAGGCCGGATCAAACAACCCACCTATTCAACTATGCACAAAATACACATACAATATATCCTCACACAGATAGATACTGGAGAAAGGCTATAACAAATGGCAACTCACTGGAAGAAAGCACGCGCAGGGATAATCACGGTGGCATCATTTCTTATAGTCTAGGTTTTGGATGCGCAGAGAAGGTCAGCTTCACTGTGTTTTCTTCCTCTTGCTCTTTGTCGTCTCTGTTTTGGCCAGCTCTGGGTGGTTGCCTTCACCCCCGTAGGGTGCGTGCAAAAATAATCTTTATCAAAACTGCAAAAAAGATATCTCTTTTAGCTACTTGAATCACAAGTAACAAAGCAGAAACAAAGTTGGTTAAAACTTACACGTTAATTTTGAACTCATGCGTGCAGGAAAGGCGGCACAGGAAATCTGCTAAATGTTCCTTAAAGTTGCACCATATAGATGAATCTGCATATTCCACGCTCTGTCGGAAATATAAAATTTCTATAGCACTGTGCCATAAGAAACAGGAATAAGAAAATGCCTTGAAAAACTAGTGTTCATACCTGATATCCCTTTGGTGGATGTGAAAGGAAATTTCGGCAGAAACGAAACCATGACATTTCTTTGTCATAATATGAAGTCCCCCTAAGATACGTGTATACCGCTTTAAAGGCAGCAACACGAATAGCGATATGACCCCACTCATAATCCAAATTTAATACGGAATTCATTTTATCCCGTAAACACCTTGGCTGAACTTTGATGTGTCTATGCACTTCCAGTATAAGTCCTTGCCTACTGGCGGCTGACATCATGCAAGGATGGTTTCTCAGGAACGCCTTGAATGTGTTCGAGTATTCCGCACCCGTGGGCATGTCCTCCATAGTTTTCAGCAGATGAGCTACGTAAGCTATGTTTTCTTGTGAAGATTCCATTTTCATCATGCACACCTTTGTAAGTACTTTACCCAAAGCTTTAATGTCCTTCTTATATCCACCCGGGGTGAAAACCACAAGTGGACATCGGCCAATCTTGTAACAATCCGCCGATGTTACATATATGATGTTGTCATAAGTAAATCTACCATTAAGAGACTTGTTTCCCGCGTGATGCAAGGATACCATTTCAAACAGTTTGTGAAACGTCTGTCTTCCCAGCTTACCTAACACACATGTCGATCCCTTCTTTTCAATCCATTCATCTTTGGACGGCAATTCATTCATCCGGTCCAAAAATGTCATACGGTGTAGTTCAACATCAGACCTGCATGTGTTTTGTTGAAAATATATGAGAGAATGATTATGCATGGTCCCTATATGCAGTCATGTTGTGTGCGTGTGTTTTATTGCGGCTGTGTGTATCCTAGATATGCGGAGGCCAGGTGTGAACTCCCTATGCATGGTCCCTATATGCGGTATCATCTTGACGCGACGTTCTGAGTTTAATAAAAGCGTCCTTTATCAAAAAAAAATGTAGTCATGTATCTACTTACTTTTTGCGACCACCACCACTTCTTCGACTGATTACCACATTTGTAGAACGACAACCAACGTTTTGAGCTTCCAGAGATTTTTCCAGGTCCCACCGTCTGTCTGTTTTGCTATGTTGATCTCTATGAAGAGCATGGAAGTTCGATATCTTCCTGTTTTGTTTGGACAAAGCTGCCGATTCTACGGTAGAATCATGAGTAACTTGAACTGAGGTAGAAGAACCACTCTGAAATCGAACGGAGTCTTGAAACTACAATCAACACAAAACAATGAAATCCAACAAGATTAATGAACCTGGTTTAACAAACCAAAGTACGTTATGATTTCTTTACTAATCTAAACAATTGAAGGACTGCTAGCTGTGCAAGAATTGAGATCTTGTAAAGAAATAAACCGAAAACAAATCAAAAAATTCAATGGAAGCAATACCAGGTCTGTAGAATCATGACCGCATGATGACTAGACCAAATTAGAAAGGACAAATAAAAGAATTCTCGCTGTAAAGATGATGGTAGTTTGTCCGCCTACACGAGATGCATACGGCTTTTATTTTATTTATTTAACATAAGCTGGAATAGAGCCTTACAATGAACAAACATGCAAGCCAACAGTAACCTTAGCCATATAACACTCAAGCCTAGAGTAGCTCCGCCGCCGCACAGCGCTCTAGGGTTCCGCCGCACCACAGCGTCGCCGCCGCCAGGCTCTCACCGCCGCCCCTCCCTCCCCTCCCCCCCTCCCCTCCTCCCCTTCCTCCCGGGCCCCTCGCGCGGGGGCTCCGGAGGCTCCCCATTCGCAGCTCGCGCGGCCACGGCTTCGGGCCTCCTAGGCCGCTGCCGGCGCCGGCGGCGGTGGCGGCGCCCCGGCCGTCAAGGATGGAGGGGCTGGAGGCGGACCCCGAGGGCCATCTCCTCGCGCGGGACGGGGGCCTCTGGAGGTCGCGCATGGCGGCGCTCGGTGCTGGCGCCGCGGTGGCCGTCCGCGTGCGTGATGGCCGCCACGGCGGAGGTGGAGGCAGCCGGCGTTGAGGGCTGCGGAGGTGGTCGTGGAGGTGATGCGGCTGCTCGGTGGCCTTGTCCACGGAGGAGCTGCGGGGCGCGTGGAGGAGGTGGTGACGGTGGTGGACGGGGGGAGGTGGTCCTGCTGCCGCGGTGGAGGGGTGCTGGACATGGAGGTGCTGCGTTGCTGTGGCTGCTAGCAGCGGTGTGCAGGGCGGCGGCCCCGGGTGGAGGTGGTGCCGTTTTGGCGGCGGCCCGTGGTGGTTGACGGCGGTCGGCGCGGCTGCTTTGGGGCGGCGCGGCGGCCGGAGGTGGAGGCTTCAGTACTCCTGCCGGCGTGGTGCTCGGAGGTGCTGTCCGTCTTCGTCCCGGTGCCTCCGCGCGGTGCAGAGCTTTGGTGCAAGATCGATGGTTCTGGGCCTTCTTCTCTGATGGTCAGGTGGTGTTTGGGTGCGGTGGTTGGGCGAGGTGCTGGGAGCAGTGGCGTGGAGGCTATGCCGGCCAGGTCGGGTCGGGCAGTGGGCCGATGATGCGCCGGCGTTGGTGGTGGGGTTGGTGAGTCTTGCCGGCGCCGGTGTCGGTGGTGCGACTGAGGGTGTGCTTGGAGCTGGGGTGAAAACCCCGTCCCGGTCTGTACCGTGGCTAGTGATGGCGGCGGCTGTGGCCGTCGTTTACCTTCTTGGAGGCATCGCTGATATGTTGCAGCCCCCTCTTGCTCCGTTCCAACCGGTGGTCCAGCTCCGGGGGAAACTCTTGACCTTGTGGTCCGACGATGACGGCGCCCCGGCGTCGTTTCCCTCTTGAGGGCTTCGTCTTTGGAGCTAGATTTCGGCAAGAGGGACCAGTGGAAGGCCGAGGTGTTCGCGTTGAGGCTTCTGTGGCGACGATGATGAGGACGAGCGAGGTCGGAGACGTGGCTTTGGCTGCGGTAGTCGGCTCTTCTCCGGCGTGTCCTTGGGGCTGCCTCGGCATGTCTTGTTGCTGTGAAGTCGAAGCTGCTGCGTGGGTCCCCGGTGGTGTACGATGACTGGCGACAGGTGTTCCTTTCGGCGGGTTTCCTCGGCGCCAGCCTGCCTGGTTCTCCTTCTTAGCTCTTCCTCAGAGTCGGAGCTGCGCTGCCTTTGCGCTGTTGGGGGAGCTGTCGCAGCTCCCCGGAGGGTTCTTTGTGTTGCGGCGGGCGTCTTTTAGGCCGGGGCGGCGGCCCCGGATGTTGGTACGACGTCCGTGGTCTGCGAGCAGCTCTCCCTGGGCAGCTTGGGCTGCGGGTGGCTGGTTCGTGCGGCGTCGTGGCTCGGTTGCGAGCGGTGCTATGTCGGGACGGCGGTCCCGGAAGGGGGTGCTGGCGGCGAGGCTGTCGGGGCTGCTTGGGCAGCGGCAGCAGCGGTTGTCTTTTAGGCCGGGGCGTCGGCCCCGGATGTTGGTTCGGCGGCCGTGGTCTGCGAGCGGCTTACCTGGTGCAGCTTGGTCTGTGGGTGGCCGCGTCGTGCGGCGTCGTGGTTTCTCGAGGTTGTGGGGCTTCGCCCCGTGGGTTGTGTCGTGTTGTTGTATGGTTTTCGCCCGGTTTCTTCCATAATAAACCGGGCACCTTCTGCTTAATAAATGGTGAGGCAAAGCTTTTGCCTCGGTTTCGAAAAAAAAAAAAAACCCGCCAAACAGTGAAAAACACTACAACTAGCACAAAGAATAGAGAGATCGGGGCCTTATTCGCCGGTTTCCTGGCTAACTCCAGAGATAGCGCCTTGTGCACACGCTCCGAAAGTCGTCTACACCATCTCTCGCTGACCATCTTCAGAGTGTACATCGACGCGACAGGCCATACTATTAGCTAGGTCTGTGGAATGAAGCAAACCCAAACTCGCGACTAGCTAGTTTAGGAATTGACCGAAGAATCCTATATACTAAACCCAAACTCCATCCATGACCTTGACCCCGGCACGCCCGGCACGCCTAAAGAAAAACGACTTCAAACACGAGCAAGCAAGGAATGATCATAGTACCTCTTTAGGCGTGCCGGGGTCCAAGTCATGGATGTAGTGCTCCGCCTCCACCTGCTCCCATGGCAGAAGAGTAGAGAAGAACCCTCCCATTTCCCTCTGAATCCAACTTGCTTCGACTGTTGAGATTTGGTCACATATATATTCACGGAAAGGCCACCGCTTTGTCTCTCTCCTGGGCGTTGCTTCGCTAAAAAGCAAGCACCACTTGACTTACTTTATGAAAGAATCAATCTACTTGCTTTGTGTCGCTTCTTTTCGTGTGACAGCCGCCGGACCAATTATATTGGCAGGGCACCTGCCTTTGCTTTCTTTGCCTTTGTGCGTTTTACTTTATTCACGTCCATGCCTTTGTTTTCGGCTTTGTGCATTCGCGTCTCTATGCGTTTTGTATTCTTCTGTTCTTTGTGTACTGTTTTCCTTACATTTTTTTCCGAAAAAGACCTTGGATCTATTAGCACACAGTACCAGTACAACCAACCTCAAGAAACCTGAAAAATACAGACAGGTCCCTGAGGATCATGCTCCCAACGAAACTCGACGCCAGACTCGGATGCATGCCGCCGCCGCCGCGCTCCTCCTGAGCCGGCGAAACCTTCGTCTTCACACCGGGAAAGCCGAGAGGAGAAGAAGCACTGTGAGCTCGCAGATCTGAAGCCAGAGCCACCTCCAACACACCACCTACCACACCCCTTACCGCCGGCGAAGGAAACGATGGCTTGACGATGATGGGGTGGAGGGACTAGTACTCCATGACGAGTAGCCGGCGACGACGCCTCGCCAACCACCCAGGGAGGAAGACAACTCCATGGATTCATCAATCCAGGAGGCCCAAAAGCCGCACGCTCCTCGCTGCCCTCCAAGAAGACGACGGCGTAGAGGGGAAGGAGCGACGGAACCCCTATTCTCCCCGGCAGCGCCTCCACCCCCAAAACGCCACCAGCAGAAACCCTAATCCTACTCTGTACACGCCACGGACGGAGAACCGGAGTTCCCCCACCCTCCCGTCGCCAAAACAGCAGACGGAGGGGGAGGGAAATCACGGCCTCACCGGCGGCCGACCGAGGAAACGAAGCCGCCTCCCTTGTCGCTCTTCTGGTCGCCTCTCTCTACTGTAGTAGGGGAGGGGAATGAAGATATCACCCAATACGGATATGGTACTGTTTTCCTTACTATGAATGGCAGATTTGTTTCTAAAAGAAAGAAAGATTTATAGCACCTATATATATACCTAATCACATATGGGACTATCTACTGCTACACATTCAAGATGACCAAAAAATGGCAAGATTTCTTTCGAGTATAGGAATACGCCTGAATATGGCTCAATGCTGGTCCGCTATGAATTATTAGCCCATAGAGATAGTCCACTCTGTGGCATTATGAGCCGAGCACAACCCTTTCTTTCTTTATTTCACATTGGCCCGCCACACCTTATGTCCCGTCTCTTCCCTTTCATCATCTTTTTCCACAACTAATGAAATTTCGACACACACGCGACCAATGAGGCAATGATATTAATTGCAACATGTGGCTTCTTCGGTCTTGTCCACAGGTAGGCCATGGACCGGGAGGTGTGTGGACTCCGCCTACTCTTCAGCTTGCTAGGTCTGATGCATTCCCACGGCAACTACCTAGGCAGGTATAGCTGGATTTATTCAAATGGCTAGTCACAGTGGGAAGTAACTTATACTAGTAACATGTATATGTTACTACCCTACGTTACTAACTTCATAGTGTAAAGTAACATAAAATTTGCGTTTATTATCTTGTAACTTATTTTATCTTGGGAAACACTATATGATGGTAACATAACATGTTATTCTCTCCGGCCAGTCCGATATATAGAGCTCACTCTCAAAATATATTTGTTACGTTTTACCCTAGGACTAAGGCCCGTTTAGCAATTAGATAGTCATGCACAATTGTTTTTATCACTGCATGCAAATTGTTTGGGCTGTGATTGGACGATTCAATTGCATGCAAATATTGATGTGCGATGGGCGCATGCGATTGGCCGGTGGTTTAACTCCCCTAATTAATATGTCATTTTAAGTAGAACACAGCTGTGATTATATTTGTTTCCAATTGGCTCAAACTGCTTCAACAAATAAAACGTTCGATCGCCCAATCGTTGCACACCTAGGTCGCGCTGAAAGAACTTGGAGGCCCTAAAAACCGGACCAGGGAGTACTCTATTTGTCTCTCTCCTCCTTAATTAGCTGTGATATCGTCTTTTTTTCTTATGTGGCATGCATGTTAGCACATATGTTACTCCCACTATGAGTAGTCTAAGGCTTCCCATGGTGGGAATATCATGTCTGGTATTATGTATTCCACCTTAGCAAATAGCTGACGTTGCACCGCCATTTATGAGAGAGGTGATAGTGATATCATGTCATGTTACAGTATCGTAGCGTGTAGAACTAGAAAATTTAATAGCAAATGGATCTTGTACCAACTATGCATCGATGAAATTGGAACGAGACCCGCACCAGTGAAATGTTTGACACAGGAGACCATGATATTAATTGCAGCATCTCTGGCTTCTTCGATAAAGTTCACAGGTAGGTCATCGACTCTGCCTCCTCTGCTTACACGTGTACACTGTTACACGTGAATTATGTTTTCTTGTACTATTATTAAAACGTACCTATCTTTTTTTTTGAACAAGAAACCACTGTCATTAGATATTACAATATTTCAGTATAGTGATTACAACATTCACCCCGAAGACCAGATTTCCCTAGCTGCACACATGAAAAGAGCTACTGAAGAGACATGACGCTTATGCAGAAGAGTACAACCGGAGCCTGTCGGGGGGTCCGTCGAGAACTCGGACTCAACATACCTGCAATCGTACTCCTCAAGGGCCTCTCGCAATCTAGTCAACCGTAGGGCCAGCGGCTCCACCAGCAATCATGTTGGCAGATGCCTATGAGGTAGGGGAATGAGCTGAAGATCTAAATGGGCCATCACCGAGATCAATCCAGGAGGTTCTTGGCCGTTAAATCTGAGAAACCGCAGTAGAAACGCTCTCACCCGCCTCCGGCATGTCCAAACAGCAAGAACACATAAGCATCATGCACAGCAGCTTGCACTGGATACAATGCGCCACAACCAAACCAATAGCAATGAAGTTCAGAGGATGAAAAAGTGCTCACCAAACTGTGAGCACAAGGACGCCGCAACCCGTAGTTTTGTCGAAGCACAAGCGTCCGTATACAAACAATTGGAGATGTTCTTCCAGCTGGAAACGGCTTCTGAAATTTGATCAATGACATCCAGCCTCGATTGCCATGACTTTATGTCTAGCGCCAACGTGGCATAGCATTTTCAAACAGGGCAGAACAATGAGAAATTCTCATGTGCAGGATCTGCAACACCATGTCCAGGTCAAGAATGCTACACTTCCGCTGTGCACAGAATGACAACACCACGGCATAATTTGACTGACTAAGCATCTCCATGATTGCGCCAAAACAGAGCTCGCCGGATTTGAAGGAATTAGTAGCTTGCCGATGCGTTGGAAGTTGTCCATCAGCCCCAGATGAACTTCTGTTTCGGGCCTTTAGTGCACTGCTTCAGGACCATGGATGAACAAGTGCTCTAAAAAGAGCAGTGGCCATATCGGCTTGCTCCACTTCCTCCCTACAAGCTCCCGACTCCACATCTTGGTGATACGCGTCCTGAATCGGCCGCACGAGCTAAGGATCCAGGCATGGGCTACGGCCACAACCCGGGCCATCCCCGACTTCATCAGCCGGAACGAGCGGCGACAGCCATGCCAAACATGGTCGAGATCCACTCCGGGACAGAAGGGGAAACGGCGCCCGCAGCTTGAGGAAGGCGTCACCAGGAAGAAAACACCGGATCCACGCAGAACCCGGGATTTGGGGATGAGACCACCCCACTCCCCCTCCACAGCAGTCAACGCAGAGGACCAGAAGAAGGAGGAGGACGGCCAGGAAACTTAACCCTACTTTATTGGAGAAGCAAAGCAACCTACAAAAACTACCTATACAGCACCGGTCCTCCCTCCCCCTCTCGCCGCCGGCGACTGATGGCCCTTCACGTAGTTACCCCACAATGGCACCAGAAAACACTTGCTAGCCCTTCGCGTGGTTACCTGCGTGAAAAGTAAATGGGTTAGGTTGAGACTCCAAGTGCAGAGTGTGTAGTAAGTGGAAGACGTGTTTTCCCCACGAGGGTGACTCGAGGGTTTAATATCGAACTCTCGGGGAATCAGTAGTGAAGATTTATCTTTCCTATCCTTCTTTTGGTTACCTACAAAACAAAGTAAATGTTTTGGTCCTCAACCTCACCTAGTGGTTGTCAAGCACAAGGTGAGAATGATATCAAGATAATATGCAATGCAAACAAGAAATAAATATGCAATGGTGGTAAATAAATATGCAAGGATGGTGGTAGCAATGATAAATGATATTTTTGGGTTTTTATATGAATGCAAGATGTAAAAGTGTTTTTGTATTTTCGGATTTAAAATGGCAGAAAATGGAAAAGTGGTAAAAGTGGTTGGAAAGGTGTTTCTTATGATTAAAAATGGACCGGGGTTCATGGTTTCACAAATGCACTCTCTCAATAAAGTGGTAGACAATGGAACACTAGAGTTGACATATGAGATTGCAACACAACAGTTTAATGACAAGTTATAATTATATGGGCATCACGTCCTAACATAGAGACCTTTTGGTTATTAGTCTCTCTTATACTCCACCAAGATGCGAACTAAATCATAACACCTCAGTAATTAAGATAACTCAGAGTATAGCAATAAGTATCATGACATGAAGTTAAAATAAGAACATGCTAGATCTAGTCATGGAGTAGTGGCAATGGTCACACCCACATCTCCGGTAGCATGGTATTTCTTTTTATCCCTAGTGAGGCAACAAAGTAAGGTAAAACACCCAAGTGGATCGCAGAACTTTCTCTCACGTTCACTGCACTAGCCACCCCCGTTACTCCAACTAATGCACACGTTCCCCCTCACACGCTCTCATAAACATGCTTGATCATACAAGTAAATAAAACGGGGTACATAATATGCATCTACTTTCATAACTGAAACAAAACCATTGCAATCTCAAACATATATTAACTCATAAAAAGATCCACCACAAAGGTATTACATAGATGACCGTAATCATGTTCAGCAGCTCATACGGTACTAATTAGTGAAGCTCGAAGAGAGAGATACATAAGTTACTTCCACAAACCCATAGTCCAGAGGTGGACTACTCCCTCTTCATCATGGAGACGGTGGAGAAGTCGTTGGAGAAGATGGAGACCACGCCGGCAGCGCCCCGCCGGAGTTTTCCCCCTCCAATCTGCACTCCAGGTCTCTGTTTCGGTGTTTCTGTCTGTGGCGCTCCTTCCAGAGAACGTCGGGGGAATTTTTATAGGTTTTAGGTCAAAACGGAGTCGGTGGAGGAAAGATCGACGGCAACGGAGCTCGAGGCCCAATGGGGGTCCCACGCGGCCAGGTACAGGGCCGTGGGCCCACCCTTTTGGCCCTCGGGCTCCGTTTGTTCGCTTCCTTCGCCCACAAGTCTTCTTCCTTCCAAATATTGACGCTCGTAAATTTCAGGTCATTTGGACGTCGTTTGGGTCCCTGAAACATTAAAAAAGAAATAGGGTTTTCTGCCTGCGCAGGGTTAATTCCATAAAAATAGGAAACATGTCAAATATTCCCAAAATCATTATAAAACAGTGATATAACCCTTATATGATGCAAATATGACTGGAATATAAGTAAATAATGCAAAGTTCATGTATGCATTTTACATGCATCAACATCCCCAAGCTTAACCTATACTCGTCCTCGAGTATGAAGGTGATAAAACTAACATGGACTTTGCAATTTAATACTATCAATGGATATCAAAGATGATTACTATTGCTACATAGAGTAAAATGATTCATTCTTAAAAGGAGTAGCAATATGCAAGATAGTTTATGAAGTGATATCAAGTATTCAATGCAAGGATGTTCAATGATAATTCACAAAGTGTAACATAAGAGAAAAGTACTATGGACCACATGTATGCATAATAATAAGTAAGAACATCCTACAATGGTCATAGAGTATTGGTGAAAATCTGAATATAAAAGGTGGACACTTTGGAAAGATATATATATGAGTAGAGGTAAAGCATGAATAAATTTCATCTAACTTCTGAACTTCTCTACTTAAGTCAATGATTGTAATATGGTAATCCTTGGTGTCAAGCTCTCATTCCCCTATCATAGCATCTTGAATGATTAAGTTTAAAGTGAAAGCAATAAGTAGTGTGCTTGACAAAGTACAGGTTGAAAGTCTCATGCCCCTTGAATACAAGTACCTACTCCATGTGTTACTCAACTTTAAAACAAAGCAAGTTCAAGTTAAATATCATTGTAAGTAATAATAGTATCATTAAGAGCGTCAACTGGGGTACCTCTTGTCCCAGGATATGGAACAAGCCCATATCAAAATGACAAGACAAACAAACATAATGAACAATCTCAACACCCTTTTTATTTACCATTGGATAGCTTTTTTTGTAAGGTGTATCACAGAAGGTTCACCATAGCATGTAAGTAAATTTCCACCATGAATGATGCATGGCTTAGATTAGCGGCCCAGGCGTCTCTCTAACCATTTATACAAACTCATTTAAACTCACTTCATTTCCCATTTATTTCACCCATGGTAAGCATCCATAAACAAAAGTACATGATATCAACTAAATGAGATGATGTGCAATGTTGAAAGCTTGCCATGTGACAGCACATATGGCTAACTCTCAACCAAAGACATTTGTCAAGTCCACAACTTCATAATTTTAATCACAATGGGTCATATTTATTTATGCAATGAAAGTAAAGTGTGCATCAAGTTCGGAGAGCTATATAACCAACTTTTCCCACAACAATTAACAACATAAGCATTTTCATTCAGAGGTATAGATAACACAAATATCATGATAAACATACTCGGAATAGCATAAAGCTAATAGGTAGATATGGTGGACTCACTGGAAAAACTTTGGTTGAAGGTGTTGGAAACAAGTTTTTGCTTGTTGGAATTTTTGGGCTAGCAAGAGGGAGAAAGTTGACCATCTAAATGCATGCATGAGTGTCCATAGAACTAACTAATCCATGTTAAAACAAGGTAAATAACATTTAGCATCAAAACATGAATAAAAGATAGCTCTTGATAAAATTTGCAAATTATTACTCATTAACAAGCTCATGAATCATGCAATTATATGTATCTTTTAAAATTAACTTAACATCCCTTTTCCCAATCTTATAATAGCATCCAACATAATTCAACCCAAATTTCCAGTAGCTCTCTCATATATAAATGATAGTGTGGTGGTCTCACAAAATAAAAATCTAACCAAACAAACAAAAAGACGCTCCAAGTTTATGCGATAAAGTGTTTCGATCGAAAAACAGAAGTTAGACGTGTGCAAACCGAGAGTGTGTAGGTCCAGTGGGGTTGTCTTCACATCCCCAAGCTTATGGTCTTCACCATCCTTGGATAGCTCTTGGTGCATCTCCTCTAATCCCTGTGAAAAAACTTCAAAACACCGTTTCTCCCATTTCTTTTTGTGGGGCACATTAGTAGTGATAAACAAATAGATTTCTTGCTGCATATAATCCTTAGACAAAAATTCATATGAATGTCCAGAAAGTGTATAATGTTGTATGCCTACTCATAAACTCAATTGGATCAAAAAGATTCATGTTAAAAGTTCTAAGCATGCATCAAACAAAATGGGACAGAATCTGTCCAGAAAAACAGCAGCAGCTAAACGTATTTTTCTACCCTACTTAACTTTGTCGAAAATTCCGAAAAATTCATGCATACAGAGGATGAAAAGTTGCTACTACAGTTTAAATATGAGCTCATTCGGAGTTACAGAATAAGAATTAAAAATCATACCGTGCACAGATTCGTGCAGGAATAATATCTCCGAACGCTATAAGCAACTTCTTCATACCAAAATGAGTAAAACTTGGCACTTTATTAAAAATTCCAGAAACTAAACTAAACACTAAGTCTCTTGTTACAGCAAGAGGACACAAAGAAAATCACAAATAAAAACAACCGGGTTGCCTCCCGTAAAGCGCTTTCTTTATAGCCATATAGCTAGGCTTCTTACTTGATGTTTATTGTGGACGAAGCTCATGAGGGAGCTTGAATGATGTGCCCCTCTTCCTTGGGAAGTGTTCCATACATTTCTTGTGTGGAAACTGAAACTTCACATTCCCTTCTTTTGAATCAATGATAGCACCTGTAGTACGAAGAAAAGGTCTTCCAAGAATAATTGGACTAGAGGTTTTATTCCCCATCCATGATTAGAAAATCAACAGGCACAAATGTCATATGTAACTCTACCAAACATCACTTACTTTCCTAAAGCATGTTTAATGGAATCATCAGCAAGTGCAAGTTCAATAGAGCATTTTTCAAGATTTTTCAATTCAAGTACTTCATATAGTTCTTTAGATAAAACAGAGACACTAGATCCTAGATCAAGTATAGCATGGTGTGTCTCTTTTCCAATGGTTACTAGGACTTTGGGAATCCATACATCCCCAAGCTTAGGTGGTATCATAGCCTCTTGGTTGTACCTAGCAATCTTTTCTTTCAAGACATGATTAGCAATATAAGAACCAAAACCAGCTTGGTTAACATTAATAGAATCACTTGCAAATTTTTGTAAGATGATATTAATTCATGCAAGCTACAATTCTCTAAGTCAAGCAATGGTTCCTTTACTTCACTAAGCATTTTAACTTCTTCAACTTCTTCTCTTTTTTAACCCAAGCTTGTTGCTTAACAGGAACTTCTTTCACATGCTTAAATGATGAGTCTTTTCTTATTGAATCACTAACACAAACCAGCTTTTCCTCAATTCTATTGAGGTAAACATCTTTTTCAAGAAATTCCTTCTCACATAATCTTAGTTTATGCATGACATTAACTAATTCATTGTTTATCTTGGAATAATGTTTTCAGAATAAGATACTAGTTGTTCAAAATCCTCTTTACTTGGTAGCTTCTCTAACTTAGTTTCAAATTTATCTTTGGATAATGCAAGTGCTACCGCGGTGTCCTCCAACTTTTTCTTGCTACCCACAAAGCTACCAAAGATTCTTCTAAGTGTCATGGCTGCACAAGGTGGTGTTGACAACACAAAACTACCCCCTGTAGCCCCATCTAAAGCATTTTGGTACCAAGGGTCTATTCCATAATAGAAGTAAAGGTTTAGCTTTTCATCTTCACAAGGTGTAGGATCTTCATAGTGCATCCTATTAATTCTTACCCAAGCATCTTTTAATGTTTCTCCATGATATTGTTTAAAATTAGAGACCGAATTCAATGGAGGACTCACTCCTTGTTTGTTTCCCAGAACCATGATTGCAAGTTTTTATGTGTTTTTTAATTTTTTATGCAAAACTGAAAATAAATATGCAAACCGAAATAACAAATGCAAGACAATGACAAAACAAGATAAATTGCTTTGAAGGTAAAGATGGATAAGATGATGCTCACGTAGGTGCAACCTCCCCAAGCTTAGGTGTTAGCACAAGTTGGTGATGAAGTTGACTTGGTGAGATATCCTTGGATAAACCTTTCAGCAATGATTCCCCGGCAACGGCGCCAGAAAAGTCTTGATGGCCCTTCACGTAGTTACCCCACAATGGCGCCAGAAAACACTTGCTAGCCCTTCGCGTGGTTACCTGCGTGAAAAGTAAATGGGTTAGGTTGAGACTCCAAGTGCAGAGTGTGTAGTAAGTGGAGACGTGTTTTCCCCACGAGGGTGACTCGAGGGTTTAAATCGAACTCTCGGGAATCAGTAGTGAAGATTTATCTTCCTATCCTTCTTTTGGTTACCTACAAAACAAAGTAAATGTTTTGGTCCTCAACCTCACCTAGTGGTTGTCAAGCACAAGGTGTTAGAATGATATCAAGATAATATGCAATGCAAACAAGAAATAAACATGCAATGGTGGTAAATAAATATGCAAGGATGGTGGTAGCAATGATAAATGATATTTTTGGGTTTTTTTATAATGAATGAAGATGTAAAAGTGTTTTTGTATTTTCGGATTTAATAATGGCAGAAAATGGAAAAGTGGTAAAAGTGGTTGGAAAGGTGTTTCTTATGATTAAAAATGGACCGGGGTTCATGGTTTCACAAATGCATCTCTCTTTAATAACGTGGTACAATGGAACACTAGAGTTGACATATGAGATTGCAACACAACAGTTTAATGACAAGTTATAATTATATGGGCATCACGTCCTAACATAGAGACCTTTTGGTTATTAGTCTCTCTTATACTCCACCAAGATGCGAACTAAATCATAACACCTCAGTAATTAAGATAACTCAGAGTATAGCAATAAGTATCATGACATGAAGTTAAAATAAGAACATGCTAGATCTAGTCATGGAGTAGTGGCAATGGTCACCCCCACATCTCCGGTAGCATGGTATTTCTTTTTATCCCTAGTGAGGCAACAAAGTAAGGTAAAACACCAAGTGGATCGCAGAACTTTCTCTCACGTTCACTGCACTAGCCACCCCCCGTTACTCCAACTAATGCACACGTTCCCCCTCACACCTCTCATAAACATGCTTGATCATAACAAGTAAATAAGAACGGGGTACATAATATGCATCTACTTTCATAACTGAAACAAAACCATTGCAATCTCAAACATATATTAACTCATAAAAAGATCCACCACAAAGGTATTACATAGATGACCGTAATCATGTTCAGCAGCTCATACAGTACTAATTAGTGAAGCTCGAGAGAGAGAATACATAAGTTACTTCCACAAACCCATAGTCCAGAGGTGGACTACTCCCTCTTCATCATGGAGAGGTGGAGAAGTCGTTGGAGAAGATGGAGACCACGCCGGCAGCGCCCCGCCGGAGTTTCCCCCCTCCAATCTGCAGCTCCATGTCTCTGTTTCGATGTTTCTGTGTTTCTGCGGCACTCCTTCCAGAGAACGTCGGGGATAATTTTTATAGGCGTTTTTAGGTCAAAACGGAGTCGGTGGAGGAAAGATCGGCGGCAGCGGAGCTTCGAGGCCCATTTGGAGGGGTCCCACGCGGCCAGGTACAGGGGCCGCGTGGGCCCACCCCTTTTGGCCCTCGTGGCTCCGTTTGTTCGCTTCCTTCACCCACAAGTCTTCTTCCTTCCAAATATTGACGCTCGTAAATTTGCAGGTGATTTGGACGTCGTTTGAGTTCCTGAAACATTAAAGGAAAGAAATAGGGTTTTCTGCATGCGCAGGGTTAATTCCATAAAAAAGGAAACATGTCAAATATTCCCAAAATCATTATAAACAGTGATATAACCCTTATATGATGCAAATATGACTGGAATATAAGTAGAAATAATGCAAAGTTCATGTATGCATTTTACATGCATCAGCGACGCGCGGGGGGGGGGGGGGGGGGAGAGGCTGGGATTGAGAACTGGGGAGGGGATCAAGGGAAGAAGGCCACAGAGGGCAAACTCGCCACCTGAGCAGTCGAGAGGTGTCAATTAGTATTAAAAAAGGTACCTATCACTAGTGGAAAAAGGGGCACTAGTCCCTGTTCTAGAGGGCCTCTAGTCCCGGTTTGGCAACCGGGACTAGTCAATCGGGACTAGAGCCCCCCCTTTAGTCCCGGTTCCTTACGAACCGGTAATAAAGGGCCTCCACGTGGCCCGGAGGAGCCCGCGGGGCTGGAGACCTTTAGTCTCGGTTCTTAACACGAACCGGTACTAAAGGTAGGCCCCTTTTTTTCTCTTTTCGATTTTTTTCAGGGTTTAGGGTATAGGAGGGGTTTAGGGGTATCGGACGTTTCATCGTACGAGGATCACGTCGATGCGCAAAAAACGCGTTTTGGTATATATAAATTACTACATGAAGATCAAGTTGATGCATATATATAACACATACAATTGCATAAGATCGCAAATTAAGTAGTACATGAAGATCATGTTTTGGAGCATACTATTACAAATTGCTTTGGAGCATAGTGGTACTCACCGAGGCATACTATTAGATATAGATCACTATTACATGGAGGCATACTATGGAGCACAGTGTGTACTCTCCGAAATTAGCTATGACCTCCGCAAGGAAAAATCCCGCCAATTCCTCGCAAATTGCTTTGAAGCGGTCCTTTATTGGGAGCGCGTTCTGCTTTCTTGCCAACTTTAAAAGAATGAGATAAAAATTAATACATGAGTTATGTGTATATATATCAAATCATAATAAAACAATTATGACTGAACTCAGCACAACTGATGGTAACAAAATAAATTTGCGAATAATGTTTACGTACATCTTGATTTCTTCGATTCTTTATTCTCTCGCTGACCCTAATGTGAATGTACTCGCAAACGTAGTATCCACATAGATCAGTCCCCTGTGGCCATTTCACGCAAGTCTGTACAAGAATATAATTCAATCAAACAATAATCAAGTACGATAATGGTGTGTGGGCCTAGGAGTACTACTTACTTTGTTCAAACGCCATGTCAGCTTCGGTTTCCATCCACCGGCCGGATCTTCCTCGATGAACGATTGCCAGACGCTGCCCGACAAAGAAAATGAACAAAAGAGTTATTAATTAGTTGATATCAGAAAATGAACGAAAGAGGGGATAAGAATTGAAATTACTTTTTGAGCATATCAAAACAGGACTTGTATAGTTTAGGATCTCTCCTTGATGAGTCAAGGACTTCAACTTCTCCATCATGAATTTTAATGACGAGAAGAATAAAGTGGAACCTATGCATGTTTATATATACAGTGTCATAGATAACTCATCAGTTAAAACTTTAACATCTGGTGAGCAAAATAGAATGTACAGAAGACAGTAACACTCACTTGAAGTTGTAAGGAAAAACTATTTCTTTTTCATCACGCTGTCGCTTCAAAAACCTTAGCAAATTCCCCGGTGTATCCTTGTTATGAATGGGATTTTCTATGGTGACTTCATGAATTTTATCCGCGTCAATGAACCCAAAGTCCGTGATTTCATCCCTTTTGCATTCTAGCATCTTCAGTCTGCATAATATAGCGCACAAAAGATTAAATTGAGGATAATTGCAGACAATGATCGAACTGAGCTAAAAACTTAAATTACAGAAATAAATCACTTACAGACAATAGCAACTGAGGATAGATTTGTCGAGGGCCCGGAGATTGTATAACTGAAAAAGTTCGCAAAACTCAACCATCACAACGTATTCTTGGAAGTAGTGCTCTTCCTTAACTCCCACCATGATACCCTCGGTCCCTGTCTTTGCGACATTCTTGTACCAGGTATGCAAATTACGCATTTTTGTTGATAGGGACCTGACATTCTCGACCAAATTTTCCCCGGGAACTTATTTATATGCTAGATCAGCGGAGGGTTAAAAGGTTGTCGAACCTATGTGTTGTTGAGAACCTTGAGCGGCCTTATCGTCAAACACCTTGAGCGGGGGGGGGGGCCGATTGAACGTCTTGTTCTCGAGATGGGGAACTTGTTTCCCTTTTTTCGCCTATAGTCTGATGGCGGCGATGGTACAGGGTCATATAGATTCTCAGTGGTACGCCCAATGAGCACCGGATCTAGTGTCTTCACAAATGGTATCTCAGGCACTTTCGGTGCAAAATGGGCATCCAGCTCGGACCTAACGACGGCGGCGTTTTCCTCGTCAGTTTTTCCCCAAGGTAACTTCTTAATAGGCGGCGGTGTTTTCTCCTTTCTAGGTTTCTTCCTATCCTGGAACCGGTCCGCTTAACGGGCGCTTCCTCACGTGGCGGAGATCGAGATGGACTCGCGCTGGGGTCCCTCTCGGGTAGGTGTGGACTTTGCTGCTGAGGTGGACTGCTACAAGGAGGAGTCGGTGGCCTTGGCAAGGGGCCTGGAAAGACGATGTATTTCTTGTTCCATAGGGCGAAACCGCGCTTGACATCTCCCAGTGTCTTCTCATCTTCACCTCCAGGAATATCAAGCTCCATTGTTTCAAATCCCTTCACATTTCATCCACCCTGACACGAGCATAGCCGGCTGGAATGGAATCATGATGGTACGTTGCTCCAGGTTCATTTGGGAGAGCATAGCCGACCGCCACCTTAAAGGATATGTTCCTCATTGACACATGTAGCTCACAATCTGTCTTCTCCGTGACATAATCCATGGGGTAGCTAGCTCAAGATCCTTCTAGTTGCGTGGAACCCACGCTGCTTTTTTGCTGAGATGGGGCGGCATCGGCTTGAGGATCTTCTAGATGCAGCTGCTGAGGTGCCCTGTGCTGACTAATTGTGTCTATTTGCTGCTGCTGCCGCTGCCGCTTCACCTGACGTTCCAATTCCGATAACCGGTCTAACTCCTGCTTCTTCTTTCTCCCACGGCTTCTTTAACTGTCAGCGCACTCCGAAAACGCTTCCTTCAAGGTGACACCGCCTCCAAAGGCTCGTACTCATCCAACATGTTCAGGATTCCCCAGGACGAGTGTCAGCTCGTCATTCTCTCTCTCGGGATGGTACTCTCCCTTTCTAACTCTATCTATTGCGTCTACAAGCAGCGGAGTGATTATTTCAATTTTTTCCTTCCATTTTCCCTGTGCAACGATCTACCCTGTCTGTGGGTCCAACCCTGCCCCATGCGCGAACACCAGAACTTGGACCTCAAGGGCCAGTCCGCTGTCTGTGGAATGATCCCTCCAGCAATCAGTTCAGCTTCAAATGCTTCCCACTTTGGAATGGAAGTCTTGTAGCCACCTGACCCCAACCTATGGTGATATTGCTTCTTCCCAGCATTTATCTTATTTTTGGCTGATCGGGACACAGCGGTAGACGATTGCTTATACGCCTTAAATGCGGGCCAGTGCTCTTTTATCTTCTCTAGTCTTCCAATGAATTCTGGATCTTCATTTTCATATTTTTTCCATAATTTTTTCTTCCAGCTCTGGAATTGTGTGGCCATCTTCTTAAGAGTCCATTGCTTGACTTTCTCCTTCTTGCCTTCCATGAAGTTTTTCGGTAGGTTGAAGTGTGTCATTAGATTCTCCCAAAGCAATTTTTTATATGTTCGTTGACATAACTAGCTCCATCCCTCTCATCCGTCGACTTATGCCATTCTGCAATGTTGATCGGTACCATGTTCCTAACAAGAACTCCAGCTTGATTTACAAATTTACGGCAGTTCTCTTTGGATTCCAGCGGTTCACCATTATCCTTAACTGTGTTGATGGGTAACCTACCCTCGCCCGACATTCTTATCGTCGGGCCTCGAGGACCTTGCTTTTTAGCAGATTTGCTCGATGATCCGGAAGGCTAAAAGAAAAATGATTCGTTAATAAGTGCAATACTAATAAATCAATGCATCTACTGATCAACACAGCCTTAATATATATATGTATACACCTCGCCGGAGTTTGTTAAGGGCACTTCGTCGTCTCTTCTTTCTTCAGACTCAAGTCCCTCACCGGAGTCGTTCAGAAATTGTGAGCTGAAATCATCGTCTTCTCCATCGGATTCTGTTCCACGGGCCTTCTCATATATAATTTGTTGCATCACGTCTTCATTCTCCTCGTCTCTGATGAAGGGGGCGTCCATAGCTGAATGTCACTGCAATCAAATTTAAATAACAAGCAATCAAATAACACTATACTTGCTAACACAAACAAAATTGACTTAGCAATTTTCTAACACAAACTAAATTTACTTAGCAATTTAAATAACAAGCAAATTAAACCCTAATAATTTACTTAGCAATCAAATAACACTAAATTTTCTAACACAAACTAAATTTACTTAGCAATTTAAATTGACTTAGGAATTTTAATTGACTTAGCAAATTTCCTAAATAGCAATCAAATTTTAAAAAATATCAAATGGCATCAATTTAATCAAATTGAATCAATTTCATCGAATTTCACCCAAATCTTCTATTTCTAATTTCCTATTTTCTATTTCTAATTTCTATTTCCTAATTTCATTGTCCTAATTTCTATTTTCATATTTCTATTCTATTTTCCTATTTTCCTAATTTTATTTTCCTATTTTCTATTTTCCTATTTCTATTTTATTTTCCTATTCTCCTAAATTCATTTTCCTATTTCTATTTCCATTTTTCTATTTCTCTATTCTATTTTCCTAATTTATAATTGTTTCTCTAAATATTTCTAATTATTTCTCTAACTACTTCCTACTCTAACTATTTCTAATTATTTCTAATTATAGCAGAAAAGAAAACAAAAATTCTTCTCTGTTACTACTCACAGAGAGAGGAGGAGGCGACGTAGGGGGCTGGCCGAGGAGGGGACGATGTGGCGGTGGTGGGCGTGGACCACGGGCGCAGGGCGGCGGGGGAGAGGCGGTGGCGGCGACGAAGACCACCGGGGCTGCGGCGGCGACGACGACCACGGGGGGCCGAGGAAGAGCACGGGGCAGGGGCAGAGATGGAGGTGGAGGTGGAGCAGGATTGGGTCGAAGGCAGCACGACAGCGTCTCACGGCGGCGGCGTTCTCGGGAGCCCGGAGGCGCGTCGTCGTCTTCCTCTTCGTGAATGCGAAGATTGTGGGACGAAAACTGCTAAGTGCCCGCGAAATCGACCTTTAGTCCCGGTTCTAGCCACGAACCGGGACCAAAGGGTCTTTAGTACCGTTGGTGACACCAACCGGTACTAAAGGTCTCTGTGGGCCGCGAAAATTTGAGCGCGGAGCCAGCAGACCTTTAGTCCCGGTTGCTGTTACCAACTGGTACTAAAAGGCTTTTTTCTAATTCTTTTTCTGTTTTTCTTTTATATACTTTGATTTAATGCTTTATGAATTGTTTTTCTAGTTTCTTTTTCTTTTTCTTTTTCTGTTTTTCTTTTTTGTTTTTCTTTTATATACTTTGATTTAATGCTTTTTGTATTGTTTTTTCTAGTTTGTTTTTCTTTTTCTAATTTCTTTTATATACTTTGATGTAAATGATTTTTCAATTGTTTTTTCTAATTTCTTTTTCTGTTTTTTCTTTTATATACTTTGATTTAAATGCTTTTTGAATTGATTTTTTTAGTTTCTTTTTCTATTTTTCTTTTATATACTTTGATTTAAATGCTTTTTCAATTGTTTTTTTTCTAATTTCTTTTTCTCTTTTTTCTCTTATATACTTTGATTTAAATGTTTTTTGAATTGTTTTTTTGTTTCTTTTTCTTTTTCTGTTTTTTTATATACTTTGATTTAAATACTTTTTCAATTGTTTTTTCTAATTTCTTTTTTCTCTTTTTCTCTTATATACTTTGATTTAAATGCTTTTTGAATTGTTTTTTCTAGTTTCTTTTTCTTTTTCTGTTTTTCTTTTATATACTTTGATTTAAATGCTTTTTCAATTTTTTTTCTAATTTTTTTTTCTCTTTTTTCTCTTATATACTTTGATTTAAATGCTTTTCATCCCCTATACGTGAGCCGGAAGGGGGTAGCAAAGTGGAACTAATTGCTTGGTTGTGTTTGGTTAGGCCCTAGGAACACCCAAGACAATGATCTACCCACACTCTTGACAAGATTCTCCGGTTTAGTCATACTCCTGCCTACGCCTATAATACTCGTCCTCGTAGTCGTCGTCGTCGCCGCCGTCGTCGTCGCTGTCATCGGACGACGCTCGTGGATTGAACCTCGACGGGTGAGCACGCCTGGACTGGATATATTTGGCACACACTCTGTACTCATTGTAGTTCATTTCGTAAACAAATCATTCAGTTCATCGAGTGTTTTGTTCTATCTACAAAATCCTTCAGTTCATCGAGTGTTTTGCATACATCCAATGTTTTGTTCCAACTTCTTCTGAGTTTTCAGAACACAGTTACATAATTAAAAGGTTTAATACATTATTACACATCACCAACAACATCCCTATCTAGTGTTGTGGTATAAACTTTTCTTCGTGTGTTTCCCTTTCTTCTGATTGCAACGTAACCATGGACAATCTTCATCATTTAACATGATGCTTGGGTCCGTTTTCACGTGAAGGGTGGAATTTCATCAAACTTATTATAATCTTCTGACATGTCTGTCTTGTCCTCCACTCCCACGATGTTTGTTTTCCCTGAAAGAACTATGTGACGCTTTGGCTCATGTATGATGTATTCGCTTGCCTTTCTTTTCTTTTTTCGGTTTGGTTGACATGTCCTTCACATAGAAAATCTGAGCCACTTCACTGGCTAGGACGAATGGTTCGGTGTCATACCCTAGATTCTTGAGATCCACTGTAGTCATTCCGTACTGCGGGTCTACCTGTACCCCGCCTTTCAGGTTGAACCATTTGCACCAGAACAAAGGGACCTTAAAAAAAAGGTCCATAGTCAAGTTGTCATATCTGCTCTATGTAACCATAATATGTGTCCTTTTCCCATTGTTGTTTGTTTCATCAAAGCGGACACCACTCTTTTGGTTGGTGCTCTTTTTATCTTGGTCGGCAGTGTAAAATATATTCTCATTATCTCGTACCCTTGAAAAGTCAATATAGTCGAAGATGGTTGCTTGGCCAACAAGTATAGCTATTCTCCAACAGTGGTGTCATTAATGAGACGTGTTTGCAACCAACCGCCAAAAGTCTTCATGTGTTCTCCATTAATCCAATCTTCACGTTGCTCCGGGTATTTCGAGCGTAAAATATTCTTGTGTTCCACTATATACGGAGCCACTAAGCTGGAATTATGTAGAACTGTGTAGTGTGCTTGAGTGAAAGAATGTCCGTCCATAGATATTGTTGCTTTCTTTCCTAGCTTGTCTTTTCCACGCAGTCTCCCCTCATGGAGCGATTGAGGAACACCGATCGGCTTAAGGTCAGGAATAAAGTCAACACAAAACTCAATGACCTCCTCTGTTCCATAGCCCTTGGAGATGCTTCCTTCTGGCCTAGCACGGTTATGAACGTATTTTTTAAGACTCCCATGAATCTCTCAAAGGGGAACATGTTGTGTAGAAATACAAGATCGAGAACGCCAATCTCTTCGACTAGGTGAACTATGAGGTGCGTCATAATATTGAAGAAGGATGGTGGGAACACCAACTCGAAACTGACAAGACATTGCACCACATCCTTCTGTAAACTTGGTAGAGTTAGTGGATTGACCACCTTCTGAGAAATTGCATTGAGGAATGCACATAGCTTCACAATGGGTACTCGAACATTTTCCGGCAGAAGCCCCCTCAATGCAACCGGAAGTAATTGTGTCATAATCATGTGGCAGTCATGAGAATTTAGGTTTTGAAACTTTTTCTCTGCCATGTTTATTATTCCCTTTATATTCGACGAGAAGCCAGACGGAACCTTGATACTGCTCAGGACTTCAAAAAATATCTCCTTCTCTTCTTTGGTAAGAGCGTAGCTGGCAGTACCTTGATACTTCTTGGATTTAGGTTGTCTCGTTCGTGCATATGTTGTTTGTCCTGCCGTGCATCCGGTGTATCTTTCGTCTTCCCATACACGCCCAAGAAGTTTAGCAGGTTCACGCAAAGATTTTTCGTCACGTGCATCACGTCGATTGCAGAGTGAACCTCTAGGATTTTCCAATAGGGTCGCTCCCAAAATATAGATTTCTTCTTCCACATGGGTACGTGTCCGTCAGCGTCATTCGGAACAGATTTTCCGCCAAGGCCCTTTCCAAAGATTACTTTTAAATCCTTGACCATATCATATATAACATCCCCGGTAGGGCGGGTAGGCTTCGTCCGGTTATCTGACTCACCTTTGAAATGCTTGCCTTTCTTTCTTACGGGATGTTATTTTGGAAGAAATCTACGATGCCTCGGGTACACATTCTTGTTTGTCAATATATACTTTCAGTCTCACCTAAACAGTGTGTGCATGCATTGTATCCCTTGTTTGACTGTCCTGAAATGTTACTAAGAGCAGGCCAATCATTGATGGCTACAAACAACAACGCTCGTAGGTCAAATTCCTTTTGTTCGTGCTCATCCCTCACAGGTACACCTTCTTCACGCCACAACTGTAAAAGTTCTTCAACCAATGGCCTCAGGTACACATCAATGTCGTTGCCGGGTTGCTTCGGGGCTTGGATGAGCACTGACATCATAATGAACTTTCGCTTCATGCACAACCAAGGAGGAGGTTATAGATACATAGAGTCACAAGCCAGGTGCTATGACTGGAGCTCTGCTCCCCGAAAGATTAAAGCCATCTGTACTTAGACCAAATCTTAAGTTCTTTGCGTCATCTGAAAATCTCGGGAACTCTCTGTCGATTTCTCTCCACTGCGACCCATCAGCGGGGTGTCTCAGCATCACGTCTTTCTTACGGTCTTCTTTGTGCCATCGCAACAACTTGGCATGCTCTTTGTTTTGGAACAAACGTTTCAACCGTGGTATTATATGAGCATACCACATCACCTTGGCAGGAACCCTCCTCCTGGGGTGCGGCTCGCCCTCAACATCACCCGGGTCATCTCGCCTGATCTTATACCGCAATGCACCGCATACCGGGCATGCATTCAAATTCTCGTACTCCTCGCCGCGGTAGAGGATGCAGTCATTGATGCATGCATGTATCTTTGCACCTCTAATCCTAGAGGGCAGACAACTTTCTTTGCTTCGTACGTACTGGGGGCAATACGTTATCCCTTGGAAGCATCTTCTTTATTATTTTCAGCAACTTTTCAAATCCCTTGTCAGATGTACCATTCTCTGCCTTCCATTACAGCAATTCCAGTGTGGCACCTAGCTTTTTCTGGCCATCTTCGCAATTTGGGTACAACAATTTATTGTGATCCTCTAACAATCTCTCCAACTTCAACCTCTCGTTGTCACTTCCACAATTTAGTTTCGCATCAAGAATGGCCCGACGAAGATCATCATCGGCCTCGTCAACAATGGGCTCTTCTTCAGCTTCGTCTTCCCCCATTGTAGTACCACCGTGTTCAGTGAACATAGGATAGTTGTCGTTCTCTTCTTCTTCATTGTCTTCCATTATAACCCCTCTTTCTCCGTGCTTGATCCAACAACTATAGCTGGGCATGAAACCGTTCAGAATCAGGTGGACGTGAAGGGTTTTTGGGGTAGAGTAATCCATCGTATTCTTACAGGCACTACATGGACAACAAATAAAACCATTCGACCGCTTGTTTGCCTCAGCCACGTGGAGAAAATTATGCATGCCACTAATGAACTCGGGACTGCGTCGGTCACCGTACATCCATTGTCGGTTCATCTGCATTATAATATAAGTATATAAAAACCATTACCAAATATAATACATAGTTTTCATAAAACATACATTAATTGAAACTAGCATACAACTATCTAAAGAATTTAAATCCAACAACAAATGCGAGCAAAACCGGTGTGGACAGATGTCAAAACCATGGCACTATATATAACAAACAGTTATACAACTAAGAAAATTATACAAGTAATAATTATGCATCTAAATCATACAACTAAGATTTTTTAAAATAAAAGATAAAAACACAAGAGGCTCACCGAGGTGGTGCCGGTGACGGGACGGCGCGGGCGATTGACGGCGGTGAGGAGGTTGACGGGACGACACTAAAACCCACAAATTATACTTTAATTTGAGCTTAAAATGCATATAAAACAAATGAACTCTCTAATTTAGGCATTTCATCAAACACCTAGCTAGCACTACAAAGTTAAAATGAGCTAAACTAGCAATGAAATGAGCTAAATTAGCAACGCCGGAAGAAATGATGATTTTGCTAACCCTTGGATAGATGAGTGCCGCCAATCTTGACAAATGGTAGAGAAAAATGGAGATGTGTTAGAGTGTGTTGGAGGAGGGAAAAGATTGGAGATGTGTTGGAGGAGGGAAAAAATGGAGAGCTAGCTCGGGGTGGAAGATGATATAGGAGACCCTTTAGTACGGGTTCGTGATACGAACCGGTACTAAAGGTGCTAGCGCCGGCCTCACCTCTGCCGCAACTCTGCCGTAACCCTTTAGTCCCGGTTCGTATCACGAACCGGGACTAAAGATTCCAAACGAACCGGGACTAGAGGGTGCCGGCGCCCTAGACAATCGAACCGGTACTAATGGAACCTTTAGTCCCGGTTCGTAATAGAACCGGGACTAAAGCTAAAATCCTATAGCCCTTTTTCCACTAGTGTATCAAGCTATTGCTGGATTGATCAATCATTGTACATGCTTCAACTACTCCAATTAATGGGTGGTCTCACAATGAGTCAGATGCATTCACGTGGCACCTATCAAAGTAAGGACTACAATTAATTGGTGGTCTAAAAAGGAGTCAGATGGATTCCCACAGCACTTATCAAGCAAAGCTACCAGTAATTAATAGTTTGCTGGACCAATGTAGCATAACCTAAGCGCACAAGTATAGATCCGTTTGCTATTCATAGGAAGGGGTTGAATCTTTCAAAAATTTCAGTACGAAGAGAAGGAAAGGTAGGAAGAAAAAGTTACAAAAAGAGACCGCTCCTTTTTAAAAAGATGTATGTGACAGCTAATTAACTATATAGGTTTTCCACTTTGTTAATTATAAATTATTAGGCCTCAGCCCCAGCCAGCACCACATACTCGTCCTAACCTCTGCACTAGCAGCTAGCTAGCTCAGTTGCCATTCCAACCAAGTAGCACAAACAGCTCGCTCCCATACTGATTAGATATTTAGATGGTGAACACACACCAGGCCGGCATCAAGAAAGATGATCATGGAGGCTGCAGCCGCGACCAGCAGCCACAGGCGGCCTCCGGCGTCAAGGGAGATGATCTCGGCGGAGGGCATGACGATGAGACCACCTCCATGGTACGTCGTAGCCTAGCGTATGTTTGTGCTCCGGTCAGTCAGTCATCTATACATAGTTACATACACATGTAGGGTCGTTCTCCCACCTTGCCTGTTTATCCCATTAGGCGATAAGGAGGCGACCACGGGTTTCTTGGCTCTCCGCCGCCAAGACCAGGGGTTCCCTGCCTCTCCAATCGTCGCCTCGGCGGCGGGAGAGGGAAGGAACCTCTGGCTCTCCAGTTGGGCGTGTAGCTAGAAGTAGGAGTAGAGGTTGGGGCGGCGGCGCTCCGGTGGTGGCGGTGTCGTCGTGTCCAATAATTAGTCCCCGGCTCCAGCCCCATCTCGGAGCTTGTGGAAGTACGTAGGTGGTGTCGGCGACATCGTCATGGATCTTTTGTCCTTCCCCGCTATGGTGGTGTACAGGTGCTGCCTGAATGGCCGTGGCGCGTCGGCTCGGATGGCAGCGACGGCGTTTGCCCCTGGACAGGTGGCTTGGAGCGGGCTTGTTCCGAGCTTGGGTGTGCCTTTTCCTTTCTGGCGTTGCATCGAGGCTCCTGTGCGCAAGGAACTGCAGGACTTCCTTGTAATTTTCTGTTTTTCTTGTTCTTTGTGCTCTTTCTCCAGGACAGCTGTCCTTCGGGTGGGTTTAGAGTGTGTCAGCGTGGTTTAAGTTCCTACTGGACCACTTTTTCTTACCTTTTTTTCAACTGCTAGGCTCATTCTTTTTTACTTCACTTCTGGAATCCATGCCGCCCCAACAGATTGGCTATATAAAAATTACATCATTAAATTTGTTGTTAACTTTTTATAGTACTATCATTTTAATTGTATATCTTAATATAAAGTTGTAATAATTAACCATCTCCAAGACTTTAAAAAGTAATCTGTGTGTCTTCTTGTTTATTCACTTTCCTTCTTCTTTTTGAGATTTTTACTTACATATACTTGTGTATTATTATTATTAATTAATTATGTGATTAATCTGTGTCTAATCTCCCTGCCTGCAGCTGAAAAATTGCAAGAAAAAAAGTGCTACAGATGGAGGAGGCGGCAGCAGCATGATAGAGATTCTCCTGCATGCCGCAGAATCGGTTATCCCTAGACACGAGGACGGTCCTCATCATCCACCACCGGAGCCGGAGGGCGCGCAATTTGTGCTCCACACTTTACCGGTCAGATATAATAATCCATAATTAACAACCCAAATTAGGGTTTCTTTTATTCACATGATTCTACATACGCATGAATAGGAAAAACACACGAATATGATAGAAACGTGGGTATAAAAAAGAGATTTTCTGCCCATATGATTCATGGGATTCTAAAATGAGGTTGGAGTGGACGTATAGAATCATTCAAAATTCATATGATTTCATGAAATTCAGGAAATTTTCCTTTATTTTTCGTTTGCAACATTTCTTTGAATCAAACGGATAAATAGTGTCACCAAAATAAATAAACACACATACATATATTCTATGGCAGAGCGTAGAATAGCTATTCTGCAGCCCGTAGTAAAACGGTGTTGCAAGAGAAAACAGTGCTACAGATGGAGGAGGCAGAGATGCTGCAGGATATAGATTCCCCGGCCTGCCGCAGAATCGGTTATCCTTAGACACGACGATCCTCATCATCCATCGCTGCCGGAGCCGGAGGGCGTGCAATTTGTGCTCCACACTTTACTGGTCAGATATAATAATCCATAATTCACAACCCAAATTAGGGCTCTTATTACTCACATGATTCTAAATATGCATGAATAGGAAAAAGCTCGTGCTGAGCATCCCCAGGGGATCGATCCAGGCAATCCCCCACCTCCCGAGCCATCCGATCGAGGAGCACGGGTCCGTCTGATCTCTTTCTTCTTCCCACCCCCCGCGTATGCTCTCCTGCAGAAACCGTTCCCCCACACATCCCGCACCATCCCACCACGCAGCAAACATCCCGCAGAACTCGAGGCGCGGGGCCTAACCGCCGCTCGTCACCCTCACGGCCCATCGCCGCCGAAGAAGCTCGTTGCAGCGAGTCATCCCGTTCGCCCTTGCAGAGCCGCCCACTCTGTCCACGCCCTGGCTCCGACGAGTAGCACCGCGGCCCACCGATGGTAGCAATGCCATTCTTCCTTGGTAGCATCGCCGTCCTTCCTTGGTAGCACTTCTGCCCATCGCTGGGAGCACCGAAGCTCTTTCTTTGCAGCACCGCCGCTAAGCGGCGGTAGCGCCACCGTTCTTCCTTGGTAGCACCGCCCCACACAAATGGAAGCATTGCCGCACACCGCTTGCAGCTCCACCGCCTCTCTCCTGGCAGCACTCCATCCTTATTTTGCAGCACTGCCGTCCTCACTTGGCACTCCTCCGCACACCGTTCGCAGCACGCCGCCCTCCCCTGGCAGCTCCGCCGCACACCGTTCGCAGCACCGCCGCCCGCCCCTGGCAGCTCCGCCGCACACTGCTCGTAGCCCCACCGCCCCTCGCTTTGCAGCATCT
This sequence comes from Poa pratensis, assembly GCA_947311845.1. Taxonomy (NCBI): domain Eukaryota; kingdom Viridiplantae; phylum Streptophyta; class Magnoliopsida; order Poales; family Poaceae; genus Poa; species Poa pratensis. The sequence continues at coordinate 43,915,923 of CAMZMU010000086.1, forward strand.
GCGACTACCGCATGCAGCTCCGCCTATGCTCCTTTGCAGTACCGCGGTGATCCTCGTCGGTCCGCCGCTACTCCACGCAACACCGCCTGCCGACGACTCCGAGTTTCCAACCGACCGAACTGGGGAACCTGCTCTGGTGTTGGGGGAGAGAGGGCAGGCTTGAATCACAAGTCGCAACGACGGAGAGGGGATGGCAGTGGCCGCCAGCGCGTGGCTTGGACAGTGGCCCCGATGGATCCATTGCCATGGCCGATGGGAGACATGGAAGAAAAAGAAAGGGGAAAGGGAACGAACTAGTGGTGGAGATCGACCCGGAGGAGATAACGCTACCGTGGTGGGCCCCACCCATCGATGTCTCCAGTTCGTGGGACGCGTGGCACGTGATGGGAGCGGGGGACGCGAACGCACGATCCCCCGGCTGTACAACAGCGTTTTCCATAGGAAAAACACACGAATATGATAGAAATGTTGGTATAAAAAAGAGATTTTATGCCCATTTGATTCATGGGATTCTAAAATGAGGTTGGAGTGGATGTATAGAATTATTCAGAAATCATATGATTTCATGAAATTCAGGAAATTTTCCTTTATTTTTTGTTTGAACATTTCTTTGAATCAAACGGATAAATAGTGTCACCAAAAGAAATAAACATACACACACATATATTCTATGGCAGAGCGTAGAATAGCTATTATGCGGCCCGTAGTAAAATGGTGTATAAATTTTGTAAAATAGTGTATGAAATATCATAATTTTGATTTTATTATCCAAGTCACTGAACAAATAGTAAAATATATTGTTCCAAAATTACTATATTTCACACACTAATTTACTATTTCATAATATATCTATCATGTGCGCAGGTTAAGAAAGACTGCATTGGAGACGGTGATGGCTTCACTGCTTATGTCAATAAGGCCGTGGGTGTGGCTGCCAGTGGATCATATAAGTATGCAATTTAACTTAACCTAGCTTTAATTTCCTCTCCCTGCCTTACTCCAGATATACCTATTAGTCCTTGTATAGTGTGCTCTAACATAATCGATTCCAGATATAGTCCAATATATCATCAGGTCATTTTTTACTTGTTATCAAATCACCTAAAGCGAAACATGGGTTAACATATGATCTATTTCCCCCTCGTTTTATTATTTGGAATGGCATGGAAACACGTCTCATTCAGCATTTCTGTATGCAGGAAAGGTGATACAAACAACCTAGCTCCACAGCAATACGGAATTAGGATGAGGTATGTATACTTTAAAAGTTCAAGAGAATAGTAATGTTACTAAAATCTACGGAGTAGCTGACTACTCCACATAATTGGGTGACAACGTCTAAAAAATAGAGTGATCCTAATATTTTGCAGCCCAGCTCTCTTTTAAGGAAATAAAAATGATATTATCCACATAGATGGAAATGCAATGATATGTAATTAGTGTTGTATATTTATCTAAATTATACTCTTACTAGTCATCAGCATGGGGTAGTTGTTTACTTTTTCTAGAAATAAATGATTTTTTTAATTAAATTTGGTGCATACATTATGAATGCATGCTAGCCAATAAATATCGATGTTTGTAGTCAAGCCCCAGCTCGTACTTTTATAAGTCGTATAGGTTATGTGAAAGTTTATAGTAACTCCGTTACACATGGATCTACCAAGAATATCAAAATACACCAAACACAGGAGGCACAAGATTTTTTTTTTAACGAGGTTCGATAATTTCCTATATTCTCGGGAGCTCTTCTGCGGGTGTACCGCCCCAATACTATTGCCCGACTGAGTTACAAACATGGTGCCACCTCTCCTTATAAAGGAGGTATGAATATAAGTGTTTGAGTCCAACACTATCTGTACCCCCTATGCACTTACGAAATAGAGTTCTATTCTAACTCTACAACATCTCTAATTTCAACATGTAGCCAACTCGTACACATATATATTCGACATAAACTCAACAAAGTATACATTGGCGAATATGTCCGCGCCACTTTGAAGCCGTCTTGTGCGAATCTTCGTATACCTTGGATTTGAGATTTGTTCTTTGTTGCTCAATGACTTGAGCGACCCAACACATCTGGCTCGGCCTCAGGCTTCCTGACCGGGCATGCAAACAACGCCACTCCTAGCTTCTCCAAGACTCCACAAGTAGCAATGTTCCCTAGCAGCTTGTAAAGATGCCTGACTATCCTCTTTCCTTCCATACAGTCATCTGCCCCTGCATAACCTTCATGGTGTCCTTATCTTCATCCACCATGTTGATAAGCACATCATTATGTAGAGTTTCCAGCGAAATCAGATTCCTCTTTAGCCCTGGAACGTGCCTTACATCCAACTATCCCAGAGTACCCGCTCACTACCATCAAACATCTTGATATTGATATCTCCCAACCCGACAACACAAAGAGTCGTGTCATCACCTTGGTAGACAATCCCAAGAGCACCAGACTTGTACGAAGTGAACCACTTCTTGCTTGATGTAGCATGATCAGAGCTATCTGGATCCAACTCTTATTAGGTAGATAAAGAACTCTATTTCTTTTATTCATAAACAATCGGACACCATGCCTGGGCTACTTGATTTGAAATGTGCACATGTGAAAAGTTTGAATATTTTCTTCCTGAAATTCCAGTTGTGGATCAACAAATCATAAAAACATATATAACTCGAGGTATTACAGAACATACCAAGATTTCTAGGCATCTGATCTAATATACCCTAAAATCACTAATTTTGACTAGATTTTTGGAAAGGTCAGTATTTCATTTGAATTGTCATATCCCGACATATAGCTCATGTAAAGTAAAACTTTCAAAAAAACATAATTAAATGTGGCTTGAATTCATGTATTTGAAATAACAGATTTTTCTTTATGCTAAGATAAATCTACAGCATAAAAAAATTTAAAAACCATAGAAATTCCATGTGAAGGCCATAAATAGGTAAATTTGGAACATATTTCACATTACGTCAGTGATTTATTCAAATAGAAAATTCAATCTTAAACTAAAATGTGAAATTAAATTTTTATTTCCATTTCTTGAATTTAACAGTTGAGCAAAATGATATGGAAACGACAAAAAAGAATGAGCTATGACGAGAGTAATTTGAAATAAACACATTTTTAGCAATATCTGATGAATATAGCCAGATAACTACAATGATTTAGATAGTCAAGAGACATAGAATACTAAAGTAAGATGAGCATCCGTGCAATCTTCAGGAGGCTTGACATCCACTAATTGAATAACACGATTTGCAACACAACCAATGTTGAAGTTCGTGAAGGAAGACAACACAAGGTTAAGTACGAGCCATCAATATTTGATATAAATTCTTGGTGGAAGTTTTTCAAAAAGTCATATATAGTTAAAAAAAATAGATATGATGAATGAGGAGCGTAAGATGGAAATTAGGATATTAGCATGAAGTTATATAGTTTTGCACGGCGGGTCGTAGACCTCAGTTTTTTCGAAAAGGGGAAGCCCCAGCCTCTGCATCGGAGTGATGCATATGGCCGCTTTATTAATTTTATAGAGAGTAGAGTATACAACTTATTACAGCTCAAGGGTCACTCAAGGTTGATACATGGATCAACCACAGAAAAAACAGTTGCTATCATTAGATGCCTATGTATCAAAACAATAGCCTATAATCAAACCGACAGCCGCATTGGTTGTATAAGTCCCGTGCAACCGTTTCCAGCCGGCTCACCAAAAATCCATGTCCTGGCGGCGCTCCAAATGCTGGAGAAAGGACCACGTACGGATCCAATGAGTGGCCAATGGAATAACCTGCAAAAAAGAGGTAGCTCTTGATTTGTTAAACACATAATCGTTTCGCACATGCTATATAGCCCAAAGTAAAGCACAAACCCCCACTCTGATTTGAGCCTTTTCTTTTTAGCAATGCCACACAACCAATTCCCAAATAAGTGCGTGACACTAGTTGGAGAGTAAATATTGAAAGACATATGAACAATGCGCCAAATAACACGAGCAAACGGGCAAGAAATGAAGAGATGTTGAATTGTCTCCTCTTTATAGTAAAAACAGCATTTTGTGCAGACTTGCCAGTTTCTTTTTGCTAGGTTATCTTTAGTCAAGAGGACTTTCCGATAAAGGAACCACATGAAAATATTAATCTTCGGTGGAACTTTCAGCTTCCAAATATATTTCTTAAAAAAAGGGTGTGGTCATTCATTAGATCTAGGTACATAGATTTAACCGTATAAGACCCTGAGGTCGAAAGCCCCCATACAAATCTATCATCATTCGAAGTTAGATCGATATCCATTAACGGCTAACCAAATGAAGCCAACGTGTCCATTTGTTACCATTTAGCGACCTTCTAAATGCTATATTTGGAGTAGTGCCTCCCAATACAATAGCCACCGAAACATGTTTTCAATGGACTATATTATAGAGATAAGGATATTGCAATGATAGAGGGGTATCTCCTAACCAAATGTCCTCCCAAAACCTTGTGTTTTGTCCATTACCAATTTTGAAAGAGCCTCTAGAAAAGAACTCATCCTTAACACGCACGAGGCCTTTCCAAAAGGCAAAGTCAGTCGGTTTCGCCTGAACCTGAGATAGAGATTTGGAATGATGGTATTTATTTTATAAAAGTTCTTGCCAAACCCCTTCCTCATTAAGAAGTTTGAACAACCATTTGCATAGAAGACTTTTATTCTTCAACTCACAGACCTCCACTCCTAATCCCCCTTGATCTTTAGGGTGACAAATAATGTTCCATTTGGTTAACCGACATTTCTTCTTATGACCATCGCTCTGCCAAAAGAAACATGAGCTAATGAAATCTAACCTTTTCCGTACCCCTATAGGTATCTCGAGAAAGGATAGCATAAACATCGGAAGGCTCGTTGGAACAGAGTTTATAAGAACTAATCTATCACCATAAGATAGCAATTTACCTATCCAACATGCTAATTTCTTCTCAAACCGGTTTTCAACTAGTTTCGATTCACCATTTTTTAATTTTCTAAAGTGAATTCGGATACCCAGATATCTAAAAGGTAATGTACCCGACTCACAACCGAAATTCAGCTTGTATTGATCCTCCATCTCGGCTGCCTTCCCAAAATAAAATAATTCACTCTTGTGAAAATTTATTTCCAGACCTGATAGTTGCTCAAAGATGCATATAATAACTTTCATATTTAAAGCTTTCTCCAAGTTATGTTCCATGAATATGATAGTAGCATCCGCATATTGTAGAATCGATACTCCCCTTCACTAAATGAGGCATAAGTCCTTCTAGTTGGCCATGTTCTTTTGCTTCGGCAATTAAGATGGAAAACACATCCGCAAGTATATTAAACAAGATAGGGGATAGAGGATCGCCTTGCCTCAAGCCTTTTTGAGTCTGAAAATAATGACCAATGTCATCATTAACTTTAATGCCCACATTACCTTTTTGGATAAACTGATTGATCCAATGACACCATTTTGGATCAAAGCTATTCATACACTAGATGTGTTGCAAGAATGGCCATTTAACCTTATCATAGGCCTTTTCAAAATCAATCTTGAAAAGAACCACATCCATTTTCTTCCTATGAAGTTCATGAATGGTCTCATGTAGCACCACCACTCCTTCTAAATTATGTCGGCCTGGGATGAAGGTTGTTTGAGTGAGACGGATGACCTTATGTGCTATTTTAGAGATACGAAGGGTAGCTACATTAGTAAAAAAATTAAAACTCACATTAAGAAGACAAATTGGACGATATTGTTGAATTTGGACAACATCTTCTTTTTTGGAAGTAAGATAATGGTGCCAAAATTCAACTGAAAGAGGTTCAACTCCCCTTGCTGAAATGTATACACCATATTCATAATATCACTTTTGATAACTTCCCAAAACTTTTGATTGAATTCACAGGGAACCCATCTGCTCCCGCTACCTTATTCTTTTCCATTTGTTTAATAGATTCTTACACTTCTTCCTCCGTGAAATTAGTAGTAAAAATCTCATTCTGTTCTGCAGAGAGTTGAGGAATATCCTGAGTCTGAGACTCTATCAAGGTAAAATTGTTTTTAGCCGGTGCCCCAAACAATTTTTTGTAGTATTCCGAAATGTATATCCTAAGGTTTTCCTCTGCAGCAATTGTCCCTTCCTCCTGTTCTAACTAATTTTTTCTTTCTTCTGTGTTTGCCATTTGCACTGCTTTTTTTCTTTCTTCTGTGTTTGCCATTTGTAATCAGATGAAAGTATTTAGTATTATTCCCTCCTTGTATATGTCTAACTTTCGCACGTTGGGCCCATTTAGCCTCCTCCACACACCGAAGTTGACCAATCTTATCATTAGCATTACGCAAAGCTTCCCTTTCCGTGATACTTAAGAGAGAAAGTTCCGCTTTATGGTCTAGGATGTCAATGACAGATAGTAGGTGTTCTTTTTATTTTTTATAAACACTACTTTGATTACAAGCCCAACTCCTCAAGAATTGGCGGACATTGCGTATCTTGTTCTGCCAAATCTCCAACGGGGTATCCCCTGAAGAGACCGACACTAGTAGGAAAAGGCCTTTTAGTGGCGCACCAAAAAGACATTCTGTGGCGCATGGTTGATGCGCCACAGAAGTCTCGCCACTGAAATATAAATTCAGTGGCGCAGCGCCACAGAAAGACCAAATTTCTGTGGCACACCCCAACCGTGCGCCACAGAAATATTTCAGTGGCGCATCCCCAGGCATGCGCCACAGATTTTTTTTTTTGAATTTCAAAAAAAAAAGGCGGCCAGATCAAGCTTGTGGCCATGGCCGTAGGTGGCTTGGTCGGTGGTGGGTGGAGGATGGGGGTCGCCGGAGATGGTGGATGAGGAGGAGGTCGCCGGAGGTGGTGGATGAGGGGGTCACCGGAGGTGGTGGAGGAGGAGGAGGTCGCCGGAGGTGGTGGAGGAGGAGAAGGTCGTCGGAGGTGGTGGAGGAGGAGGAGGTCGCCGGAGTTGGTGGAGGAGGAGAAGCTCGCCGGAGGTGGTGAAGGAGGAGAAGGAGGAGAAGCTCGCCAGAGGTGGTGGTGGAGGAGGAGGAGGAGAAGATCGCCGGAGGTGGTGGAGGAGGAGGAGGTCGCCGGAGTTGAGTTGAAGCAGAGGTAGAGGAGAGAAGGGGAGAAGAGAAGTGGAGGAGAAGGGAGAGGAGAAGTGGAGGAGAAGTGAAAGGAGAGAAGGAGAAAGAAGAGGAAGAAGAGAAGGGCGCCGGCGGGATTCAAATTTCGAATCCCGCCCAACAATTCTGTGGCGCACCCACCACGGTGCGCCACAGAATTTTTTTCCCAATTTTTTTGATTTTTTTCCATTTTGTAGAAAAAAATCTTCTTTTTGAAATAACTTTTTACTCTTTTGGAATTTCCCGAATCTGAGAAAAGTTCACCGGGTAAACCCGGGTGAAATCGGGCTCATTTTTTTCTCACGATTTTTTTGATATATTAAACGTATTTTTTCGACGTCGTATGCAAAAGTTATTATGGCCATGTCAATATTTTTTTGTTTTTTGCAAAAAAGGTCAAAATTCATATTTCAAAATTTCTATACCAACTAGACACTCAAACCTAACTACATGTCAAAGGATTTTATTTTTTGAAGATTTTATCATTTTCTTTTCAATTTTGCTAAACTGAAAAGGCGATCCAGGGGGTGGGAACTGATTTCAGAAATTTCTGTCACATTTCTGTGGCGCACCTGACCATGTGCGCCACAGAAAGTCACATTTCTATGGCGCACACTCCCCATGCGCCACAGAAATGTGACTTTCTGCGGCGCACATGGCATTCTGTGGCGCACATGGCCAGGTGCGCCACAGAAATGTAACTTTCTGTGGCGCATGCGAAACAATGCGCCACCGATTTTTTTTTGGTGGCGCATGGCTATTTGGTGCGCCACAAAAAGTGATCCACAGAAAGGCAGTTTCCTACTAGTGCGATGCCCATTCTTTGGCAACTATCTGAAAAAAACCTCATTCTTAAACCAAGACAGTTCAAAAGAGAACCGAGACTTGTTACCCAGGTGAGCTTGTTCTCCCGAGTCAAGTAATAAACGTGTATGATCCGAACCTGCACGAGGTAACACCCGTACCGTGGCTTAAATTCTATCCGAAGTTGGGATCTCCCTTCGATTGGCCCACGTATATTGCCTACCAGGAAGTGTCAATTCCTTTAAGTCAAGACTTTCGATAATGGAGTTGAAAATGAAGGGCCACCGACGATTAGGGCCGCTTTGATTCTTAGGATTTCCAAAGGAATTTTGTAGGATTTAGATCCTGTGGATTTTTTCCTTCCTTGTGTGTTTGATTCAAAGGATTGCAACTTGCAGGAATTATTCCCGTAGGAATTGTGTAGTGTATTTTTACAGGAAAACTAACATGAGCTGAGACCTCATGCAAAATTCCTACGCCTTGTTCCTATGCACATAGGATTCCAGTGGACAGGGCAATTCAATCCTACACAATCCCTGTTCCTTTAGTTTTCCTACCCTGTGAATCAAAGGAGGCCTTAAACTTAGCGTTATTCTTTTCTTCCTGATGACGAATAATATTGAAGTCACCTCCACATAACAATGGTAGGTTGACAGACTCACAAGTACGAACCAACTCTCCCAGAAACTCAGGTTTCTTAGCCTCTTGACTTCCCCATGCACGACCACTAAGATCCATTCCAAGCCGGCCACCTTAGACAACATATGGAACTTAACACAAAAGTCACGGGCGGTCACACTTTTAACATGAAAAGAGACTGCATTAAAACCAACCAGCATGCCCCCTGATCTCCCTTGTGGAGGGAGGCAATACCAATCAAAATCAGAACCGCCAGCCATCTATCTTCTATCATCGCACACCAAGGTCCTTACAAACAACCTAGCTCATGCATTTCATCAAAAGAATTTTACCAACCTAGCTCTTATTAGGTAGATAAAGAACTCTATTTTTTTATTCATAAACAACCCGGACACCATGCCTGGGCTACTTGATTTGAAATGTGCATATGTGAAAAGTTTGAATATTCTCTTCCTGAAATTCCAGTTGTGGATTAACAAATCATAAAAACATATATAACATGAGGTATTACAGAACATACCTAGATTTCTAGGCATCTGATATATATACCCTAAAATCACTAATTTTGACTAGATTTTTGGAAAGGTCAGTATTTCATTTGAATTGTCATATCCCGATATATATCTCATGTAAATTAAAACTTTCAAATAATAATAATTAAATGTGGCTTGAATTCATGTATTTGAAATATTGGATTTTTCTTTATGCTAACATAAATCTACAACATAAAAAGAAAATTGAATATCATAGAAATTCCATGTGAAGGCCATAAATAGCTATATTTTGGAACATATTTCAGGATGGGAATGGGCCGACCTGGACCTGGCCCTTGTGGCCTCAGGGCCATTTCAAGAGGCCACGGGTCAGATCCATTTCAAAAATGTTCGTGGCCTTGCTAGCCCAATGGGTATTCTAGGTTGACCCAAATTTTAGCAGCATTGCCTCAATTGAATCGATTCTCTCGACTAAGTCGAAGGAGAATGTAGCACGTACGCGCACGGGCCTTATACATAGCTAGTACGTGAGAGCTGAATGAAGCAATGTTAAGGCTGGACGCTAGTAGAGCAGTGGTCTACGAGGAGTTAAAACATTATGTCCAGGATTCAAACAATTGTCCAGACACACATTGTACCTTTTTTTTAGATCGGCACACACTGTACCTATGATGCATGCATGGGTCGAATGTAACTAGCCAGTGGCGGAGGCAGGATGAGAGCACACCCCGGGCCACCTTCATAGCTACAGTAGGTACGACAGCAAAAGAATAGCCTGTGAGCCGCGCTCACGCCCCAGGCCACGACCAGGCTGTCTGGGGCCTGGCTCCGCCCTTGCAACTAGCAACCCACACTGCTCCTACACTAGACTAGAAGCGCTACTAACGGAATGGAACAATGCAGAGGAGCACTAGTTATATATATTTTAATACATCACAAATATTGAGAAATATCCACGATGATGCCACCTAAATTAGCAAATTCCTACTAGATGTCAGCATATATTCAGATTCATCACAAATAGAAATAAGACTACAGATGGGTCGGCCCTGCAGACCCATCGGGTCACTCGGTGCTGGCTCTGTTGACCCATATTTCGTTCGAGGCCAACCCATGTGGCCCATTGGCCTCGATTATTTGGGTTTGGTCAGTGACCCAGCGGGCCGACCTGGCCCATTCCCATCCTGAAACATATTTCGCATAACGTCTGTGATTTATTCAAATACAAAATTCAATCTTAAACTGAAATATGAAATTAAAATTTTATTTCCATTTCTTGAAATTAGCAGTTGAGCAAAATGATATGGAAAAGACAAAAAAAGAATAAGCTATGACGGGAGTAATGTGAAATAAACACATTTTAGCAATATCTGATGAATATAGCCAGATAACTACAATGATTTAGATAGTCAAGAGGCATAGAATACTAAAGTAAGATGAGCATCCGTGCAATCTTAAGGAGGCTTGACATCAATTTATGTATAGTTAAAAAATAGATATGGTGAGTGAGGAGTGTAAGATGGAAATTAGGAAATTATTATGAAGTTATATAGTTTTGCATGGCGGGTCATAGACCTCAGTGCCATCTATCTTCTATCATAGCACACCAAGGTCCTTACAAACAACCTCATACATTTCTACAAAAGAATTTTACCAAAATTTAATCATATTTGCTCAAGACACACGTTTTGACTACAAAGGATTTCTATATTTTAAATAATATATAAATGCTAATGTAGCGCCAATGGGATTGAATAATATTTTACCGCAGAGGCAAACGGTGATGGACAAGTAATACCAAATGTAACTAGAAGAAGTGGCCGAGTCCCTTAGCTAGTTTATCTGTAAACAAATAGGAGCATGTGCCTTCCGATGCTTTGCTTTGGTTTTCTTTTTCTTTCGCATTGAACCGCACCACTTGGTCTGCTGTGTAGCCTGACACCTGATGTCTTTTCGCATTGAACCGAAACAGGCCTGGATACAAGTGTTTAAGTCCAACACTGTTCATATCATATCCACACATGCACAGATTCGGCATAAACTCGACAAACCTCTATGTTTTTATAAGAACTAGCTGGATGGCCCGCGCATTTGCGCGGCTAGATTTTGTATGAACTTTTATCTTGGGAAACATATTTTTGCCAGCTTCATGACTTTAACTCACCCATTGTTATGTTTCATTTCAACACTATTTGCATGTCATATCAAGGGGACATGATGTATTTATAAACAACACTTTACTAATCTGGTGTAAAGAACCATTGGAGGTATCAAATTCATATTGCAATCATAGTTCTGCAAGAGAATAATAAATAATCAAGTCAATCTTAACAATTAATGTATTTTCAACATAAAGTGTAGTATTGCATGAATCTGAAAAGTGATCTGAGCTACGTTAATAAATTATCACTAATATGTCACCCGCTATATTCTTGAGCAATATTCCTATGAATATTATGAACACCATATCTCCCTCAAGATATTTGTAACAAAAACATCTGGCTCAAGATGCTTGAAGTATAACCTTTCTTTCGGCACAAACATAATAATAATACGATCTTATGTAGCAAAATCGTTAACAAACTAACTATAAGACGATTTTAGCACACCACGACTTTCAGTCTAACTGATATACAGAAGTTGATGACTTTGAGCGGGGAATAATCTGTGTGGAGAAAAAAAATGCATTCAGCTGAGATAACATTCCTTTGCACCTGTGAATCGTAAATTTATCTAAGATAGTGTCTTCGAAAAATGACTGGGGTTTTGCAACATGACAGTGTACTAAATTTTGAAACAGAGCAATCAAGTAATACCATATACTATTGTAAATAGATTAGCAACATACATGAGTTTTGCACAGGCAAAATACTAAATATTTACAGTAGCACCGTGCAGCTACACCAGCTCACAAATGGTCCCATTTTTGTATTGAAAGGTTTTGGCAGTGCCATAGGAGATCAGAAATTTGAATACATTACAATTGGCCACAAATAGGAAACAAAGTTAGAATATGAAATACATGAAGGAAAAAAAGAGGAGACATACCGTGTTCAAAAATAATGTAGTGTCAGGCTGTAGCTTCGTGAGCTGGTTGAATCCACCAAATTACATCTATATGTGCAACAATTACCCATAACTTGGATAAAATGGAACTCCGGAAGGAATATGAACCTCCCCCATTTCTTGGAAATTCTTTTGAGACATAGTTTTAAAATGCTCAAATTTCTTCATCCAAATTCTGTTCTTGTATATTGCAACAAAAAAAGAGAGATTTGTTGTACTCGATAACCTCATTTGACCAAAGTCCTAACAAACAAACTATAAGTCAGGGCATTGCAAAAAAAAAATGTGGTTGTACAGATTAGGCCAGAACTAAATGTCTGTAGGATACCCAAAAAAGGACATCAGTTGCATAGGAGTGAAATAAGAACGTATAGGTACATGTCTAGATTTAACTCACACTACATAATAGCATCGGAAATATGTCCCGGGTGGTCTATTCCAGCCTCCAGCGGCGCAATTGAGATCAGTGTTGTGTTTCTTCCGTGTGAGATGCATATGTTAGGTGGCCTGGATAATTGGCACCACCGTTCCTGATCTGATTGCATGTCTGGCTCGAATTTGGACACAAATAAAACACTGCTGGCTCGCTGGTACTATGGGTCATAGCCGCCGGCGTCAAGCCATCAAACGCACCTTCACACGCTAGGCATGAAACCGAGAATCCAGATTTACGTCTCCACCGTGATCAATTTCAGATTTGATCAATTTCAACCGTTTCTTGTATTCTGTTTTCTTGCCATCTCCCAACATGATCCTCACATACTGTTACTTCTGATTCCACACGGTTCTATACCTGTAACAAAAGACATCATTACGAATTATTGGGCGCATAATTGGTGCAGCGTCAAGGATGCAATGCAGGTGCATAAATTCTTTTTTTAGTGAGTATGCCAAATTGGCATAAATTCTCACCTGAATCCACCTTGTATCTCTGGTACGAAAGAAGAAGAAAATTTTCCCTACATCTTCTATCTCTGTTACGAATTACTGGGCTCCATATAATTTGCAACGTCAAGGATGCATGCAGGTGCATAAATTTTCAACCAAATCCACCTTGTACCTTGTATCCCTGGTACGAATTAGTGTGCTCCATATAATTTGTGCAACGTCAAAGGCTGCAATGCAGGTGCATAAATTCTCATCTAAATTCACCTTGTAGAATAGAATTGTCTGGTCGGCTATTTCATCAAGCACCTAAATAAGCAAATAAGAGTGAAACTTAAGAACAGAACTCCATGCGATCAACTCCTAAAGGTATCCGAGACGACCATTCATAGATGCACGAAGTAAGTCGTGGATTAGGAGTCCAGCTAGCAGCAAGAAAAGAATTAACCATCACAAAAATATATTGTGCAATGTATTAACCTGATATAGAAGCCATGCCAATTGTAAATAAAAGAACCGATTCCATGAAAAATTGATTAGAAGATACCTTAAAACTGATTTATTATTACGATGCAACCTTTTCCACGTCAAGTGGAGCACTCAGATCTGAACCAGGAGTATACATTGCTTGTGTAAGAATAGGATACTGGTTACAGAGCCGAGTAAAGGGCGTTGGCCATCCCTAGCTGCCGTGGATGCAGGTTTCGCCCAGAAAATACACCAAGAACGATCTGCGAGACTCATGTTGCGAAGATGCACGTACTCGATTAGTGGAACCTAGTCGATCTGTTCCCTGGGATTGCTGATGGTCGATATGCTCCTGGCCGGCCTGAGAAGGTGCACGCTAATGGCAACGATCGCGTCCTGGCTTGCGCAACTACACGTCCGGAAGGCGCTACTTGAGTCTCACTGCGGCCGCTCCTAGCAAACCTTTCTCTCCATAATCTTGATTCTCTGTTGGACGCGCTGTATCTATGGCGTGTATTGCCGTCGAGACTGCAGTCCGCCACACGCCGTAGCGTCGGCGCGTACGGATAACCTCCGGCCTGTAATGGATACTTCTTCTCCGTCCTGACTACGATTCGCCGGATGTCTGGTATTGTTTACCCCGTATGAAGCGGGGGATGCGTTTCCTCGTCCTACTCCGCTTGGCTATATGCGTATTGTTGCCGGAATAAACAGGGAAATATAGCAAACGTGATCAATTGGCATACGTGTGACGAAAGGAATCAATTAATCGTAGACCAGATTGACTCGTGCATGCGGATCTGGATCTGATTGACTCGGGTCAAGTACAATGATTAATCTGCATCGTTGATATTTCTTAACTTTAGGGAGATGAATCATAGCCGTTCATTGTCTTGTGTTTTAATTATATAATAGATTAACTAATGCTTAGATCTCGTGTCAACGGCTTTTATAATAGGCTCTGAGAAGACAGTGCATTAACTTTTGTGAATCAACAGGGGAATTGATGCACCGGAGCTGAAAATGAAATACGGGCCGGAGTCAAGGAATGAGTTGGTGAAGCTTATTGGGGGAAATGCGTTACGATTCATGTGTATGGGATGGACCAATACGAACGATATCTTGGCGACATCTACTGTGACGGCATCTTTATCCAAGTGAGACAGAAAATGCTGATCTATCTCATACAACTTTCAATCTTATGTTCCTCAATTGGTTTTTGGAGAAAGTGATTGGTGTCTAAATTCATCAGGAAGAAATGCTGAAAAGGGGCTTTGCCTGGTATTTCAAGACAGGCGAGAAACGTCCTGAATTGGCAAGAGTGAGATATTGCATCTTAAAAAAAATAGATAATGGAAAGATTTTGCAGCTTAATGTATATATTTGTGGATGTTGGCACGTTCCACCCTGTATTTCAAGATAATCCATAACTCCAATGCGCATGGTTATATGATGCATGTTATTATTAATCAGTAGTCATAACTTCAAGGCGCATGGCTATATGCTGAGATTTCCCTTTCCTTAATTATAATGGTCACGAGTTTCTCGATTACATTTTGATTAATTGTTTTGTTCAGTGGGAGAGAGAAGCGAGAGAGGCACGCCAAGGGCTTTGGTCATTAGATAATCCTCAGAAACCATGGGAATGGAAGAGGGATCATCCACGCAACAACAAAAAGGAGGCTGCAAATGACATTCGGGTCTGATAAATTTCCAGTTTTTTAATGATACTAGAGTCATGGTTTTGGTAGCGAGGTTCCCCCGGAGCTTCATGCATATGCAAGCTCATTATATGTTGATGATACTAGAACCCTAAAATTAATACATTTGGCAAATATATAGCAGCCTGACAAGTCAATAAAAGTGTGTGGATTAACTCAAAAAATAAAATAAAAATGAACTAATCACCTTCCAAACTGAAGCTCAACTAGGTGGATTGGATGATGGTGGTTTCTCAGTTAAGTAAAATTGACCGGTTGAAGTTGATTTTACATGTGAAATGTGCATAATAATTTAAGGATTGTTTTGGGTATGAGATTTGTTCAGCATGTTATGTCGTTACCAGCAGGTAGGAAACATTAAGTTAGCCAATGCCATGTCAAGCTAAATGTGCATTATTTTCTATTTGTGAAATGATACTTGTAGATAGTCTAACTTGATTGTTGCATGATTTCTTGTAGGTTGAAACTCTACCATGGTTGATAAGTAAAGATATGGAGACCCTAGGTAGGGACTGGAAAAAGAAGCTGGAAAAATTTGTGGCTGAGAACATGGAACTAAATGATCATCTCCAAGAGTTGAAGAGAAAAAAAAATGAGGCTGAGGACCGAGCTAAGGAGTTGGAGAAGGAAATGGGAAGTGTTGTGGCTGACAACATGATACTGAATGATCAGCTTGAGGAGTCAAAGAAGAATAAAATGAAGGCCGATGATCAAATTTTGAAGCTCACCTTTTTTTCCGAAAGCGTTGTGGCCGTAAATATGGATTTGCATGATAAGCTCGAGGAGTCAAAGAATAATAAAAAGAAGGCTGATGATCAAATTTTGAAGTTGACCTTTTTTTCCGAAAGCGTTGCGGCCATAAACATAGATTTGCATGATAAGCTAGAGAAGTTAAAGAAGATGAATAAAAAGGCCGAGGATCGAGCTACGGAGTCAGAGAAGGAAATGGAAAGTCTTGTTACTATCAACAGGGAACTGAATGATCAGGTCCAGGAGTTAAAGGGAAATAAAAAGGTGGGCGAGGACCGGGCTGTGGAGTTGCAGCTGTAGACAAGGATTTGCATGATAAGTTGGAGGAGTTAAAGAAGAATAATAGAAAGGCTGAGGACTGAACTAAGGAGTCAAAGAAGGAAATGGAAAGTATTGTGGCTGACAATGTGAAACTGAAAGATCAGATTCAGAGATTAAATAAGAAGGTTTGGAACATTTTCTAGGAATAGTAAAAAGAAATTACAAAGTGTTTCAACTGTAAACATGTATTTGAATGATAAGCTTCAGGAGTTATAGAAGAATAATGAAAAGGCCAAGGACCGAGCAAAGGAGTCAGAGAAGAAAACGAAAAATATTGTAGCTGAGGAGCGAAACTTACAAGGCATAAGGCACGAGAAGAGTGAACAAGCTGGGGAGACCCCATCGGCACCTCCAGCCAAGGATATTTCTGGCGAGAAAGAAACCATTGTGTGGCGGAAGAAAACGGCTGCATCGACACCTTAAGCACCTCCAGCTAAGGGTCATTGCGAATAGACATGAGCTACATGTTGAAGTCAAGCTCTTTGACTGTACATGTATTTTTGAACTGTTGACTGTACAAGTTGATACGGATGTCCGATCTTGTCATGAGACAAGCCGTGCAGGTATAGCTTCCAAACCGTGCTTCCTTGCCCGGCGTTGAAACTGTTGGCAAACCGTACAGCCGCACACGGATGGTGTGGCCCCACCTTTCTTAGGGTGCAAGTTTTCCATGATTTGGTCCTCGTCCGCCTACTCCCTCTCCCACTATATATACTCATGTATTGTATGGAGAGACACACAATTTAATAATAAAGATCAATTCCACCTATTTCTCTGTGTCCCTTTACTTTTCGCATCTATGATTGTGCTGCGTGTATGACTATTTCGACTACGCTCTCGCTCCACGCTCCTGGACCGGACTCGCCGGCAAAGGTCGTGGAACATATTATCAGCAAGTACCGCTCCAACAACTGATCTGCATCGAGCTTCCCTCAAACGGGCTCTTGTCGTTGACCGCGGAGCTATAATCCATATCAGATCGATCGCTATAACGTCCCCCATCTTTTTCTGATTCCGTTTTTGCAATTCATTTTATTCGGATTATTTTTATATCTACGGTGTGGATTTTCCTCCCGAGAACCGAGCTGACTCGCTGTCGCCGACCAATGTCAATGTTCTCGGATTGATGGGGGATTTGTTGACTACACTGTAGGGATTCGATACACGAACGTGATCCAGATGATCACGGTACCGGCGAGATGCACCAGCTATGCTATGCGCTGTCTCGGTTCCAGATGAACGGACGATGAAAATTTACATCCGAGGCTTCGTCGTAGACGTAAAAAACACCGCCGGCCACCGTAGAGCCACTTGTCATGTGCTTTCCGGTCGGCCGAGCCACCAAGCGGCACGCCGAGCTCCGCATTACGTTGCGTCGCCGCGATCTTGCCAGAATGCCGTTCGAGCTGCCCGCGCCGTCGTCGCCTTTTCGCACGAGCTATAGGTCTAGCTGACCGCGCTCCATGCCCGCCGAGCCATCGGCGTCGAGGACGCCACACATGTGCGCCCATAGCCCGAGCGACCTCACTGCGGCGTGCGGCCGGCAGACGCAGCGCACTGCAGCCCACGCCGCCACTGGCAACCACGGCCGAGCGGACCGCCGCCCAGATGGCCGCCGCTGCTCCATGCGCCCGCTGGGGCTCCGCCGCCTCGCTCTCGATATGCGACGCGTGAGCGTCACCGCCCTACTGCCTTGTGTTCACCAGTCCCGATGGCGGGCCTGCTCCACACGCCCTAATGGCCGCGTCGGCACCGCTCCGTTGGTGCCGGAGGAACCCATTGCCTGGCTCCACAACTAGGAAGGCCATTACCGGCATGCCCTGGTCGGCCACCGCACTCGGGCGACGTAGGTCTAAAATCCTAGCCACCGTCCCTGTCAGGGAGATACCCAACGGGTAGGCCCACGAGGTGAAGCGACTCCTAGAGGACCGAGACGATCCATGGGCCACTCGCAGGTGTCTTACCACTTGGGCCTACATGGGCAAAGATGAACCTTCCGAAAGATAGAAGCGACTCTCCTTGATATATAAGAAAAGGAAGGTTATGTCAGTTTCCTATTTGGACATCGAGTCCTGTTAGAAGTGGTAGACAAAACATTGTAAGTCCCACGAGTTACCGGGTATATAAGGTAACCCGAGGGGAATAGCGAAACTCAAGCTAGATCTCTTGGTTCACAACTCGCGGAGGCGAAACCCTGTAATCGAGAGTATCATCAATAACAGCAAGGCAGGAAGTATGTCTTTACCTCATCTAGAGGGGCTGAACCTGGGTACATCGTTTTCCTCGCACCGATCTCGATCTCGACGACTCCCAAGTCGCCTAAAGCCTTACAAACTCACAAGTCATCATACGATGACTACTGACGTGACAACCCCACGACAGTTGGCGCCCACCATCGGGCCTGCAGCTAAGGGATCCGTGTATCAAAATGATTCGACGCCTGGAATCGATAACCTCGTCATCGGCCCAGTAAGCGTATGCAGCTTCTCCGCTATCCACCACTTTGAGTGGAATAGCACTGTGGAATCACTCAGAGACGGCTACGTAATCCCCTTCGGCAACACCAAGATCTTCGTGGGTATCATAGGTGCCATACCGCCAAGATCAACAGGATGGAGCGCCAGAGACCACTACGGCCTAGCATGCAGGCCATGGATGGACCACAACTCGGAAGAAACAAACAAAGGCACCAGTAGGGGATCTCGAGGTCCGAAGCGAAAGAGAGGCCAAAGTCACGCTTCAATAGGGGCAGAGGAAATCCTCGGACAGCCGTGTCCTCATCACACGAGAGGGAGTCAACCTGCGAACCATCAACTCAATGACTGTTATATGATGAAGAAACACTTCGGAAAGAAAGAAACAAACGACCCTGTTCCAGCTATTACTCGCAAGAAGGCGAAGCGAGCATGGAGCCTCAAGTTGCAGGGAAGCTACCACATCTTCACCACTAATATCCCCGGGAAAAAGCAAATAGCAACAGATCAAGCAGTGCGTATGGTAACACTAGCATCACGAGAACACTGGATGTCGCAACCTGTCACATTGGGATGAGAGGATCACCCCTTGCAAGTAAACGAGTTGGGACGAGTTGCCCTCGTGGTAGGGTCGCAAGTCGCGGGATACAGATTATCAAAGGTCCTGATGGACGGTGTTAGTAGCATCGACATCCTTTACTACGATACTTTCCAGAGGATGAATATCTCGGAAAGGCACTTGCAGACGACTCAAACAGTATTTCATGGAATAGTGCCAGGAAAATCTGCAAAGCCACTAGGAAAAATCTATTTAGAAGTCACCTTTGGCCAAAAGGAGAACTTTCGCTTAGAGATCATAGCTTTTGAGGTAGTCGATGTCAAGAGCCCTTATCATGCCCGTTTGGGAAGATCAGCCTATGTAAAATTCATGGCATACCCTTGCTAATACACACCGGTGCTAGCAAATAGCACTGGCACAAGATCACCGGCGTGTCGTTTTAACGCCACTAATTGGAAAAAGCTCATGCCGCCGCTAAGCTGTTTCCTTGTAGTGAGAAGGTGATGCCGGTGAAGCGGGTCACACCTCGGAGTGGAATCTTGGACATCTACAACCCACAACACATTTTACACACATGGTATGGAACCAACTAGCTTTTGGTGGGATTCCCACGCTCCGGAGCCCCTCTCCGGCGAAACCCTAGCCCCGCTGGAGAAAAGTTCGACTTTTTACGTCTACGCCCGGTACCGGCATCGAAAGGGGTAGCCAAGTGAAACACACAGCTGGAACAAAACACATGCATGGTTTGCCCTAGCTACATCCCCACAGTGGCTTGCCAATGCCTTTCATAGACATATCTAGGATAACACTGCACAGTGGGATGTAGCTAGGGAATCTGAATGCTTTGTATATTGGATGAACTGCAAAGAACACTGAGCAACGGAGTGCCGAACTTGTCCCAGAGGTGGGCTATATATAGGTTTGTGCGGCTCACGAAGTGGCGGGAAAGAAAAATGGGGCGAAAGGCAGTGAGTGGAAAAGGGGTGAAATTTTCCCGTCTAGGGTTCTTCAGTTTGCCGAGTCTTTTAAGCAGAGACACTCGGCAAACATTAAATCCTAGGCGTGGTGGGAAAATTTTTCCCCCGCCAATATTTTCCCGAGTATTACCCCCTAACACTCGGAAAAGATTCGAACCCTAGGCGCGGGAGCAAACCAATTTTTCGCGCCGTTTTTTTGCTGAGTAGGACATACAAGACACTCGGCAAAGATTATAACCAAAGGGCGGGAAGAGACAAAAATTTTCGCGGCAAAGATTCGAACCAAACGGCGGGGGGAAAACCAATTCTGTCGCGTCGTTTCTTTGCAAAGTGGGATGACGAAACACTCGGCAAACATGGTCCCATTACACCGGACACGCTGTGTGCCAGGTCCCCGTTTGTTCGGCACTCAGCAAAGATATGCCCCCGTCGTGACCGCGGTGACCCCGTACGGAAGAGTACGCGTGGCACGTCTGTGTGCCGAGTGTGGGTACCTTTTTACCGACACCTTTCTTTATGCCGAGTGCCTCCTGCAGAGCATACACGGAAGAGGAGCGCACTGCCGACATGAATGTGTTTGCCAAGTGCCTCTTGCAGGGCATACTCGGCAGAAATGATATGTGCCGAGTGTTTTGTGTATGCCGAGTTTTTATTCCCCCGGCTCGACACCCTGGCCCGAGTTTTGGCACTCAGGAAATTGGATCATACCCGATGATGCCTACTACGCGCTTCTATGTTGGACCTCCAAGCGCAGAGGTTTGTAGGACATCAGCAAATTTCCCACAAGTGAGTAACCCAAGGTTTATCGAACTCAGGGAGGTATAGGTTGAATGTACCCCTCTCAAGCAACCCTGCAATTAAGATACAAGAAGTCTCTTGTGTTCCCAACACACCTAATACAATTGTCAGTTGTATAGGTGCACTAATTCGGTGAAGAGATGGTAAAATACGGGTAATATGGATGGTAAAACAAGGTATTATAAATCTGTAATAAAAATGGCAGCAATGTAACAAGTAACAAAACTGAGAGCAAACGATATAGCAATGGTTTGAAACAAGGCCTAGGGATCATACTTTCACTAGTGGCAACTCTCAACGACGTTAACATAATTAAACACATGATAATTCCTCCAACAACATGCATGATAGACGTCACTCGAAAATCGTTCCTAGTGGATCAAATAGGATGGGAATCGCGTAGGGCTACAAAAGCACGCCTTAAAGTTCACATTCCCGTCAATGGACACCCCAACCCTGTCACTTTGAGCATCGGAAGATATTACTAACAAACACCACAACATATCTCTTGAATATTCTCTTTCTAATACAAACATAGCACCCACACTGTCACCTTGGCACTATGAAGATTATACTCAACACAAGCATCAAGAAACCTCACGATTCCATAATTCAATCCAACAAAATAAGAACAAGTTCATGATAAGTATCCCTCTAATCCATGATCCATAGAGTTACACAAGGCACCCGCACTGTCGGAACATTTTCCTAGACTGGATTATGAAGGAGTTTAGAATAGGACAAGCAAAGAAGGACTTCTTACTTGTATGACTAGGTAAAATATCGAGTTTATCTCGGCATGTCAGCGATAACTAATGAAAAGGATGTCCGACATCCTCTATGCCTTAGCTATAGGTTCTGTCATGTTTATCACGTTGAATGCTCGACCTGGTGTGACCCTAGTTCTTGGTTGAAGAACAGGTTCTAGAGCGATTCCTGGATAGATCGATGAACAAACGTTAAGTATATACTACAGTGTCTGTAGAGAACTGAGGATATGTTTTCTGGTATATGGTGAGAGTGAAATCAACTTGCCGTAAGGACTTACGATGATGAAAGTCTCACACGACTAGAAGTCTCATACAGGAGGATTCTGTTGTTTGAGAAAAGACATGGTTATGTTGCGAAATGGCATGTGTATGCACTATCGCACAATCTACATAGGTATAGGAGTATATGTTTACTTTAGAAGTGGCAAATGTGGTTGGACTTAGATGGTTTTTCTGAGCATGTATGGTGTCCTTTGAAAGATCTCTTAGACTCTCAAGGCCCATGTGATGAGGACATCCCACAAGATGATACAACCGCTGCACCTACAATACAAGGACCTCTCACACGAGCTCGTGCACGACAACTTAACTATCAGGTACTTTCGTTTCTTGGAATGAATCCTCACATACATGAACATATGATGCTGCCTAAATCGGACATGTTTGTTATACTTAGGAATGACGGTCCTAGCATGGATGAGAAGGAAAAACAGTGGAGCATGATCACACATGGAGAGGATGGCAGCAAGCATGCGAGGATTGAAGATGACGCCACAACTGGAGATTCAGAACATTGAAGCCACCATAATAAGAAGAGAAGACTTGGACGAAATATAGAGTTTCCACTTCATAATTTCGTCCATATATTCATATGGTGCTGCGTCACCTTTTATTTATGGGCCAGACCCATGTAATTTCGTCCAAATTAAGTGCGTGAACAATTAGAGTCCATATAAGTGGAAGGAAACCGACTTAGGGTGAATTTCGTCCTCCTTTTCCAAGGTTGGCCGCATCCCCCTCTGTCCCTCCATATATACCTCCATTAGGTCATCGTTTAGAGGCGAATTTTGTTTAGTTTAAGACTTAGCCATTGCTATTCTTCGCCATAGAAAACAGTGTCGGTTCAGACCTATTGTACTTCGCATTGCAGAATCCCAACTATAAAGCTTTCATTTTTATCCGCAATATCTTGATTGCATCTATAATTCTTGCTAGTCCTTCGATTGCTTGCAGGAATTGATCTTCGGATCAGGTTGATCTAACTCCGGCGAGATCAATAGCCTCGGAAGTTGGTGTAGCGATTGCTAAGGCGCAACGTCTCGCACGTTTGTAGTCGGATCGTCAACGTCGACCTCCACCCAAATCGAGCGATACCATCTCATCGAAATATCGGGCAACTTTAGCCTATCAAGTGGTATCAGATTTCAGGTTTCTCGGTGAGATCTTACAGTTTACTAGTGTAGATTGCATCTATTTTTTTTCCTACTGTCCACGAAAAAGCCAAAAATACTAGGGTTAGCTCTTTTCCCAGAAACAATTCGAGCCTTTGCATCTTTTCTTTTCAGTTTTTGCTTTGTTGAATTCATGTCTGCATCGTCGTGTCGAGTGCTGGTCGTAGCTTCTTGATCTTTAGAGTTTCGAGTTCTGGTCATATTCGTCTTGCCGCCGCCGCCGCACCACCGCCACCAAAACCCTAGCCGCCCCACCATCTTTTCCGCCTTGCCCAACACCCCGAACCACCACCGCCATCCTTCTATCCCGCCGCCATACCCATCCTTATACCCTTCCCCGCCTAGGGTTAGGGTTTCATCTCCGTTCGGTCTATTAGTAAAAAAAGTCAATCCGCATCCAAGTCGGGTTGACCACGTTTTCCACTAGTCCAGTCCGACTTTAGTCCGAATTGGTCAGTTTTGGACAGCAAACTTTGACTGGCCATAACTTTTGCATACGATCTCCGTTTTCGACGTTCGACCACTCAAAATCTTCAGAAAAAATACTCTGTCCAACCCCAACGACGATGTCGTTGCACGACCTCCGGAACGCTCAGAATTGCCAAAAGAGTCTGAGAAGGTTGAGTTTTTCACCTTTCAAGTTTCGGACCCGGAAAATTTCGAGTTCTTCACTTATATGTTGCTTTTGAGCTATTCCTATGTGCTTGTTGTTGCCGCGTCTTGACTCGTTGGTGTTCTAGGCTCGCGTCTCTAGTTGGGTCTAGCCTAGGACCAGCACGGTACCATCGTTGAGCACTTATTCAACTTGTGGCATTGCTGTTTTGAATTGTTGCTACAGATATTACAGCCACCTACAGCTCCACATATTCCTACACCGTGCGTTGACACATGTTGTCTCAACATAGCCGGTCCCAAGCCCGGATAAAGGAGGAGGGTTGTGATAGGCTTGGCAAGCCAACGGAAAAAACCCAGACACTCTTATGGAGATGAAACCCAAAAGATGGTGCTAATTGACGATATATAGTCGGGCGGGGGTTAATAGAAAGTTAGAGCTGTGGAGGCGGACTCTAGAATCGAAAGGTTTTAGGCTTAGTAGACCAAAACTGAGTACATGAGGTGCAGTTTCAGTACTACTAGGCACGAGGAGGAAGAGGTTAGGCTTGATGGATAGGTGGTACCTGAGAAAGACACCTTCCGATATTTGGGATCTATGCTCCAGAAGGATGGTGATATCGATAAAGATGTGAGTCATCGAATCAAAGCTGGTTGGATGAAGTGGCGCAAAGCTTCTGGCGTCCTCTGTGATAGGAAAGTGCCACAAAAGCTAAAAGGCAAGTTCTATAGGACAGCGATTCGACCTGCGATGTTGTATGGCGCAGAATGTTGGCCGGCCAAGAGACGACATATCCAACAGTTAGGTGTAGCGGAGATGCGCATGTTGAGATGGATATGTGGCCATACAAGAAAGGACCGGGTTATGAATGATGATATACGTGAGAGAGTTGGGGTAGCACCAATTGAAGAGAAGGTTGTCCAACACCGTCTAAGATGGTTTGGTCATATAGAACGTAGGCCTCCGGAAGCGCCATTGCATACCGGACGGATAAAGCGGGATGAGAATGTTAAGAGGGGTCGTGGTAGGCCAAACTTGACATGGGAGGAGTCTGTTAAGAGAGATCTGAAGGATTGGAATATCACCAAAGAACTAGCCATGGATAGGGCTGCGTGGAAGTTAGCTATCCATGTGCCAGAACCATGACCTGGTTTCGAGATCTTATGGGTTTCAACTCTAGCCCACCCCAACTTGTTTGGGAAAAAAGTCTTTGTTGTTGTTGTTGTTATATGCAGCGATTCCTCACATTTTCTTCTAGCAAACAGGTACGCACCTTTTTCTTCTTATGGCGGACAACAATTCCACACAATTTCCTCTAGCAAACATGTACGTAGCTGTAAACATCCGTTATTTAATATCATTCAGTTTTAGACAAGTTGTTTTGTTATTAATGGCATATAGCTGATCTACATGACTGGATTATTCGAGTCAAGAGGGAAAGAGGATAAAGGCCATGGTGCAGAAGTTGCACAAACACGAAAATGATAGGTTTCATGCTTCAGCTTCCTTTTAATTGTACATTGTCCAATATTATCCCTATATCCACACAAATATGACCTTTTGGTTTAATATTTTTTATCACAACCACTGAGATAGGTGGTGGTAATGTCAAAAGTGGAAAAAGAGACAAATGAATTATGAGAAATCATGTGAACTAAAGAGTTCATAAGAACTGAAGATTCTGGGAATTGTTGTGGTAAATTGATTGTTGCATTCTGCTACATAATGATGGTTACTGACAGTCTTTAATCCCCAATAAACCCGTATGTGGATTTGCATAGTTTAATAATTTCCTACTATGTAGATTTGTAATATCACATTTAAGAATCGTAAATAAATCTCCGTGTGGGTTTATGGTTATAGGCCGTGTCGCCATAATTTTAGGTCGAATATGGTCGCAACAACCATAATTTTTTGACCGAACTTTTTGGCTAAAGAATATTAACTTATTAATGGTCATAGGCTGTATCGCCCATACTTCCTATACAAACACATGAATTTTATAAAATTTGACAGATAAAATGCCCTCATTCCACCTGGTGCACAATCATGCAGGTCAATGGCTGAGGTTTGATGACAATTTGGAGAACTTCATTTTGACGATCGATGACAATTACTTCAAGGTATGTGCACCTTTTGCCCTATTATGCATATTATGCAAGTCGTCAGAGTTGGGCATTCCAAATTGATAGCGATAACTAAGTGGATAAAAGGGATACGTAGTCAGGGCTTATGTTCCATTATTTAAGCCACACATCTTCAAAGTGTATTTGCTTACGTTGTTCCAGTGAAACTACGTTGGAGAGAAACGAGGTGAGATCTTAATTAATAATCCAGGTTGGTATACGACATGCTCCCCTCTTTGGTAGATTGGAGTAGAAAATTGCTTCCTGCCCTTCATACGATTGGCGTGTGGAGTTATTTTTTTAATATTCTTTTTTAAGGTACGTATATGGTTTGAATTGGTTAAGCCACACATTCTTTTTGTTACGGTATACTGAGATATGGAAGGTGTATTTCATCATATATCAAGGTACGTTAGTGGTAGAAAATATAAAAAGATCCCTGCGATTATATGTACATAATTGTATGAAGAAAATGCCCACCAATTCCCGGGCCATGGAAGGTTTATCGAATTGGCGTGTGTACATTATAAGCCCATTTAAAACAACCATATTCGTCTATCTAGTGTGAAAGCACATGCAGACTGATACGCCTTTAATATCACCTACTTTAGCTGAAAGATCAGGATTTATATTCTACCAAATTAAACTGATCTTTACTAATAGTTTTTTGGTTTGATCTCACATGCATACTGATTCGATTTTGATATGTACTACTTTAGTAAATAGACCAGAATTTAAATTCTTCCAAATTAAACTGATCTTTACTAATGGTTTTTTCGTTTTTCTTTTCAGATTGTAACTCACTTCTCCGGATGGAAAGAACACATTCTATTTGCTTCTGAGGACTCTGTGTTAAGAAATTTACAAGTGATGCAGTAGCTAACATGTAACTGGTAATATTGTTGCGAGTCCCATGCTGCTGAAATAGGCATAAAGTATGTATATTGACTATCATATGTTTTTATCATAATTTTTCTTGGTCCTTATGAAATAAAGATATTAAAGCTTCTTATATGTAGTACCATTGATGTGATCGTCATGTGTTACATGCCATATGCTCTTTCTGTTCGCTGAATGGAGTTGTACTCTGTTTTAAGTATATTTTTTAATAAGGCTACAATTATTACTTTTTTTGTGTGATAGATCACAGATATAACGTGGTAAAAATGAGTACAATTTGTTGAAATCATAGTTCTACTCTTCCAAATTCTGTTAATTTTTTTCTTTTCAGCACCATGGGTTACCAAGGATACTATCTATAGTTGGTTTCAATAGTTTTTTAATGATTACGCTAAATATCAAATTTGTCAAACAAGGTCCAACGAATGAGAATACACAAGTTTAAGCAATAAGTTTGTAGTGTAACTTTCTAAATATTCGGCATATAAGCCCGTGCGAATGCACGGGTTGACGACTAGTAGGACACAATTATAGTTGGGCAAGTGAAAGCTTTTCCTTTGAAGCATATATACCTGGCATTGATTCTATTGTGCATCACTAACCACACAAATGTATTGTGCTTCAATTGCCTGGTACGTTAAGTATTAGTCTTGTGCATCACTAACCACACAAATGTATTGTTCTTCAGCAGAGCTAACAACATTTTAATAAATAGAAAGATCAAGCGCATGCATTGTAACAGTGCGTATTGCCAAATTTCTATTCAGATGCTTGTTTACTTTTATAACAATGCACTTCAGTATTTGTTCACATAACAACCTTAACTTTGGGCGATGTTTTGATTCATAGGACTAGCTACTCCCATTATAAAAAATATATCTTAAGAAACATCAAAATGCCAAACATTTCGAGAAAAAATTTCGGGTGTACATCTGGACATCTTATGTTCACGCACTAATTTCTGAAAAATAGATATTTTTATGTCTTGTGTAAAAAGACAAAAAATTTAGTGCTCCAAATGACTTTTCATGAGACAATTTTTTTATCTTTTTAACCTATGTCATTGGAGGTCAAACCACAAACCAACAACAACGTTGTTGTTCGTGTCCTCACAACCAACCTGTACTCAACTCAGATTAAATGCGTACGTACTTCTTTCTTATAAAGTAAATTAGTGCTAAACCAAAAAAAAAGTTCAATAGACTTCGATCCCCCATGCTAGCATACTCCCAGAAAAAATGCAAAGCTCAGAATTTGACCCGACAGCCTCTTGCTTCAAAGCGCATCTACTCAATTATATATTTTTTACATACCCAAGTATTTATACAAAGTAATCTCTCCCACAAAGCAAGCCCAGCACTGGTAGCTGGCCTATTTCTAGCCCACTGGACCAGAAGAAGGCCCAACCAAGGGAGTTTCAGCCAAGCTGGCTGGAGAGACAGTGGGCAATCCGTAGGGAGGACCTATATATCGCTTCATAGCGGCGGAACGAGATAGCGCCGCCTACAAGCTTCTTAGCTGGGCTCGGCCCAATTAGCTGCACTCGCGCGCGAAACGTTTTCTTCGTTCCATTCTTGCACGGAACAGTAGTACCACACTCTTCAGGTACGAAAATTTCCCCAGAACTTCTTAGCAACAAAAACAAGTTTTGAAAATGAACAAATTTGAATTTGAACAATTTTTTAACATGAACAAATTTCGAATTTGAACAATTTTTCAGAATGAACAAATTTTTTAGTTTGAACAAATTTCGAATTTGAACAAATTTTAAAAAATGAACAAATTTTGAATTTGAACAATTTTTTAAAATGAACAAATTCAGAATTTAGACAATTTTCAAAAAATGAACAAATTTCAAATTTGAACAATTTTCGAAAATGAACAATTTCTGAAATGATTTTTTTTTAATTTGAACAAATTTCGAATTTGAACAATTTTTTAAAAATAAACAAATTTCAAAAATGAAAAAAATTCGAATTTGATTTTTTTAAATGAACAAATTTCGAATCTGCGCAATTTTTGAAATGAACAATTTTTTAATTTGAACAATTTTCAAATTTTAACAATTTTTTAAAAATGAACAAATTTTTAATTTGAACAATTTTAAAAATGAACAATTTTCAAATTTGAACAATTTTAGAAAATGAACAAATTTCGAATTTGAACAATTTTTGAAAATGAACAAATTTCGAATTAGAACAATTTTCAAAAAATGAACAAATTTCAAATTTGAACAATTTTCGAAAATGAACAAATTTCGAATTTGAACAATTTTTGAAATGAACAATTTTCGAAAATGAACAAATTTTAAATTTCCAAAAATGAACAAATTTCGAATTTAAATATTTTCGAATTTGAACAAGTTTTGAAATGAACAAAATTTAAATCTAACAAAATTTTAATTCGAATTTGAAATTTTCGAAAGAAAAATGAAAATAAGACACGAAAAGAAAATAGAAGAAAAAGAAAAATTAAAAGAACGAAAAAGAAAAGGGAGCAAACGAAAAAGAAGAAACAGCGGAAAAAAAAGAGAAAATGGCAGATGGGCCGGCAGAGTAGCGCCGCTAATGAGCGGCATATAGCATTCAGCCAATCCCTATTTGCCGACCAGGTCGGAGCGCAATGCGCACAGCCTGTTTCTTACAGGCCGGCCCAATAGGTGCACCTGTTTCTTTTTCTTTTTCCTTTTTTTAGATGTTTCATTTTCTTTCTTCTTTTTCGAGTTTCCCGTTTCTATTTCTTTTTCTTTCTTCTTTTTTTTATGTTTCTTTTTATTTCCTATTTTCGGTTTTATTTTTAGATATTATATTATTTTATTTTTTAAATTTTCATTTTGAAAAATCTATTGATATGAAAATTGTTCAGATTTGAAAATTTTTCCGATTTGAAATTTGTTCATATTTCAAAAATCGTTAACATAATTTCCATTCAATGAGTTTCTTGTGTTCAGTTTTTAAAAATCGTTCAAAACTATTTCTGTTCATAGACTTTCTTTTGTTCACTTTTTTAAAATCGTTCAAAAATCGTATTCGTTCACCTGTCCTTTCTGTTAACTTTTAAAAATAGTTTCTGATCATCGTCATTTTCTATTCATTTTTAAAAATTGTGGAAAAATAGTTTTCGTTCACTGGCCTTTTATGTTCGCTTTTAAAATCGTTCATAAATAATTTCCGTTCACCGCCATTTTCTGTTCATTTTTTAAAAAAAATCATATTTTTTTCGTTTTTCTTTTTTGGTTGTTTCTCTTTTCTTTCTTTTTAGATATTATTTATTTAAATTTCCATTTTTTGATTTTTTTTAAATTTAAAATAATTCATATTTGAAAATTGATCACATTTGAAAATATTGAGATTTGAAAATTGGTCAGATTTAAAAATTGTTTATATTTGAAAAACGTTCAAAAATAATTTCCGTTCATAGAGTTTTTTTAATGAACTCAGAACCATCTACATGAAAACACCATGAAGAGCCGCTAGCTGGACAACGGCGCGACGGCAACACCGCAAGACAGCGGCGTTGCACACGATGACGGAGTTAACCGCGACGAGCGGCGGCGGTGGAGGTTGGAGAAGATGTGTACAATGAGGAGAACACGTTCAAACCTACAGTACAAGAGTATCTCGTATACGACCGTCGAACAAAAACATTACAATATGAAAGTTGTGTGAAATGTTGAAATTAGCCTACTCGTCAATGGATATTTCAAACGGTCAACCGAGTGCGACGAATTTGATAAAATTCTGTTAAAAATGTTTTAAACATCGATTCAAAATTGAGAAGCTACAATCGACGAAACTCAAATCCGAGTATAGGAATGGAACCTACTCGTGTACGCGCATAATTGTCGTGTACACATTTTCAAAGTAGTTCGAATTGTTCATACTCGTATTTTTTTAAAGAAAATTCGAACATCCAATCTCTGCACGAAGCAAACCGCCCGAAAAGAAACAAGAAACATCAAACCGCTCGAGGAAAGGAGTCTGCAGCCATAAGTGGGCCGAGCCCACTACAGCCAGGGGGTACGCGGAGGACTGTTTCTTCCGTACAGGTCGTGGAGTAGGAGCACCCGAGACGGTGCCCATCTCGGAATATCAGACCTTCTAATTATTGTTCTATTATAAAATCACAAAAATTTAATACGACTTGTATTGTGGGGGGCTGCCCCCGGGTAGGGCAAAGAGGTGGTGTTAAGAGCTGTAAAGAGTGGGCCGGATCTCTTGGGCCGAATCCCTTGGACCGGATCACTTGCGCCGGATCACTTGGGAAAGTCAGTTAGCTCTCAATCATGCTAAAGTGCAGGGAGAGACCGAAGGGGATCCGGCAAGTCTTGCCGGATCAGAGGAAGGAATACCGGCTTAATTTAGCCGGGTTGGTCAGGAAGGATCCGGCACAAGGTAATGTCGGATAATGCACAAGGCCAAGTAATGTCAGTAAGTTCACGGGTCCTGCAGGCCTCCTGCCCGAGGCTCAGAAGACAGCCAGGTCGAGCCACGGGATTTCCGGGTCGCTAGGCCCTAGGCGCTGACTCGGCTAATTCGGGAAAGGGCAGTGGCCTAGGCTCCGGTGGGCTACGCTGGCTTAAGCTCAAAGAGGAAAAGATAGACCTGCCGTTGGACTGACGATGAGCTGGACTGAGTGACAGTAGCCAGAGCTTGTCCTGTTCCTCTTGTCCATGCCATTGTCATCTCCGGCCAGGGGCAGAATGGTAATCCGGTTAGTGTATAAATAGACCAGCACATCCTCCAGGGCGAGGGACGACGAAGAAGAAGCCTCATTTCCCCCCTTGCTCCATCTTCCTCCTAGAGCTCTCACCATTGTTGCTTCATACAGCTCGAGGAGCACTTTGTACTTGTC
The DNA here is from genome assembly GCA_947311845.1 of Poa pratensis. Classification (NCBI taxonomy): domain Eukaryota; kingdom Viridiplantae; phylum Streptophyta; class Magnoliopsida; order Poales; family Poaceae; genus Poa; species Poa pratensis. Next base: position 43,947,732 of record CAMZMU010000086.1, read on the forward strand.
ATCATTGAGATATAAAGAGAGTAGGCTAGTGCTGCAGTAGGGGTGTTACCTCCACAAGAGGGCCCCGAAGCAGGGTACATCTTGGTGTGCTTTGGTTGTTCTTGGTTTTGCTCGTTCTTGGTTGTTCTTGCGTGTTCTTCGTTGTTCTTCATGCGTGCTTCTTGAGCGCGCACACCCTCCCCGGATCCCCCAACGTCCTAGCGAGCCCCCAACTTAAGCCATCCTATGGCATCTGCCGTGACACCACCACGACAGTTGGCGCCCACCGTGGGGCAAGCAGTGGCGTTGGCTGGGGTTTCCATCCGGACGGGTTCCGTCACCAGCTCCGGCGTACGTGTGCTGTCAGGGCTCGTCTGCAACTACGGCGGGTTCACCTTCATCAGCGACAACGCCGGCTGCTTCGCGGGAAGGCCACTCCCTGTGGATGGGTGCTTCATCCAGTTCGGCAGCTTCCTCACCTACGTCACCACCGAGCTTGTCCGCGAGTACCCGGCGCAGGTGCTCGTGGCCGAGGACCCTCCTTCTTTCCGCGCAGCTCTCGGACGGCGTAGCGCTCGCCCCGGGAGTAGCGTGGAGGTGATGATGACCGGACCAAGTGCTGGAGCAGGCAAAGGAGATGCCGGCAATAGCATGCCCGAGGTACTGGTCACGCCAACCGATCCGGTGGACAAGCCGGCTCGGACGGCGAAGTTCCCAAAGGAGAAACCGGATCCGGTTGGCCCACTTGGCATGTCAAGTAGGGAGGCTCCCTTAGAGGATGTCCTGGAAAAGTTATCTCGGCCAGTGGCACCTGGGGCAAACGTAGAGTCCACTATAGCTGAGTTAGAGGCAGAGCGCCTGAGGTTGCAAAGAGAAGCCCGGTTAGTGGTAGAGTCTAGGCAAGCATTTGATAGAGACATGAGAGAATATAATGCTGCCAATGGTATCACCGATGGTTTCACTCCGGTAGCGCCGCACCCACGCAAGAAAGCAGATTTGCGTAACAGGGGTAAGGACCTCAATGACGAGTTAGCTAGAGCCGCAAGATCGAGCTCGAGTAAGGCTACTAGTCATAGATCGGGTACAGGCAAGCCGGTGTATAGCTCCCCGGCCAAGAATCTTAGGGCTGCAGCGGCAGCGCGAGCCGAGTTGACCACATTAACCGGGATGCTTGGCGCAAGCAGGCAGAGAGGGTCAATGAGCTGGTTGATGTGTGTAACCGGCAGAATGAGGCTTACCGGAAAGCTAATCCGGACGCTGGTGGTTCTCGGGTAGTAGTGTCGGCTAAGGCTGTTAGCCAGAGATCCAAGGGGCAAGCGTCATCCCCGCATGTCGGAGTTGACCGGGCCCAAAGCGTGAATTCGGGCAAGAGCAAACAGCTGCAGGCCTATGATGCTGAGTATGCCGGCAAGCAGCTAGCTGCTCAAGGAAGAGGTGGCCAGAGCAGAAACAATGGCGGACAAGGCAATCCGGGAGCCGGAAGGGGTAATTCGGCTGGCCGAGGTCAACCACCTCGTCCTCCTGGGCAGAATCAACCCCGGCAGGAGCAGCAAGTAATGGTGCAAGCGCAGCAGCAAGGTGGTGGCCAGGCGGGCTACCGCTATGATGCGGATACCAAACGTATGATAATGCACTTGCATCCAGGCTGGGACCTCGGACATTGGATCCGGATGATCAGCGTCTCAAGTTGGATAGGATTTACCAGTCCGAGAAGCTGGAAGAGCAAGGCCCACCAGGTCCTCCATGCTTTGGGCCTCGGATCATGAATGAGCCGAACGTGCCGTTGTTTCAGCTTGGCCGAATCACAAAGCCGTATAACGGCAGCACTAAGCCGCAGGATTGGCTGATAGACTATGTATCCTCGGTGCACATTGCGGGGGGCAATCGCCGATGGGCGGTCCGGTATCTCCCGCATATGTTGGAAGGGCCAGCCCGGATTTGGCTGAATAACTTACCAGAGGGTAGTATCAACTCTTGGATGGATTTGGAGCAGGCGTTTTACAGCAACTTCTCCAGCACTTACAAGAGGCCAAACCGACCTCAGCTCTTGTCTGCGTGCAGGCAGGAAGAGCGGGAGACAGACCGAGAATTTTTGACTCGGTGGAGCAACATTCGCAATTCTTGTGAAGGTGTCGTGGAGGAGCAGGCCATTTCTTGGTTTGCGCAGGGTTGCCGACATGGCACCCCGCTTTGGCAGAAGCTCCAGAGGGATATGCCAAAGACCCTGGCGGAAATGATCCGGATAGCAGATACATATGCTCTTGGCGATCCGACGCAGCCAGCGTTGGATGTGGTGGGAACAAGCAGGAGGCAACCGGTCAACAACCGAACTGGACCATTGAGGCCCAGTGACCGACATGAGTTCGGTTATAAGAGGAGAGATCCGGATTATAGATACGGTTCAGATCAGGTTGCTGCAGTAAATATGGATCATCCTGATAGCCAGAGACCAAAAAATGAGGGTCCAGCTTGGAGGCCGAATCAAGGTGCCTGGGCAAAGAAAGTGTGGGATGGACCGAGTCCACCTCTAACTTTTGAGGCAATGATAGATGGGCCTTGCCGTTATCACACAACAGACCCACGCAAGCCGGCCAATCATTCAACTCGGAATTGTAGCTGGCATCATCGCATCCAGGCGGAAGGTCAGAGAGGGCCACCTCAGAGAGGTGCTCCTAGACCGAATTTCAGGCCGAATACGCCTTTATCCGGAGCCAATGCAACCCCGGTGAACGCAGGAGCTCCAAGGCCGGCAGCCACAAAGCCGGTTAACCTGGTAAATATGGGAGGCAACAACAACAATGCTGGTCCGAGTCGGCAAGGTGGATACCCCGGAAATGATTACAAGGAGGCTCATCAAAGTTATGTGGTTTTTGTGACCGAGCCAACTGACAAGAAAAGTCAGCTGCGAAGGGCGAAGGAGGTGAATGCAGTCACACCAGCAGTCCCAAAATACCTGAACTGGTCCGAGCAGGAGATCACTTGGAGCAGGGCTGATAATCCCAGGGTTATGCCAAGCCCAGGAAACTACGCACTGGTGGTGGATCCGACTTTGGTTGGACCCAAGATTAATGTGAAATTCAGTCGAGTCTTGATTGACAATGGCAGTGCTATAAACATCATGTATCGGGACACAATGGTCAAGTTGGGTTATTCGCCGAATCAGTTGCAGCAGAGCAGTTGCACCTTCCATGGTATAGTACCCGGGGTGTCTTGTTCCCCAATGGGTAAGATCTGGGTAGATGTGCTGTTTGGTACCAAGGACAATCACCGACTTGAGAGTCTCGAATTCGAGGTGGTAGACTTGGAGAGCCCATACCATGCTCTGCTCGGCAGGCCGGCATTAGCCAAGTTCATGATATCCACTCATGTGGCCTACCTCAAGATGAAGATGCCTGGCCCGAATGGTATCATCACCGTTGCGGGAGATTACAAGAAGGCCATACAGTGTGCCACGGTCGGTTCCACCTTAGCCGATCGTTGGTGATCCAAGCTGAGAAGAGCAAGATGCATGAAGTAGTGGCGATGGCGAAGTCAGCTCAGCTCGGCGTGCTGGCTATGACCAATCCGGATGCAGGTGCAACATTTGAGGTGCCCAAGGAGACAAAGAAGATCCCCATTGACCCGGAGAATCCGGAGCGCATGGCCATCATTGGTGCCGGATTGGGCGAGAAATAGGAAAGCGCGCTCTGTCACTTCCTCCGTGAGAATCGGGATATCTTTGCATGGTCGGCTAAGGACCTGCCTGGTGTTCCGAGGGAGTTGGCAGAGCACTCTTTATTTGTCAGGCCGGATGTGAAGCCGGTGAGGCAACCGACTCGCGTCTTTCAGACGATCGAAGAAAAGTGGTGCTTGATGAGCTGGCTAAGCTACTTGCAGCCGGATTCATTATGGAGGTGTTGCATCCAGACTGGATATCCAATCCGGTTCTGGTAGAGAAGAAGAAGGACGAACCAGCGGTGGTCAAGGTGTGGCGCATGTGCATCGACTTCACCAACCTGAACAAGGCGTGCCCGAAGGATCCCTTTCCTTTACCTCGGATTGATCAAGTGATCGATTCTACTGCTGGGTGTGAGTTGTTGTCTTTTATTGATGCGTACTCTGGTTTTCACCAGATACCACTGAACCCCAAAGATCAAATAAAGACTGCTTTTATTACCCCGTATGGGGCGTATTGCTATCGTGTCATGTGTTTCGGTTTGAGAAATGCCGGTGCAACTTATCAGAGATGTATGCAGAAATGCTTACACTCTCAAATGGGCAAAAATGTGCAAGTGTATGTCGATGATATCGTCATCAAAACTAAAGAAAAACGCACTCTCCTCGAGGATCTCGAGGAAACATTTGTGAACTTGAGAAAGTATCGGTTAAAATTGAATCCGGATAAATGCACCTTTGGTGTCCCGGCTGGAAAGTTGCTCGGTTTCCTTGTATCGAGCCGAGGTATTGAGGTGAATCCGGCTAAGATCCGAGCCATAGAAAACATGAAATTGCCTAAATGTCTAAAAGATGTGCAAAAGTTCACCGGGTGTCTAGCCTCGTTGAGTCGGTTTGTGAGTCGGCTAGGAGAAAAAGCCTTGCCCTTGTATCAGTTGATGAAAAAGAGCACCGGGTTCACATGGACCCCGCAGGCAGACTCGGCTTTCAATGAATTAAAAAAGATGTTGTCCACTGCACCAATTTTGGCATCACCTTTGCCGAATGAGCCAATGCTACTTTACATTGCGGCCACTAACCGGGTCGTAAGTGTGGTGATAGTGGTAGAGCGAGAAGAGGAGGGTAAATCCGTGCAGAGACCGGTGTACTATTTAAGCGAGGTGATCTCAACCTCAAAGCAGAATTATCCTCACTACCAGAAGATGACATATGGTGTATACCTGGCGGCCAAGAAGTTGAAACATTACTTCCAGGAGCACCCGATCACCGTAGTATGCGAAGCTCCAATCTCGGAGATCATTGGGTGCAAAGATGCGACTGGCCGAGTTGCCAAATGGGCAATAGAAGTGTCTCCTTACACCCCGCATTATGAGAGAAGAGATGCTATCAAGTCTCAGGCTTTACCGGATTTCCTTTGTGACTGGGCCGAGATGCAGTATGAGCCACCCAAGCCGGATTACAATTACTGGAAGTTGCACTTTGATGGCTCCAAAACCAAAATCGGACTGGTGCTGGGATAGTACTCACATCACCGAAGCAAGATCAGTTGCGATATGTGTTGCAGATTCATTTCTCAGCATCAAACAATGTGGCCGAATATGAGGCACTGATCCATGGGCTTAATGTGGCTAAGGACATCGGCATCCGCCGGATAGAATGTTTTGGTGATTCAGATTTAGTGGTGCAGCAGTCTTCTGGAAATTGGGATGCCATTGATGCCAATATGGCACTATATCGATTTCATGTCCAGAAAATTTCAGGATTTTTTGAAGGCTGCGAGTACAAGCACATACCTCGGCTGGAGAACGAAGCTGCTGATATCCTGTCAAAGCTCGGGTCGTCTAGGGATGCAATCCCACCCGGGATATCCTTGAATCACCTAAGGATCCCTTCAATCAAGCCTTCGCCTGATTCCGAGTCAATTTTTATCCCAAAGCAAGAATCTGAAGCTGTTCCTATGAATGTTGATGTCGGGTACATTTGGGAACCCGGGGACTGCATGGCGAGACTCGGGGACTGCGCACCGAGACTCGGGGAATGAAACCAAATCTTAGGGAAGAGGGAAGAGAGGATGGTGCTAACCGAATCTTAGGGAATGGACAGAGACTGATAGAAGAAATAATGGCGGCCGAACCAGTGGAAATAGATGAGCACTTATTCCCTTTGCATCCAGTACCGGAGTGGGCTGAAGAAATCATGAAGTTCATGTCGGAGGGGAGTTTGCCGAATGATGAAACCGAAGCTAGGCGAGTGCAGAGGAGGTCCAAGGGTTACACCATCATAAACAAGGAGTTATACAAAAGGAGTGCAACCGAGGTGCTACAGCGTTGCGTGGAGCCAGCCGAGGGCAAGGAGATGCTCCTGGAGATACATCAAGGAGAATGTGGGCATCATTGCAGTACAAGAGCCCTGGTGGCTAAAGTATTCCGGCATGGGTTTTACTGGCCCACTGCTCATGCAGATGCAGAGGACATAGTCCGAAAATGTGAAGGATGCCAAAGGTTTGCCAAGCAGACACACCTACCCGCATCGGCGCTCAAAACAATTCCTATCACTTGGCCGTTTGCTGTGTGGTGTTTGGATATGGTGGGAGAATTCAAGCCGGCTAGGGTAACATGACACATATGCTGGTGATGGTGGATAAGTTCACCAAGTGGATAGAGGTGAAACCAATCCGGAAAGTGGATGGTCATTCGGCTGTAACTTTCCTGAAAGAAATCATTTTGAGATACGGTTACCCCCATAGCATCATCTCGGATAATGGCACGAACTTTGCTGTGGGAGAGTTTGCCCGATTCTGCATGGATAAGGGGATCCGGTTAGACATAGCCTCAGTGGCACACCCAGAGTCCAATGGACAGGTGGAAAGATCAAATGCTTTGGTATTAGCTGGGATAAAAGCCCGGTTAATAGAACCTCTGGTAAAGACTCCGGGGTGCTGGATAGATGAGATACCATCAGTACTATGGGGTCTAAGGACCACGCCGAATCGGTCAACTGGCTATACGCCATTTTTTCTGGTATATGGGGCAGAAGCAGTGCTACCCACTGACATAGAATATGATGCACCAAGGGTGACAATGTATACCGAAACCGAGGCAAAAGAGGCCCGGGAAGATGCAGTGGATCTGCTAGAGGAAGCAAGAGAATTGGCCCTATCTCGGACAGCAGTATACAGCAGGGTCTCCGACGTTATCATAGTCGGAAGAAGATCCCTCGAGTGTTTCATGAGGAGATCTAGTACTAAGGCTGGTGCAGCGCAAAAGGCCGACACAAGTTATCACCTCCATGGGAGGGACCATTCATTGTGAGCAAGGCTATGCACAATGACTCGTACTACCTTGTAGACGCACAGGAACCAAGGAGGATGGCCTGGACAGACCCGGAGAAGAAACCAAGCGACCCTGGAATGTAGCTCTGCTTCGACCCTTTTACTCTTAAGGGCGCAATGTATGTATCTCAGTTTATCATAAATGAAATTTCGGCAATCCGAGTCTGGACTCGGGGACTGCCTCGTCCTTATGCATGTGTTTTTTATTACTGTTTTGTCCATACCGTTCATGTGTCGGATTGTTTGAACCTCGTCCCAAAATTCAAGTAATGTATGCTGTGTTGTTGATCTCGTGACTCGACTGACAAACACCAAAATGGTAGTCAAGAGCAGAGGTTGGGGAATATGGGAAACATGAAAATGGACTCGGGGACTCGGTCCAAAACCGATTCGGCACATGTCGTTTACTAACCCCTGTTATTTCTTTTTTTTGTTTATGTTAGATGATTCTAAACCACAACTCGCATGTTTCAAGTATTGTATGCTATGATTCCTATCTTGTGACTCGACTGTCAACACCTAAAAGGTAGACAAGAGCAAAGATTCGGCAAAAATAGTGAACAAGAAAACAGACTCGGGGACTCGGTTTAAGATGATCCAACATAAACCTAGTCCGGATCACATTAAGCAAAATAAAAGTAGTCTCGAAGAACTTAAATTGTATATTACATCTGCTCCCGGCATACCGGGGATTTAATGTTTTTCATTAAGATAATTCAGGAAGAAGGAGCCATGGTTGCAGGAGACTCGGTTGCAGGGATGAACTCGGATGATGGAGGAACCTCGGTTGAAAGAGGACCCTCACTTGCAGGAATGACCTTGGACGGAGAGCTTGAAGGCTGGCAGACTCGGAAGCATCCGGATCAGCTGAAGTCTTGGCGGTCTTGACTAAAGCTTGTCGGCAGTCTCAGCCGAGTCAGTGGCTGGTCTTGGAAGTCTTGGCGCTTGTTCGGCAGTCAGCCGAGTCAGTGGCTGGCATCTTGGAAGTCTTGGCTGGAGATTGTTCGGCAGTCTTGGCCGAGTCGAAGCTGGCACTTGGTGGACTTGATACGAGGTTGTTCGGCAGAGTTAGCCGAATCACCAGACTCGCCCTCAGACTCGGCGTATTCGTCAAGGGAGGCATCGTCCGATTCCTCTTCTTCAGATTCTTCCCCATCCGAGTAGACCGGAGCGTCCAGATCAAGATGCTTGTGTTTGCAAATTCGGCCATAAAGTTGGCAGCTTCTTCGCGGATCTTGATCCGGTTCGGATCTGAAGCCCATGAAGAACCCTCGCGAAGGGAGCGCACTTTGACGAGATCAATCAGCTCATACCAAGACATGATAAATAGCAAACTGCGTCAGCACCAGCGCGGGCGGACGAAGATCTCCACTGCTTTAACCGGGTCTCGCCTGATCCAGGTCTTTGATTAGCTCGTCCGCAGACCGGACTTGCCGAGCTTCAGGAAACAAGACTCGGTGAGCTTTGAGACTTGCATTGAACAGATCAATGTGGGACTCCTTCAAAGGAGCAATCCGAGCTTTAAGTGCAGTAATGTGATCTTCGATATCCCACGTCTCTGGTAGGGGAGCTCCAGCTAACTTAGCTCTCTCAGCTCGGGCATCTCTCACAGCTTTGGCGGCTTGAAGCCGGATGCTGGTAAACTCTCCTACATTCAGATAAGCTAACACCGAATTAAACGAGAGGGAACACGAAATTATGTGTCGGATAAGAGCAGAGGAGGAAGAGGAGATTCGGCAAACTTACGGTCCATGTCTTCATTGAGGCTAGCAAGATCAGCCAGCCATTTCGCGCTGACCGCCTTGTGAGCAGCCAGATCATCTTTCGCCGCTTTAGCTTCGGCTTCAGCGTCTGCAACGACCGTTTGGATTTTCTTGTCCAATTCGGCCCGCTTCGCAAGCCCGGCTTTGAAAGCATCTCGCTCCTTCTGGATCGAGTCTTTCTCACTTTGCAGCGAATCCCGGTCTTTCTTGAGCTTGGCCTTCACTTTTCCAACCCGGTCAAGCTCCCGCTGGAGCCGAGTCACTTCTGACTTTTCCTCCGAAAGCGCGCTTGTGCTCCTGATCTTTCTTTTTCATCTCCTCACCTTGCGCATCGAAGGAAGTTTGGAGGGCCTGGTGTTGCAGGACTAGCTGCTTAAAGATCCGGCTGCGAGCAGTCGTGGTTTCCTGAAAGAAAAAGGTTAATGGCGTAAAAAGAGTCTCGGGGACTGGCACCCGAGACTAGCAACATGGAGCCAAAACGAATCTCGGGGACTGGAGGCCCGAGATTGATAAAAAAGAAAGTTGACCGACTCAATTGGAAAAGAGACTCGGGGACTGGGAGTCCCACGATTTTTTCGGCTAAGACAAAATTCATGATCAAGTTTTAGAGATTCAAGCCGAATGACTTTCTTACTCGGAGGAGTATCAGTCGTTCGACCCGAATCTCGGGGACTGGGAATAGTGCAGATTGATCATGATGAAATAAAAGCAGGATTCGGCAAAGTTACCTCGAAGACCCGGTTAGCTTCAACGACCGAGGCCTGCACAGAGTGTAGAGATTGAAACATCCGGCTAGGGCCAGCCGGATGTGGCGACGCTGAAGTAGTTGAGCCTTCGGCAAGGTCCGCAGTATTCCAAGCTTTAACGAATTGCTCTGCGGAGCCGAGGTTGTCGCCGCTCGGAGTGCGGAGATTCGGCAGAACCTGGCCACTAAGTCGGGCGCGAGTGATCGCCTCAGAGAGTTGATCATGCACCCGAGTCGCTGATGGAGTGGCGGAAACCTGTCTGCTAGCAACCACCTGCTTATCCGAGGTGGTTGGAGTCGTGCCAGAGGCGGCTTGAGTCGGCTTAGGTAGAGGCGATGCGCCCGGGGTCTTGGCTGGATCTGGCTGCCTCGGTTGGTTCTGGGACGCTTGTTGTGGTGGTTTAAGTACTTCCTGTTGCTGCTTCTGCTGCTTCTCGAGAGGTTGTTGCTGCTGCTTTTCTTCTTCTGCTGCTGCTCTTGATTCAGCTGAGCCTTGGGGGTAGGGCGAGGATCCGGCTTAGTCAAAGACTTAGCCGAAGTCTTAGTTTTTTCCTTCTCCAACTCCTTCAGAGGACGTGGCCAAGTTGAATCTCGGGTAGGAGCCGAGATTTCCTCATTCTCCAGGTCAATAACCGACTCTGGAATGAGAGTCGGCGGAGGAGTATTGGCAGTTGTGGCACGCGCGG